>OX493264.1:7375200-7720232 GCA_950370525.1 Bellardia bayeri | reverse complement strand
AATAATGGATGGGATTGAAACTGGTGCAAATCGGTCCATTTTTTCACCTGGCCCCCATACAAATGTCCTCCCGAAATTGGGGTTTAACGATCATAAATCTTTGAATTATGCAAGTATGCAAACAAATTTCACCACAAATGAGCACTAAATGAAGCTAAATCACATCTACAAATTTCGTAAAGATCGGTCCATAATTAGTCGTAGCTCCCATATAAGGCCCACTTCCGAAAATCACTTAAAAGAGCATAACTCTTTTAAAAATGTTGGTTTCCAAATAATGTTGAACACAAATATGTTTTGTGTATATACATAAATATGGTAGAATTTTTTTATGATGAAACATATAATACTTATATTCATAGACAACATGACACTAAATTTTTGGATGATCGGTCCACAATAGGTTATATCTCCCATATAACGCCCATTTATTAAAAAACTGTTTTATACATATACTGGGTGTAGGGTATTATATGGTCGGGCTTGACCGACTAAACTTTCTTACTTGTTTTTTTTTTTTTTTTTTATTATGTGTGTGTGTCTTTCTGTCTCTTTCACTTAAAACAACAACAAGAATTGAAAACCAATCATTAAATAAATTAATGACTTTGATTTGTGCGTAATTTCTTGTAACATTATTCTACACTGTATTGAAATTGATCTCATAAACATTTTTCTTCTGTATCTTTTATTTTCCTTGATGTTGGTGATAAATTATTTGTCACATGTTAATGACTTTTGGCGTTGTCGATGTCGATGTGGATGATGTTGCTGTTGTTGATGTTTTTATTACTAATTGTTTTTGTTGTTGTTCTTCTATCTGTGTTATAACGCCGCAGCCGAGTAATTTGTCTGAGAATTTTTGAAAGTAGGTACATACATACATATGTAGGTATTTTATTTTTCTTTTCTTTTAGAGACAATTTATGCAAATTTGATTTTTATTGAATAGAAAAATATCTTCTTTTGTACATATGTATATACATATGTATGTATTTAGAAGGTAGAAAGTTAGAAAATGTTTTTATTAAATGAGTAGCATTTGTTATCGCGAAAAGCTTAATGGGAATGATGGATTGATACATTGGTGTGTTTTATGTCCACAAGGATCATTAATTCTGGTTATAATTTGTAAACACCTTTGATGCGATTACAATTTGTAAATATAATAAAGTAGACTTTTAGGGGTTTTTTCTTCTTTGGGTATAAAAACGTTTCTCAAACTTATTTAAATTATATAAAATAAAACATAGCATTATTGTATTGCAAGAACTAAGCCTTGACAATTACAAGTGATAAATAATATTGGACAGTTGTCCACCACGTTCACACTACAGCTGTAGATTCTTTTATCAAAATTATCAATCACATTTTTTTTTAAAGAGAAGTAACACTTAGGCACATAAAATGCCTATATATAATTACGTTACTTTCTTTGGAAGCGCCATATGTTGAAGAAAGTAGAAGCAAGCTTTATATCACAACTCTGTAATTGCGCGTTTGTATGTTTGTTTTTTTTAGTGCAGCATTGCAGCGCCTCTGGTGGTGAGTAGGCGCTTAATTTTAAAGCTTGAGCTGACTTCATAAATGCAATTTGGATTTAAGATTGATATGTACGACACTAAGCCGACTGGCCCTAATTATCTACGAAGAAAAATACTAGCGGGGGTTGTCAAGACTATCACCCTATATGCATTTCCAATATGGGCCGAATCTATCAGGCTCAAGACCTAAAGTGGTACAACCAGTTCAGTATACAGATTAGTACTGTTTCTGACGAAGCAGCAGGTGCTATGATACCAATCGATAAATTGGCAAGAGAGAAAAAATGCTCGACGCACAACCAGAAATAGTAGCGATATTAGTAATGATATGAGTTGTATTGAAGAGTGGCAAATGAGATGATCAACATTAAAAAAAGGTTGATACTAGGCAGTTGCAAAAGTACAAAAAACAAATACATAAATACATTTACTTTTTTTTCGTTACTTTCTTTATTCGATCTTCTCTTTATAAAGTAAAATGCTCTTTCTCTTACTAAATAAATACAATAAGTGTTAAAGAATACGAATAAGCACGTGTATGGAGAGGCAGTTCTTAAACTACTTATTGAAATATGTACTCGAGTATTTTTCAAGTTTTATTTTATTTGTATGAAATTGGAAAAATATAACAGGAGAAGAAAAAGAGTAAAAGTTGAAATGCAATATATGTAATGTTGCATATTAAAATAGAATTATAGAATTAAATCCCAATATTTTTATTAATTAAAATGTCTTTGTATTTTTATCGAAAGTTAAGCATTTTTTTAAATATTAGTTACCTTTTTTGGAATTTCAACTAACGATATGCGTGTTAAAAATAAAAAATTATAAAAATGAAAAATTAAATTTTATTAAAACAAAATAAAAAAACTTCAATTGTTTAATATCCTATTTTAATGTCTATTATCTATCCAATAATCTTCTAGTTCATTTATTTCATGGAAAAGATCACAACGATTTAAAAAACAATGCAAAAAATACAAATTAAACAACCGTAATCATTGCTTGCATTTAGTTCTTAAAATACCCATATTGTAAAATAAGAACCTTGCAAAATACTACAGTATATTAGCAAAAAAATGTTTAATTTACTTTACTTATAGTGAGCAAGAATGAGTAAATACAAATACTCTGAGAGTATAAAAAAGAATAACATTTTTCTTTGTGTGTTTTTTTTCTTTTGCTTTTCTTTTGTACTTGGAATTCGTATGAGAATGTTTAAAAAAACAAATGTTTTTGAATTTAAATGTATTTAGTGCAACAGCCGAGTTGATACCTAATATAGAGGTTTGGTACGTTAGTGGCATGGTTACCTGAATTACTACCTAACAAAATTATTGAGTCGCCACGTCTGTTTCCGTTCCGTTGCTATTTGGTTTTGGATTTGAACCATTTAGTGTTGAAGAAATAGAGAATCCCGAACATACATACATATGTTTCTTGTGTATCCACGATTTGCATTGATGAGAGCGAATCTTGAAAGACAAGTGGGAAGAAATGTTTGTATAGATAACATAGTACACATTATGTTGATGTCATTAGACAATATCCAATGCTTAACGTGATTACCTGCCTATAGGGCCTAAATTTATGGCGCTCTTAATGCTGGTGAACATACGGAGCATATCCTCATTGTATGTCCTGCAACAACATACATTAATGTACATGTGTCTCATATTTGTATGAACTTGCGAGGAACATACAACTTGCATTTTCTTGTACATGACTGCAACGATTAATGTAACGAGTAACTTGCTTAAGAGCTTGGAATATGTAATCCCAGATATATATAGTTTAGTCAATCATTAAAGCCCTGGAAGATTATTATACACTTAGCAATCGCTGCAGCTAAAAGCTGGTAGTATGACACTGGATATTACTACTGTCAAGAACAGATTCAATGTTTGATATCCAGCGTCGTTCGATGAATTTTCCTCGTCAAGAAAAAAGTTAGATTAGGCTGGGATAGGTACAGTTAGGTTTAATTTTAAGTTAGATTTAGATAAAGTTTAGGTTAGGTTTAAGTTAGATATACATAGGTTTAGCTTTAACTTTAAATTTGTTTCATATTTATTATACTGTTTTTCTTCAATTCCACAGTGATTTACTTAAGTTAGATATACATAGGTTTAGCTTTAACTTTAAATTTGTTTCATATTTATTATACTGTTTTTCTTCAATTCCACAGTGATTTACTTAAATACCCCGTTTCACCTCAACCACCTCGCTTGAATTCATGTTTTGTACATGCATGACAATTCAAATAATTAATGACATTTGGTGTCAGTTACAAACCTTAAAACATGAAATCAAAAATTTAACTTTCAAACCAAAAACAAAATATGTATGTGTACATGCATACATATATTCTAAAACCGAATTATTTTGTCTCTTCTCATTGGCCATGATGCGATTTTATGTGAAAAATCATGTTGTATGACAAGATAAACAATAAAAACTGGCACTGAAGCAGTAGTGGCAGCAGCACCAACAGCAATTGACACTGAAACAAAACAAAAAAGAATAACAACACAAGTGATAGTACATAGTAGTAGTAGTTGTTGCAAAAGAATTACAGACAACACAACAGATTGTATGTTGCATATTGTTTGTTTTTGCTTTATTTTTGTTTATTTGCCCCAAAGACAACATGTAGCAATAAGTCAATAAGTTAAAAGAAAACATTACTTTACTCGACTTGCGAATATAATTGTCAAACAAAATGTCAATGTTAAGAGAGACAGAGATAGAGAGAGACGGAAAAAATCTATGTAGCCCAAGACTAAACACAAATATCTACATTTAAATAAAAGCATTGCCCTAAAAGCCATTTCTTCAATGTCAAATCCACATAACCTAAAAAAAGAAATCAAAGAACACAGAAAAAAAGTCATTTCTAACAGGGGTAAACAACTTAAAAAGGCGTTACTGATACTCGTACATAATAAATTGCACTTCAGTCAATAATTCAGCCTGTTAAAACGAACTCAAACTACAGCACATTCTTACATTCTGTTTTACAATTAAGAATTACAACCTAAACAAATTCACAAATACACCTTTTCCTAATAGAAAAATAAAAAAAAGAAACAAATGTCACTGGTTTTTTCTTTCCTAACTTTACTTTTTATTAAGAGCAATTGAAGGCACCAATAGTAGATCTGTTTGATTTATATATGTATGTATGTATATGAGAGTTTGACTTTGGTTCTGTGTGATATATTATGCTTGTTAAGTATTTTCCCATATCATCAGCAGCATCACCATTACCACCATCATTATCATCATCAGCATTGTTGTCATTTGATTTCACATCAATTTTTTTCTCACCCACTATTTGACACCTTCTCCAAATCGCATTATATGCGCTTGATTAAGTTCATTATTATTGCATGATTATTTCTCTTTTATTTATTTATTTATTCATTTATTTTTGGTTCTTGCTGCTGTTGTTGTCTTTCGTAGTTCTTTGAACTTCCTGCTTTGTTGTCTTTACTTAAAGCAAACTCTTTCCTTGCTTTTATTACCATCACCCATTCGCCTGATTCGCCTGTTATTTTCAGAGTATGTAGTTGATATTTGGTTGTTTGCTGTTGGTGTGTGAGTTCCTTGTTACTATTGTTTGTTTTTGTTGTTTTTATTCCTTCATTCCTTAAATGTATTTAAGCATTATCATCCTTCTTCTAATATAACTTTGTTACAGTTTGTTTTAGTGTTTTTCTGCCAGCATTTGCCGCTGTCATTTATTCTAACTATGGTGTGGAAATGATAAAGTGTTTGTGAGTGAATAGTGTCGTTGGAAATTCATAAATTTTACCGGATATCTAAGAAAAGTTATGTTTTACGTTGTAGGAGTTTACTTACATACATACATTGTTTTAAGCAAGAAAGTAAAGAAAACCTATAAGCGTTTGAGAGTAAGAGATAGGTGTTGAAAGAAGCAGAGACGTATTAAAGAGAAAAATTAACTAAAATAAAGCTAAACATCATCTATTTAACTCATGATTATTGAGAATTAGATTTCAGAAATTAATCATAACATGTAAGTCGGGAATTAACCATTCCCGAAATTTATTTCTCAATAATCATGAGTTGAATAGATAATGTTTACAATGTTTACAACAAACATTGCTGATGACGTCCCTGACAGGGCAGAAAATGCATTCCAATGTGCCAATTGTCTAAAAATATCACTTTACAATGGTATTCTTTGAATTATTAATTAAAATGAAATTTTTCTCTAATAATAAATATCAAAAGTTCAATAATTTTTCATTAAGAAAAAAAAAAAAAAAACAGAAGACTCTCCCAAATTAATAAAACTAAACTATATTATTCTTATTTCTGACTGAAAGCCACGATGGACTGTCACCAAAGCAATATAGGTTCCAAAAGGCAAATAGCACACTTGGCGCCATAAACGAAGTAACTGATATTGCACAAGGCTCAAAAGACAGAGAGAGAGAAAGATTTTTGTACAGCTATCACGCTTGATATGAAAAATGCTTTCAACAGCGTGAGATGGAAAGTAGGTCCCAATTTACACGAAGCAATTTTTATTGAAAAGATTGATACAACATTTTTCTTTCCTTCGGTGTTGACACAGCACAATATAATTGCTTAAATCACTCGTATTTTTATTATACACACATTTGTATACACATGCATATGTAATACGATTAAGAGAGTAACACGGTGAGTTAACTTCCCCTCACCCTGATGTCTAAAAGGTAATCAGCTTAGCTTAAAAATTGTTTCGTGAGACTAGTACTAGACTCTTGTACAAGCAGTGGTACATATATACAATGCCGCAATTCACAATCTTGTGTAAATGGTCTTATATCATTGCAATTGCAAAATATTTTTGCTCTGCACTAACAAAATATACAAAAATGCACATGCTACTGTCTACTTGCAATGATGCAAGACCATTTACACAATATTGTGAATTGGGTTAATATATTGACAGACTATTTAGGCGATAAAGTTCTCATGTACAAAGCGGATATCGGTTTATAGGTAAACTAATATAGTATGCGGTAATACTGTACCACAGTGATGTGTCCTAGGATCGCTATTATGGAGTATCCTCCACGATGGACTTCTAAACCTAGAGCTACCAAAAGGAGCCCGTATAATGGGATATACTGATGATGATAAAGCATTAGAGATTATTGCAAATGATAGCCTTAACCGATGCGATAGGTGGTTAAGTGGACATGGTCTTGAACTAGTTGCTGAGGAAACTGAGGCACTTTTAATCACTGAGTGTAGAGTCTTCAAAATGCCAGCGATAAGGATAAAGGATAAAAACATAATTTTTAGTCCAAATTTAAGATATCTCGGAATACAACATGATAGTCGACTAAGCTTACATGTGTATTTACAAACTATTAGAAATAAAGCATTGAAAACTGCAAACATAAGGTGTGGCAAAAGTAAACTTCCGATGTTTTTTGGCTGTAATTAAAAAAAAATGAAAAACTTTGATTCTTCTTGTGGATTATTTTTATTTGGTCTTTTAATTTTTTTTACATCAAGTCGAGAATATGATGTCATGTAAATGGCTGCCGCCACAGTTGATTGTCATTTGAGCCCTTTTTATGGCATTTTCCATCACTTTGGCCAAAACTTCCGGCGATAGGTCCTCACATTCTTGACGGTTATTGTCTGCAAGAGTCTGAGGCTTGTTGACATAAACCCGCGACTTCAAAAAACCCCACAAGAAGAAGTCTGGAGCGGTGAAATCAGGCATCTTGCTGGCCAGTGCAAATCGCCAAAACGAGAGAATAGGCGCCCGGGAAATGCATCCTTCAGCAAATCGGTTGTGGCACGTGCAGTGTGTGCCGTTGCACCGTCCTGTTGGAACCACATGTTTTCCAATCCCAATTCATCAAGTTGCGGCAAAAAGAACTCGTTGATCATTGCACTGTAGCGCTCACCATTCACAGTAACCATTTGGCCCGCGACGTCTTCGAAGAAAAAAGGTCCGATGACTCCACCAGCGAAAACAGCACACCATACAGTGACTTTGAGCGGGTGTAATGACTTCGTGGGTTACACGCGGATTTTCAGTGCCCCAGAAGCGTAAATTTTGCTTATTTACATACCCGCTAAGATGGAAATTGGCCTCATCACTCATGATTATTTTTGAAAAAGTCACTGACCGATTATTGGTCAAATAAATAGTCAGCAATATTCCGCGTTTTGGAGCAGTGTAGCGAACCATTGTTTATTAACATGTATTTCGCATGTGTTTACTACACAAATGTCAAAACAGAACTGACATTAGGGGCCAATCGCAAAATTTATAGCATTTCCTGATAGGAGGATTACTTTTGCGCCACCTTGTATGATACAAGGGATTATATGTAATTTACACCCAAATATACAGCATTTGCTCCAATATTAGCTTCTGCAGTGAAGAGAAAATATGTAATAACGTAGCTCATGAGTAACAGCGGCATATATAGTGCAGCTCTAGATATCTCCGGAATTCCAACCATAGAGCTTCTGTAATGAGAAGAAATAAGGTAGAGATAACAAGCTGAATAGAATCAAGATACTGGATATATTAAAACTGTACAAAAAGAAGCTACAAATTATCTACTGAGAAAATGGCAAGAACGGTGGAAATCTGATGACATCAGAGATCAGCAGAAGACATGGTAGAATGCACTGTGCGATGAAGAAGATATCGTGTGGCTATCAGTTGGCCCATTATAAAAAACCTAACCTAACCAACCTATACTGTCCTATCTTATCCTATCCTATCCTTTTTTTTTTAATGGACGTAGTGATAGCGCACCATCATCCAGTGGTCCTACACAGAAACCACCACTCCGGGACCGCTCCCGCATTACTTCGAGGTGGAGTTCGTTTACTGCTAAGCAGTTGTCATCCTTGTCCTAATCCCCCGTCCAACATACATTTGTATGAGATTAGGGGTTCGGCACATGTGTTTCTTGGCATTTAGATTTCTCCATCATTATCTCCTGCATGAAATGGGAGTATTTGCACCAGTTCTCCTTTTTGACTAACATACGTTTCGCCTGTTGTTCCAGAAGTTACATTTTATGAGTGTATGCTCAACGTTATCCTCGCATTCATTGCACATTTCGCATATTGCTGTTTGTTTTATATGAAATCTTTGTAAATAGCTACCAAAGTTACCATGTCCGCTAAAAATCTGGGTCAGATAAAAGCTTTCGGTTTATCCACGTTTTAACATTGCGAAAAATAATGTGAGTCCATCTTCCCTTTGTTGATTCATTCCATAGTGTTTGCCACGTTTGAAGTAACCTTTCTCTTGCAGCTTTTTTATGCGGTATTTTTCGCTCAGATGGTTATGTGTAATAGACAACCGTTCATCATATATTTCCTTTCTTTCGTTTAATTGTAAGTCAATCGATGGCAGAGCAGCAAGAACGGACACAGCAGCAGTAGATATTGTGCGGTATGCAGATTTTATTCGCAGTGTACATGTTCTGTGTACTTTTTCTAGTACGTTTTTAAGCTTTTAGTTATTTGAGACAGCCGTACTGTAGCTATAAGTCGTCTGGTAGTTTGTCCTGGACCTTTTATATTTGGCATTATTCTAGCTAGTTTCAATGCTGTTCCTAAGGCTTTCTCAGATATCATCCCTATATGTGGCTCAAAAGATAGTCTGCTATCTAAAACTACACCTAAGTATTTCAAAGTCTTACCTATAGTATACAAAGGATCTTCGTTTGGTCACCAGAATCGCTTCGGTCTTGTTCGCTGCAAGTGTTAAGTTCTTTTTTCTTAGCCATATATTACCTCTCCCTAGACAGTCGTTTGTTACAACTAGGTCTACATCATCTGCATATCCAATAAGTTTTGAACCGTCTGGTAATTCAGTTTTAATAGTCCGTCGTACATTAGATTCCATAGAAAAGGGACCTATACTATAGTGTTGTGAATGCGGTCATCTCCTCACTCACGATACTGCATGCAAAACTCAGGACTCCTGTCGGCCAATTAATAAATTCACATTAAGTATTTGAGAATTATATACAATTAAATTTTAAGATATACTCGTATTTTATAACTGCGCAAACATTAATCCAAATTTTGAGAATATTGAAATATTAGCTCGAAGTGCAGAAATATTTGTTGGCAAAACAATTGTTTTTCGAATACTTTATTGAAATTTGTACTTGAAAATGGGAGAATGGGTGGCAATGAAGTGAATTAATAGTGTTTTGTTACAGTTCTTAATATTGAACAATTATTAAAAAACGAATTATTGAATTTTATAAAATAATCAATTTTCTGAAACAACCCAAAAGCACTCATTTGCTAAACTGTACGAAGCTCATGTACCTTAA
The DNA here is from genome assembly GCA_950370525.1 of Bellardia bayeri. Classification (NCBI taxonomy): domain Eukaryota; kingdom Metazoa; phylum Arthropoda; class Insecta; order Diptera; family Calliphoridae; genus Bellardia; species Bellardia bayeri. The sequence goes on along the minus strand of OX493264.1, from coordinate 7,710,337 downwards.
ACTTTACATTGCTGATATATTCCAAAAGTAAGTAGTAAAGCACATATGGAGGATTACCACGGTATAAGGTGGGAAAATCACAGATTTTAATAAAAAGTAGCTGGTGGCGTATGATTAATATTAATTATGGAATATTTTATAAAACCTCGTATAACTTTCTTAATAATGTAGGTATTTATTTAAATCAAAAACCATTCAAAAGCTAATACAATTTAGCTGAACTATAGTTTATTCTTAACAGTTACTAAATGAGATTAAGTAAAGAAAATTGTGCTAAATACCAAGAAAATTAAATTTTTATTTTCATTTTGTTGGCATTTATTGGAAAATTTTATTAAACCTAAAAGTATTAGCTTGTTAAAGAACATAAATTCGTTTACTGGCACAAGTAATTTTTCTTTCATACATACATACATTTATTTTGATAGTTTTACAAAATTACCAAAATACCAAACAATGGCATTTTCATGTTTGATTTATTTTTCTTGGCAAACGTTTAACGTAAACACCTTAATAAATATTAAATAGAGTAAATAAGCCAATAACCTTAAACAATTGCCAACATACGAGTAAAAGCAAGAACATACGCCACTGTTCTGCAAGGCGAGTTTAGATGGTGGTGGTATTGAGTATAAATTGGCGAGAAAAAAGATTTTAAACTAAAATAACAATCATAAAATTATGAACATGTACTTGCAGCAATACAGACAGCCAGTATTGTTTTTTCCTGTAATATCTGTTTTTTTTTTTGGCAACATATGGTTAAAGATAGAAAATTTTATATTTGATTTTTTTGGGATTTATTGGGATTTAGTGAAAAAACAATGACTTGCAAAAAATTGCCAAGAAGAAAAATTATAAGGAACTTTGTGTTTGTTTTTTAATAAATAATAAACAATTTGATTTCTGGTTCCTGTGTAACCTGCCTAGAGTTGTGTGTTTTAACAGCATTTCCTACCTTTTTTTCCAAAACTAATCCTTTGGGAACATTGAGCAGAGTAAAGTATTATATTTACTGCTGTTTTTATTTTTAAGTTGACAATGTTAACGAGCCGTTGATTTTTCATATCCGCTGGCTGAAGTTTTCTATTTTTACAATGTGTTGCCACGTTTTTTTTTGGAAACAAATCGAACAGTACTTTAACCTCTAAAAATCAAAAAACAAACATCATTTCAAATGCAAAGCGCCTAAGCTTTTATATTATACTATACACTATACATCCTCCAACCATTCCAACCATCTACACCAACCAGCACAAATACTTGTGACATTTAAAAAGTTGAGCTGAAAAAAAATGTTTTAAACGGCCACAAACACCGTTTAAAATGTTGCTTTTTTCATGCATATTTACGCAAAACACAGCGAAGGAGTTCAACACAAACAATGAAAGGATTCATTCAATGAATGACAGAATGAATGTCTGCATACAATGAATGTTGGGGATTTTATGCTGGCATTCACATATTTGGTAAATTCGAGGTTTTAGTAACCATCAAGCCACAACAATCCTTCTATACCAACAGTCCACATACAACTCAACAAAAAAAAAACACGTTTCAAAATTTTGAAAAATCAAAAAGTTTAGAAAAAAAGCCCCCAACTACCAGGCACATTTATCCATTTCCTGTAAAAAAACTACAGATTTCAAACTCCCACATTTAATTCGTTAATGTTTTCATATTGTTATCCTTACGCCAACAAATAAAAGAAAAAAGGATTTGCGTTTGTTTCTAAGCACCAGACACTCAGTCAAACACACATATCATGAGGGTCTTATTGACATTGAAACAAAAACAAACAAAAATAAATGAATGAATGAATGTGAAAAAACCCGGGAAATATTCCAGTAAAAGATAAAGTTGGTCTATTTTTTTTTTGGTGAAAGAAAAGCAAAAACTAAATACTTGGCCAAGTGTGATGTTGTGAAGGGATTGTTTTTTGCAATTGCTATCTAATTGTTACAACGGCTGTATAACAATTAGTTACGGGCGAATAATGGCGTAAAATTTAATCAACTTTCAATTGTTAGACATCCGGTGAAAAACGAGTATTTGCTGAGCATTGACAAAAGGTAGAGAAAACCAGGAAAAACGAATGTCAAAACATTTCATAGGGTTTCTTAAAATTCAGCCATGATTTCAATATGCTGGAATTAGTGCAATAAAGTGTTTTTAACGTTTTGACAGCAGACAACTTGGGATTAGTAAAATTGAAGCATTACCGACAGTCTTGTCAAGCCATCAATTAGTTATCTAGGCGTACAATTTCCTATTTCTTGTGTGGCCAACTCGTATCCATGTTATGTTCTTGTTCGAACACTATTGTCACAACATTGAACATGAACTAAATATCAAAACGTTATCTCTACACAGAAAAACTTGAACAAATTTGTGGGCGTATTTCTGAACATTGACACGTTTTCCCCACAGCGATGGCTCGTCCAGACTTGGTTTTACACAAGGGAACATTAAAACGTTTTTCCCACACAAAAAACTTAAATAAATTTGTGTCCGCATTTTTGCCGTTAGCTCGTCAAGATTTGGTTTTACACAAGAGAACATTGACACGTTGTCCCACACAGAAAAACTTGAACAAATTTGTGTCCGTAATTCTGTGGATGGCTCGTTAAGTAGGGCAGTTACATTGGGTGCCCCGATAGACTAAGCGATAGTATGCCGGAATGTCAGTCAGAGGGTTGCAGGTTTGATTCCCGCCAAAGACTGGGTGTTTTCTGCAGATAAGCCAAAAAGCTTCGCAATTTGTGTTTGTTAATTATATTTAAAAAACTAAGAAATAAAAGGAACATTGGCACGTTTTCTCTACACAGAAATACATTAAACAAATTTGTGTCCGTAATTCCAGCGATAGCTCTTGAAGACTTGGTTTTAAACAAGAGAACATTGACACGTTTTCTCCACACAGAAAAACATTAACAAATTTGTGTCCGTAATTCCAGCGATAGCTCTTGAAGACTTGGTTTTACACAAGAGAACATTTACAACTTTTTTCCACATAGAAAAACATTAACAAATTTGTGTCCGTAATTCCAGCGATAGCTCTTGAAGACTTGGTTTTAAACAAGAGAACATTGACACGTTTTCTCCACACAGAAAAACATTAACAAATTTGTGTCCGTAATTCCAGCGATAGCTCTTGAAGACTTGGTTTTAAACAAGAGAACATTGACACGTTTTCTCCACACAGAAAAACATTAACAAATTTGTGTCCGTAATTCCAGCGATAGCTCTTGAAGACTTGGTTTTAAACAAGAGAACATTGACACGTTTTCTCCACACAGAAAAACATTAACAAATTTCTGTTCGTAATTCTGGCGATGACGCGGAGTTACACGGGAGAACCCATATATTTGTTGAGCAATAATTTAAATATAATTAGAGTTTGGTGGCCGCAGTTCGAAATTTTCGTATAAAATATGGTTGGAATATTGATTTAATATTATCTTAATAGTGAAGAGAGCACAAGATAGGAGTAACATTACAGCATCTACTGCTTTAAGAAGTTTAATTGGTACAGGATCGGAGCGCTTAAGAACACAGTGCGTCGAAAAATAGTTCGCTGTATGGATTATTGAACATCAACAAGCGGATATTTAGACGAAAATCATCTTAAGCGATAAAGCACATTTCTTCCTTTAAAGACTTTGTTAATCGTAATGCTGTTGTGATTGTTGCTGATACTCGCATATTGATTGAGCTTTGTCAATTGTGAAGAGATTACAGGAATGGCAAATTTCAAAAAATTCTCTAAAGAATATACTGCAGCACTGAGTCTTTAATTGACACAAGAACAGACAGCAAATGACCACAGCAGTTCTTTGAATGGAAAACTGAGTGGATGCTGCTCAGTTTTTAAACAAGATCATCCAAATCGTCAAAATGATTGGCAGGAATTTTAAGCAGGACACATCAAGCAGTCAAGCAGTTGTTGTTACTAATACTCAATATTGTTGCATGATAACAGAAATCTATCAGCCTTAATTGCACGTATCACGACATGTGGATACAACAGGACATATATATAACTTACAGACCATGTAGGTTATTAGAATTGCTCCCTTACATTATGTAAATTAACCAGAGTACGGCAAATGCTCTTATTGAACTCTTTCGTAAACGAATTTAATTTTACACATTGAAAGGATTTTTTTTTGTTTTCCTGCCAACATTTTGGTATCAGTGTCACTTTTCTTAGTTTCATAACATGTCTTTTACATAATATTTAACGACAAAATCTATAAAATTTATAGTTCATATTCGCCTTCATCTAAAAATCATCATTATTGTGTTCAATTTCTACTTTTTTCGAAATGGCACATAAAAATCTTTTCTTTCATATTTTTACTGCATTGTTCTTTCAAATGGCCGCTAGCTCTTTTTTTTCCACATATTAGAGACCATTTTTCACACATCATTGTTATAATAATCATTACATCATCAACATATTTGTGGCATTTCATTACAGTAAACATTAAACAATCCTCTTTGTCGAAATGCTGAGATTTTTATGAAGCCAACAAATACGAACGACCATAACCAGCCATAATAAAGGCCTGATTTTAACGACACATGAGCAGCTCTAAATGAGAGCAGCAGCAAAGGCAATCAAAACGTCAGCCATTCATCCGTCCAATTCATCTGGCAGGCCGTCCTGACTGCCTGAATGCAGTCAGTCAACGTTTGACAAAACACAACAAAAAGGTGTCACTGCTGATATGCGCACAAGACTTTGATGTGTTTGCTGGTGACTGCTTCCTCCTCCCGTTTCGCTTTTGGTATATTGATAATGAGCATGATGTTTTTTTTTTTTTTGCTTTTTACTATGCTGGTGACGCTTGTTGTTGGCGATTATTTACAGTCACCAGCCAATTGCAGTTATGTAAAAGTAGGGGAATGTAGAATAAATAATGGAACCAACTTAATAGGAAAAATATACATATACGACAAATTAAGGAGATCGGATCCTTTTTGAAGTTTTTTTTTTTAAAGAAAATTGCATCGGAATCTGAGTGTAAGTTTTGTAAATCCGCTTTCACACTCTTCAAATCTGACTCTTCAATTCAAGTATTTTTGGATGAGAAGGGAAAAGAGAATAAAAGGGGTTAAGACGGTTTTAGTCAATTTTCTTATTTCCTTTTGGTTTTTTCTTTAATTTATGTTTAATGGATAAAAAACTACGCAAATAGAATTGAAGCGTGTGAATGAAATGACAAGTTCAAAAGAGAATTGAACAAAAACTGGTTAGCTAAAACTGAAGAGAGTGGAACAGCACTAAAGAAAATCGTATCAGAGTATTCTGACTTCAAGAAATCTCTTCAGAATCTGATGAATTATTCTCCAGGAAATCTAATCAGAGTCAGAGTCTGATTAGATTTTCTCAAGAAGTTTTCTTTCAACTTCAGTTGGTCCCGTTTTGTCTGTATGACATGTGACAGTTTATCATTTATGTGTTTTTTTTTTCTGGTTTCTCTAAGCTACTTGTCATAATATTTTGACAAAATAAAAGACTTGTTTGTTTTGGTTTTGTTTTATTTGTGACATAATCATACGTACAACAACTACAACAACATACACATACCTATATAAAATTGAAGAACGGACTCGCAACAAAGGATTGCAAATACAACCATAAAAATACCCTGATAAAAATTGTATGTTTGTGTGTCTGAGCGTAAGAGTGCAATATGTGAATAAATGTCTAGTTTTATTTTAATAAACCTTCATTATGATTCTCTGCTGCTGATGCTGTATGAAGTAGACTTGATTTTGTCGTTTGCCTGTGATTTGTTTTTTTTCCTAGTTGTTTTTCACAAAAAATTTAGTTTTATTTTGCAACAGACAAAAACCGTATGGTTAACGCTTCAATGGCTACAAATCGCAAATGATTTTAAGGCAGCTCAGTTGAGCTCGGCCATCGGCAGCAGCATTGCTAACAGAAGCGTTAGCAGAAGCGTAGCTGAATCTAACAACAATAGAAACAAGTAACGTCTATTTTAGCGCATAAACGTTTGAAGAAGATTTGCTGTGTTTATGTTGTTTTAACATTGCAGAGATATGATGATGACGCGTATAATGATGATAATGATGATGTCGTCGTGTGATGCCAACCAACAACAACAGCAACAACATTTCTATCAACGTCACAGTGACAAACGTGCAAAAGCATCATCATGCATGTGTGTTCTGCTGTTCATTCATAAAAGCCCAAGAAATATCATTACAATACAATTGTTTATTCTGTTAGAAATATTATCGGTATGTGAATTTGGGTTTCTTTTACTTTTTTCATATTATTTGTTCTAAAATTCAATAAGAGCACAGTGGTTAAGAAGAATTGGGATTTAAGTTAAGAGAAATCTACTAAAAAAAGCAGTGACAGGATAACCAGCAAAACCTGATGAAGTTTTCTAAAAATACGCGTCAGAGTCTGATGAAGTTTTGTTTGCATTAGAAAATTTAAAAAAAATTTTTTATTTAATTTATTCTCTTTGCAACGACTGTGTTCAAATATGATGAAATAACAGCCATGTCTTACACACACACACACACCCATTCATATCCATTACTTACTTTATGTTTGTCTTTGATTTTTCACTATGTTTTTGTTGTTTTTTATGTGTGTTTGTTGTCATATTGGTAACATTGTATTTGTGTTACAGTTAAATTTAATCGTTTGTTACAAATATTTGGTTTATATTTTGAATTCAAAAAACACATTCTCAATTTACTCTGTGTTATGGCACAGTGGGATCTATGGATCTTGTAAAAATATAAAATTTAAATCTTGTTGTGAATTTTAAAATACCCGTTACATATATACTATTTATTAATCCCTTTCACAATTTCTGCTATAACAATTTGCGAATAGAAAAGTTGATGTAATTATGTATGTATGTAGTTTATTGAAATCAATTTCGTAAAGCTTCCAGTTTATCTTAGGAACCCAAAATTGTATTATATTATTATATCAGAAAATATTTTTTATTTTATTTTATTTATTATTTTCAATAACAATTTTTTTTTGAGAATTACAGATTTTTAATTTTTCCTATAAAAATTATCCCAGAATAAGTTTCTATTAAAAATTTATATTTGATAAATTTTTAAACTTGCTAAGCAAAAAATTAGCTTTTGGAAATTTTGGGTATTTGGAAATTTTGTTTTGCAATTCTTGATTTTTAATTGTTCTAGTGAAAAATGGTTTAATACACTTTTTTAGTATATGAAATTTAAGCGTTTTTAAGCAAAACATTACCTTTTGGACATTTTGGGTATTTTGAAATTATGTTTAGGAATTCTTGATTTTTATTTTTCTAATGAAAAAATGGTTAAATACACTTTTTAAGTATATGAAATTTAAGCGTTTTTAAGCAAAAAAATACTTTTGGAAATTTTGGTTATTTTGAAATTTTACTTGGGAATTCTGAATTTTTTAATTTTTCTAATGAAAAATGGTAAGAAATATGATATAGGCAATTTTAGCGCTTTAAGGCAAATAAAAAACTTTTGGAAATTTTTAGGGATTTAAAAATTTTATTTGGGAATTTTCGATTTTTATATTTTTCTTACTACAAAATGTTCAAAAATCCAATTTTATTAAAATGTATAAAAATTTTACATATTTAAGCTTTTAATTAGTCTTTAGAAATTTTGGGTATTTGGATAGTATTTTTGAGAATTATTGGTTTTAATTTTTGTTATAAAAAGGGGCAAAAAAACGCTTCAAGCTAAAAAAGGCAATTTAAGCGTTTTAAGGCAAAAAAATTAGCGTCTGAAAATTTTAGGGATTATTAAATTTTGTTTGAAAATTCTCGATTTTTATATTTTTCTTATTAGAAAATATCTAAAAATGCAGTTTTATTAAAATATATAAAAAAATTACATATTTAAGCTTAAAATTATTAAATTTAAATTTAAATTTAAATTGAAATGTAGAACATTTTGGCTGTTTTTTAAGCCAACAATTTTTGGGTGTTTTTAAAGAACTATTGGGGATTTTAAAATTATTTAAGGGAATTTAGAAGATTTTTTGAATTTTTTGGTCATTGGTAATACTGTGCTTCCTACGTCTTATTGACAGTGCATTACAGAGAGTGTTCGTATATATGTGAGAGTGCATGTTTGTTGGACAAAAATTCTTTCAAACGCGTGTGTTAAAGTATGAGTGGAATGTGTGTTTATGGTTTACGTATTTGTTATTGTATTTCTGCCAGCTATTTTTGTTTTTTGTATTTTTTATTTCAAGTAAATTTTATTGAATGTATTTGATTTTATGTTTATTCCTGGTTTTTTTTTTGGCTAGTGGCTGTTAATACTGGCACTGGTCTATTTTTATGTTGAATACAATATTTTTTTTCATTGCCGAGATTTTGTTTGTGTTATTGTAATTATTGCGTTTAAAAGGAAACATACGTTTTACTAACACTATTTACTCTACTGCAGTGTCATACAGCCATCGGTGGAAAACACTAGCAAAACACACACACACACATACACCAAAAATAGCCTCAGTCTCAGTTAACGCAGTAGCCGCGCGACAGGAGCAGAGAATAGTAGAGTGTCACATGCCTTAAGCTATCTTGGTTGTTGTACTTGCATGTGTATTTGTAAAAGTAACTGTATGTGTTTCCTTGTATTTGTTTTCTGTTTTTATTATTTCTTCCCTTCTTTTAATGTTGCCGTATTTTTGTGTGATTTTTTCTTTGTGTTTTTTTTTGTGTTTGTATTTATTTTGCTTTTGCTCACATGTTCATTTTGCCGGTTTGTTAAGGACGAAGGAACCCAAGTACTTGCTGCCTGTTAGACAGAATGCTGCCGCTTCTGCTACTGTTTGTTGTCGTCTTGTACATCGTTACGTTTATTGTTTTTTTTTTGTATTATTATTATTATCGTTTGAGTGTGCATTAGACCATTATTAGTCAGTTAAGATTTGTTCAATTCATGTGTCTGTTGTTATTATTATCATCATCATCATTATGTTTGTTGTATGTAGATGTTGCTGTAGATGTTGTTGTTATTATTATACCCTGCCATTTTTACTTTAACGACGAACGAACGCATTCATTTAAAAATTGTGAAACAATTCAGTTGGTTCGTTTGTTCATTCGTCGCATTCATTCATTCATCTCACTTACACAATACAAGTAAAACACGTCGGATTTTTATTGTGTCTTATTTTAATTAATCGCACCGCACCGCAGTCGCTCGTTAGTTTTGTTGTCGTTTTAAACGAAAAACGTGCGCGCCAAAGTCAAACAGTTCGGACAGTTTTTTTGAATAAAAAATTTGAATTCATTAAGTATTTTTAGAAAAAGGATTAAAATTCACACAAATTTTTTTTGGTGGGTTTTTGTTAATTTATGAAGATTTTTTGTTTGTAACAAGTGGCAGTGTTTTAGTTAAAGGGAAAAGAAAAATAAAGAATTTTATTTGAGAAATGTAAGAATATCAAAATCAAATTCAAAAATTCATTACCAAGATGTTTGCAGGTGTTGAAAAGCAATAAGCAATTTTATATGAAAAGTAACAGTTTCGATAAATCATAATTATTAAACGTTGTTTTTTACATTTTACAAAAACAAAAACAAGTGTGAAAAAATGTGTAAAACTATTAAGCAATCCATGTGTAATTATATAATAAAAAAAGGGTTCTCAAAACTTCAAAAAACTATGAATTACTTTGTGTAATACCGAATAATTTGAAACCAATAGCCTTAAAAGTAAACTTTGAAATATTTATAATTAAAGAAAAATTATTTAAAAAGTTAAAAATGCGTTTTAAACAAAATATAGAAAATTACAATGTTTTTTTTAGCCAAAAAACTGGTTTTTAAAATTTTATGAATTTTTTTTTTAAAAATTCCAAAATTTAATTTTTTTTTAATGGAGAAGTAACAAAAATAGTTTTTAATCAAAATTTATGATACTTTAAAGTTTTTAAGCAAAACATTTACTTTTGGAAATGTTGGGTATTTTGAAATTTTATTTGGGAATTCATGATTTTTTTGAAATTTCCATTAGAAAAAGCGTCGCAAATATAATCCAACCAAAATGTAAAAATTTTAATGTTTTTTTTTTATAGCCAAATTCTGGAAATTTTGGGTATTTTTAAATTGTGTTTGGGAATTCTTGATTTTAAAATTTTTCCGATGAAAAAGCTGCCAAAAAATACTATACAACTAAAATATAAAAAAAATCTAGATTTTTATTTTTATATATGTATAAAATTATATTTTGGAAATTTTTTTGTTATTTTAAAAATTTTGTTTGGGAATTCTTAATTTTAAATTTTCTTATGCAAAAAGAAGCAAAATATGTATCAAAACAAATTCTGCAACATTTTATTATTTTGAAGCAATATTATTATATATAAGTACTCGTATTAGCTTTTGGAAATTTTAGGTATTTTGAAAATTTTGTTTGCGAATTCTTAATTTTAAATTTTCTTATGAAAAACGCAGCAAAATATGTATCAAAACAAATTCTAAAACATTTTATTATTTTGAAGCAAAATTATTATATGTACTCGTATTAGCTTTTGGAAATTTTAGGTATTTTGAAAATTTCTTTTGATTTTTGATTTCCTGATTTTTAATTTTTCTTAATCAAAAATATCTAAAAATGCACTTTTGTATAAAATGTATAAAATTTTAGTGTTTTTAGCAAACTATTAGATTTGGGTAATTTCGGGTACTTGGAAAATTTATTTGGGGATTCTTGAATTGTTACTTTTTTATGAAATAGTAGCCAAAATATGCTTCGAACTAAGTGTATGAAATTAAAGCATTTTTAAGGTAAACATTAGCTTCTGGTAATATTGTGTATTTTTAAAATTTGCTGAAAATTCTTGATTTTTGAAATTACTTATAAAAATAGTAGTAAAAATAGTCCTTAAACTAAGTTTAAGTAATTTAAGTTTTTTAAGCAAAAAATTATGTTCAGGAAATTTTGGGTATTTTAAAAAATAATTTGGGAATTCTTAAATTTTTTAATTTTTTTTTATAAAACGAAAAGAAATAACGAATTTCAAATTAAATGTAGGAAATTTGAACATTTTTAAGCAAACCAATTTTATTGGGTATGCTTAATTATTAAAATTAATGATATATTTACAGCTAAGTGCAACTAATTAAATACACGTTACTAACATATAATAATACGGTTTCATGATATTCTCAAATTTTCCCTAGTTTAGTAAATTTAACTTTTACTCCTAGAAAATAACTGCATATTGTGTCAAATTATTTATTAATTATGAATTTGTAAGTCATATTTTCAAATTATATTGATATCAGCCGCGCATATAATTAAGGACATGCCAAAAATTTTACAAAAACAAAGTATTTTAAAATAAATCAATATTTTGTTGCAAATCTATTGTTAGCGATAATAGTTTGACATCTGATCATTAAGATCAGATCATTAAAATTGCATATTTTTATAGAGCTTACTTTGGTTTTTACAACTTGCCGTAATTTCTCAATCGGGTTGAGATTAGGACTGCATGAAGGGCAAGAACAGTAACCGAATTGTTAAAAAACTATTGCAAGACGTGATGAGTCGTATGCTTCGGATCGTTTTCTGGTTAAAATATTCTGGCATGTTCTCATCAGCATACGGCATCATTGTACCGCTTAAAATTCTAGCATACTGAAACTTAGCTATATTTCGCTCAATTTTGTTCAGCGGCCTAAGACCACGTGAAGACATAGCACCTAAAGCAATATAGAACCTCCTCCATGTTTCAATGTGGGGCGGGTGTACTTTGGCTCAAATTCTTTCAACTGTGGCCAGCAGACATGATAATTTTTTTTTGTTTTGTCCGAAAATAATACTCTTTTCTATATTACATTTGTCTTACGAATTCGAGTCTCTTATTTCGGTTATGTTCAGACAATAATGGCTTCTTTCTTTCAAACAGTCAAACTTCTCGCAAACGACGTTTTACTGTATCTACAGACGTTCTTGCCTCATTTTGGCTAAAGACTGCAATCCGAATCTCATATACTGATTTATACGGACTTTTTTTCGACTCACGCACAAATAGTGCATCCTTACGAACAAGCACAATACGGCTTCTTTTTTTTGACAGGCCACTTTTTCTGTAGTCGAATGTTTTATATTTCACCGCTTGAAAAACCAGTGTTTTTGAAATATTCAAGGCTGTTGCAATTTCCGAATAAAGGTTTCCATCCTGATGCATTTAAACAATAATCTTTGGAGTACTGACATCACAGAATTAATTTTACCCATGTTAAGCGTATTAAGAGCTTTTCATATAATGAAAAACTCTCTATGTAATCATTATTAATATACCTAATGTAACTTTTAAAAATTACCTTAATTTAGTTAGTGCACGATTAATTTATTTCTCAAAATTTAAAAAACACTACAAAAATAAATAAAAATAAAAGTGGACATAGAAAAAAAATAGTTTTAACGTTTTATTTAATTAATATTAACATAACGATTTAAATATTGAATACTACTATCCTTAATTAGTTGCACGCAGCTGTATATAATAGATACATATAAATAAAGTTTTAAAGTGTCTAGACTCTAGAGTTCAAACAAATTAGCTTGTTAATACTTTTGCAACATATTTTCCTAATTTTTGTAAACGTACGGTCACATTTGGCAGATATTTAGCGTAACCACTTGTTTTAGCACAAATTTGTTTGACGTTGTCTACTCTTACAAGAATTTTGCAAGATCAAACAGCATTAAATAAATTAAAACTAAATATTTGTTGTGCTTTGCCCTATATAAGTAAAGTCTTTTTAAATAAATAAATAAATATGTGCCATTTAGTGTTTACGTCTTTTTCGGCAAATATTTGCCAAGTGTGACCGTACCTTAAAAAAACATCGTCGCACATTGTTGTTTAATATATAAACATCTCACACCATACATCTTATTAGTGTATTTACAAATAAAACACTAACATTCATCAAACCATTATAAAAATACCAATGATACACATTTCCATGGAATGCAATAGATCATTGAAAAACAACAGCAACAACAAGAACTAAAAATGATTAATTTCCTCTAATTAAAATCCACTTGAGTTTTTTAATAAAAAAGGCGCCATACATACTCTTAAGCCACAAAACACAACTAACAACAATTAAAAGAGAAAGAGTAGAAAATAAATTGAAATCAAAGGACAACACAAAACAAAACACAATTGATGACAAATTTTTTATTATTCTGCTTTTAATTTATAATAGTGATGATGCTGCTGCTGCTCTTTTGTTAAACTCTCTTTTCCTCTTTCGGTACAATCAAGAGATCTATTGATGACATATTTGTTTTTGTTTTTTTTTATATTGAGAGAAGCTGCAATAACAATAACAACAACAGCCACGTAAAGATATGCATGTCTAAACAAAACGACTAAACAAACATTAAAAGATCAGTTATAAATAAACTATTGCAACGTTAAGACGATAAAAACGAAATAAATATAATAAAATAAAATAAATAATATAATAAGCGGAAAAATTTGTATAATAAATATGTATGTATGTTTTACAAGTGACAAAAGTAATTACATATACACAAATTTATTCAACTAAAGAAGAGCGTTGACAAATTGTAAATAAAAAATTAACAAACACAAAATGGTGTGTAAAAATATAAATTAATATTAACAAACTAGTGAGCAATAAATATATTTAGGGTATTTTAATAACAAATAACTTTTACAAAAAATTTTACGTTTTAGTTTTTTAGCTAAATTATTTTAAATATTAAATAAATTTGTGTTAAACTACTTAATTTCCTACCAAAAATACACGTGCGAGTATTAAATACAAAAAAAACTTAGTTACAACAACACCAACAAAATATTATAAACTGCAAGTGACGTTTCTGACAAATCATGATTTATTTTGATTTGTTACTAAACAACCGTTATACTACATAAATAGTATGTCAATGTTAAGCACGATGGCCACGTATCAAACTGATTTGACAAACTCAGTTTTTTTTTGATTGTGTTAGTGAAAAAAATCTCACGTAGATGTGATGTGAGTTTGACGAAAATCAAAACAATTGAGATTTCACTGCCGCCGCTACTTCAAACTAAATATTACCAATACATAAGTACATATTATTTGTCAAATCAGTTTGATACGTTGCCATCGTGCTTTAGCTAAGAGCAACACAAACAATAAAACGCAACTTTTCAGGCACAGTGGCTATAAATGCTTTATTTTAACAATAAATAAAAACTGTTCTATAGAAAAGTTGATCAGTTACTAAAGAAGTATTTTACAGTCTGATGAAGAAAATAACAGAAAAGTTAATCAGGGTCTGATGAAGTTTTTCAATAGAAAAGGTATTCAGAGTCTGATGAAGTTTTTCTACAGAAGAGTTAATTAGAGTCTTATATAGTTTTTCTATAGAAAGCTTAATCAGACTGTGATGACATTTTCTATAGAAAAGTTAATCAGAGTCTGATTAAGTTTTTCTACAGAAAAGTTAATCAGGGTCTGATAAAGTTTTTCTGTAGAAAAGTTTATCAAACTGTGATGACATTTACATTATTTATAATTATTTATAATTATTAGTTTGGATTAGGCTTGCAGAAGTACTGCAATTAGAAGTACGCGTACTTTTTTTACTAATTGCACTTCTGTCTGCATAAGACCTAAAGAAGTACGCAAATGTACTTTTTTTCAGTCTCTGTACTTTTTTTTGTACTTATTTTATTTTTTTTAAGAAACAATTTCTTATTTGATAGCAAATATTTTGCTTAGTGTATAAAAGAAACAACTTCAGAAGATGGTAAAAATGGAATGTTAACCAAGTCCAAAAAAGTGATAAATATTTATAATTTTTTCAAGTTGCCAAAAAACAAGTTGTATTAAAATATTTAATATAGAATTGAAAAAAATTATTTTATTTTTAAAAAATAAAATCTAATACACCTGACTAATTTTAAGTTATTTTTTATTACACAAAAATATATATGGTCTCTGATTTTCTTTTGTTTTTATTATTTGTTATTTTCTTCATTGAATTGTTATTGTTAATACTGAATTTCCTGGTTCTTAGTTACATCAATTATTTCTTTTATGTACTGAATTTTATGATTTTTTTAAAATAAAAAGTGTACTTTTTTTCTAATTTGTACTGCTGTTTTTACTTCGATTTGATATCTGTACTTTTTTTTTGTCGATTTTATATCTGGCAACCCTAGTTTGAATTCACATTTCGTCTTTCTATGTCAAGTGCATGAAATAAGTGTGTCTTTTAAAAAGTGTGAAAAATGAGGGTCATTTTTAGATTTTCTTATACAAAATAACATGTGTTGGCTATTGTTAAGTATTAGGTTCATTTATAAATTTGGAATTCATTCGGAATTGATCAGACTGTGATGACCTTTTTCATAGAAAGCTTAATCAGATTGTGATGACCTTTTCTATAGGAAACTTAATCAGTGTTCTGATGACCTTTTATATACAAAACTTATTCAGACCTTGATGACCTTATTTATAGAAAAGTTGATCAGACTGTGATGACCTTTTCTATAGAAAAGTTGATCAGACTGTGATGATATTTAATTTTTCTTTTGAGAAGGGAAGAAAAAGTAAGTTTCAAATTAAAAACAGGAAATTTTAAGCCAAAATTATACATTATTACAAATTTTTATAAAAACTTGTATGATTTTTAGTTTTCTATTCAACTTATTTAAATATTTTTAATTGACATTTTATTAATTTATATTATTTTCTTCCTAGATAAATATTAACACAAACATGCAATAAATATTTACATACTATCTAGCTGTCATTTGCACATGACATAATCTCAATTATTGTGACATCACTATCAATATGCAGTTATTTAAATTTTCAATTGGAATTCCCACAAAACTCCCCCAAGTACTTTTGTACCTCAGCAGCCTATGTATCCAACCACTTCAACTATTGTCTCTTAATTTGGCTAACAAATTACATATATACTGCATACATACTCGTACATATTAGTTATGTGTGTGATATGCCACTATAAATGTTAGGTCGGTCGCATCATATTTTAGTTTGGAGGGCTTTTGGCTGCTTTTTTTTCTCTGCCTTCATTCAAGTGCCTACTTGAATTGGATTTTATAGACTTCTATAGTGTATTTGTTTGCCTAATCATTTAGTCCGCAGTAGTAGTTATCAGTAATCATATTTCAAATTAAATTATAGACCATTTAAAATGGCACCTACAACATCCCGCAGCTAATAAACAAAACGTTAACGTCTGCGAGCACATTAACGTTAAATGTTAGCGCAACGTCGCTGACCAATTAGATTTGCACTTGTATGGAGATATTTGCCAAGTGTTACCGTAATAGGTTTATTTTATCTGCTATTAATTTTTTTTTGTCAATTGACGCTTTAGCCGTAAGGTGTTGTTGTTGTTAGTATTTCCCCGCCGGGTTTTCTTCTATCTCCAGCAATATTAAATTTTAGGGCTGTAGTAAAATAGTATTATTTATTATTATTGTTTCTTTATTCTTCTATAGTCATAGGCAAGACCATAAGCAGGAATTGATAATGCTCTGTCCAAAGATAGTAGTGATTTGCGTTTTTATTAGTTTAATTTTTTCGTTGTTTATTCTGCCCTAATCAGAGTCATACGACCAGTGCTTTGCTACGGAGCTGTTGCTTAAAAATCGTTTTTGCTCTTTACGGTTTGCTTGTTTCTAATGGTGGCTACTTTTATTCGTTGTTTTTGTTGACTTTTGGGGGATTTATCTTCAACGTGATTTGCTAAGGATTTTCGGGTTGGTGTTAAATTATTTTTAAATATCTATTATAAAAGAAGTGTAGTTACAATTAAACTAAAGACTATTTAAATGAAATTTGTATAAAATATTTAAAATGTGTTTAAGAAGAAAAATATCAAAATCATAGAAATCAAAAGTTAGTTCAGTGATTTATACAACATTAGAAAAACATATGTATGTGAAAATGTCGTAGGTGTTGTACAAAATATTTATATAGATATTACCAACAACATTTGTACAACTATTGTAAATTCAGACAACGTACAACTCCTACGATACTACACCATGAGACAATTGAAAAATTTTACTACTCACTTTGCTGCTGTAATTAAAACGAACTTTTCTACAAGTATTAATTAGACGCTACTTGTAAAAATTAAAAAAAAAATATTTTTATTTTATCATAGTTGCATAATTTATTAAGTTATTTTTTTTTCTTCGATTCAACCCAAATCGACAAACATGTTTGAGCCAAACCATTAATGCATTCAATGCATGCACGCAACCTAATGATAATAATTCTTTTTTAAGAGTATTAATACATAATTTGGTCTCTAGTTATTTATGTGATTGGGGCGAAACTCTTTTAACTGAAAAGAGAGTAGAAGATAATGGAGACCGGCAAAATATAAAAGCAAATGTGCAGAAAAAATGCAAGTAATGATGGTGGGTATTGGCAGTGTTGCCAGAAAATGAATTTTAAAATATGCTAAAACTTGAAAAACTAAGTGCTAAAATGTTCTACAGAAGAAAAAAAAAGTGCTAAATTTTTTCAATGTAACAATACAATTTTTATTTCAAATGTTACAAATGTAAATTATAGTTTTTTCTAATTTTGTTCATAACAATTGTTGACTTGTTTTAATAGATTACATTTCATATATTAATTCAAAAATTTCCGTATTCATTTACTTACCACACCGAAAGAAATTTAGTTGGAATATTAATAAAAGTTCTTTTTTATATCTCCAAAAGTAATTCTTGGAGTAAAAAAGTAAAAATTTGTTCGAGAAAAAAATTGTTTTTTATCAAGCAAATTATGCTAAAAAGTATTTAGCGCAATTTTTAAAAATTTCAACGCATTTTCGAGAAACAAAATGCTAAATCTAGCACTGAAAGTGCTAAAATGGCAATACTGGGTATTGGAAACATAATTGTGTTGCCATATTGTCTGAAAAACAGAACTTTAGTGGACTTTGATGAGATTTTCTTTAAAATTTTCATCAGACTCTGATGGGATTTTCTTTAGAATACTTCTTCACACTCTGATGGGATTTTCTTTAAAAAACTTCACCAGACTCTGATGTGATTTTCTTTAGAAAACTTCATCAGACTCTGATGGGGTTTTCTTGAGAAGACTTCACCAGGCTCTGATGGGATTTTCTTTAGAATACTTCTTCACACTCTGATGGGATTTTCTATAGAAAACTTTATCAGACTCTGATGGGATTTTCTTGAAAAAACTTCATCAGATTCTGATGGGATATTCTTGAAAAAACTTCACCAGACTCTGATGAGATTTTATTTAGAAAACTTCTTCAGACTCTGATGGGGTTTTCTTTAGAAAACTTCACCAGACTCTGATCGGATTATCTTTAGAAAACTTCATCAGACTCTAATAGGATTTTTTTTTTAAAACTTCACCAGATTCTGATAGGATTTATTTGAGAAAACTTCTTCAGACTCTGATGGGATTTTCTTAGGTTTTGACTCTGAGTTGTTCTATTAAAGAGTTTGCTTTTTGGGTATTTTTTTTTTATAATAATCTGGTACCACCATTCTCATTTGTATAAATAAACAGCAATATCTTAAAGAGAGCACCAAAATAACAACGCGAAAACATAAACACACACTTGTTGAGTTTCTTAACGAATGTTTGTTGTTGTTGATATTTGGAGGGCCGATCATTAAACTCACATGCACGACAAAAAATACTCACATGATGTTCGTTCGTTTGTATCGTTTTGTTGCTGTTATTATTATAATTGTGGTCGAGCGCTCTCTGCGAAAAAGTTAATAATTCAGGTAGTGAGTGTGTTTTTTGTAACTTACAAACTTTTTTCACAGTCAACCGCCATCAGAAACTAACATTTAAAGATAATTCGTCATTATTGTTGGTTCAGTTGTTGCTTTTAGCTAAAGTTAATTTAAGAGTCAACTAAAACTGAACTAACAGAAACGAAACCTTAATAAAGAGTTGGTTTGTGTTTAATTGTTGTTTGTGTTTGGATAGCTGAGAAAACTAAAAAAAAGCAACAATCAAAAGAAGAGCCCCAACATTTGTTTGGTATGTTGTTATTATTGCAGTTGTTTCTGTGTTTGCCTTTTAGACAAATATTAAGACAATAAACGAACGATTAGTTAGTCGATTGTTGTGCGTCTCGTGTCTTAAGACAACCGCCGGTACACGTTAAAAATAGTGTGTGTTTTACGTACAAAAAAATAAGAGAAATAGAAAAATAAAAAAAAATAATTTGATTTTAAATTAAATGTTTTCAGTTAAAAATAAAATTAATTAACCAGAAATTTTGTGGTTTTTCGGTTGTTTTGATTTGCGCGTTGCGTTGCGTTGTTTCTTTTTTTTTTTAATTAAAATTTCAAAAAAGAGAAAAAAAGTAAGAAAAGCAAAAAGAAGAAATTTAGTTTTATATAAAACTATTAAAATAAATTAAATTAAATAAAAATAAGTTTAATTTTTAACAAGTATTTAATAAATTAAAAAATTTTTCTTTTAACAAAAAACCACGTGTTTGTGCTAAAAGCTGGTTTCTTGCTGGTGTTTGTGAAAAAAAAGAAATGTTTGCAAATTCCAATTCCGCCTTATTCACCTTGAATTTTTTATCGTTTCGTTTTATTTATTTTGTAATAAAATTTCTATACCTATGTAGGTACAAGTATTTCTGTAAGACAAACTAAACACAACTAATTAAAGTATGCCAATTAAGAAATTATAATAATTACTAGAAATTATAGTGTGATTGCATCAAATTTGTTTTATTAACGAATGGTGTCAATGTGCCGTTTTGTATTTTTATGCAAAAACAATGTATTCATTGTTCATTACTCATACTTTTCGAAAACCACCAAAAAGCAAAAAAAAAAAAACACAAGTTCTGCTTAAACATGTTTACTAGTTGAAGTGCTGGTGTTGTTGTTGTTGTTTTCTTTTAAATCAATATGCCGGTTTGTTTTTGTTGTTTACTTTTTAATCCCCACCACAGCATAAAACACTCATAAACAAACCCAAATCCATATATACATATGAACATACATATATATTGAACACACAACACGACGTCATCAATATCGTTTTTTATATCTCTTATTTTTATAAAAAAAATAATTTGCTCTTCTCTCATTGTTGCTGCTTTCACACTCTCATCTCTTGTCACCAAGTAATGTTATTATTTTATTACATTACCTTGTTGTTTCTGTAATTTGCATACAAATAAGTATGTTAGAGATACCCACAGTGTGATGTTGGGGAATAGAATAGAACGATCGATGTAATACCTGATTAACTTACTCGATAAAGGCTGCGTTCACCGTATGTGTTTTTAGAAAATAAGTATGTACATTAGGGTGGCCCCGTTTATATGGAGAAAAAATAAGGTATCGATGTTCCCGTCTAATATGAAAATTTGACTACGTTTCTCAATTTTTTTGTCCTGGGGTCAATATTTGGTGAGCTGGATCAAAGGATAAAAATGTCCTTTTTAGAGGTTTTTTGATTTTTTTACACTTCTTCTGGAACTATATGTAAATTTGGTATCATATGAAAGGTTTTTGAGAGGCGCATTCAATGAGTTATCAAAAATTAAAAAAAAAATTTTAAAAAAATGTTTAAATATGAATATTTATCCATCGTGGATTCAATAAATACAAGGTGACCCACCCCCGAAGCCACCATACATCCCCATAACTCCACCATCTCCGTGTTTTACTGTACCAACAAGATTTTGTTTATCGAGCGCGGTACCTGCCTTTTATCCCTTTTATATGCAGAACTTACTTTCGTCTGAAAATAAAACCTGTCTCCAAAAGTCTGGTGTCTTATTTGTGAAATTGTGGGCAAATTCAATGCGATGTTAATAACAGATATGAATGGCTTCCGTCATGGAACTCTGCCATGATAGCCTGCTTTTCGAAGAATTTTTCTTCTTTCGGAACGACTGGCTTACATTTTCCACAATTTTCGTAGATGTAATTCGAGGATTAACCTTCGCCATATTAATAATTTTGCGCTCTTCCCGTGCTGATAAAATTTTTGGACGACCAGACCGCGGCTTTGATGCTAAAACTCCTGTTTCTTTAAAATTGTTTATTACGCGCTGGACAGACGAATATGTTCTCCCAATAGTTTGACCAATTTTTCGAAAGTTTTTTCCTTCTTTCCACAATTTAATATTTATTTTTCTCTCTGCAACACTAATTTCTTTACTTTTGTTTTTCATGTTTCAAAATTGCTTTTATATAATAATAATAATAATAATGTGTACATCATCTAATTAAAAGATCAATTGTAACACAAAAGAAGAGAAAATGACAAAAAACAAGAAAAAAATCTTAAAAAAGTAAATTAAGAAAATGGTGTAAATAAAAAATCTATGAACAAATTTTTTTTTAAATCTAATATTTAATGTGGGTTTTTATATATTTTCTAAAAACACATACGGTGAACGTAGACTTTATATCTAAACGAATTACGAATTCATTCGATATTACAATTTCCTCACGAACTCATTTTGTAAATCTTGCACAAAAAATCCAAATTATCTAAATGAAATGACTTCTTCCATAGAAAATTTCATCAGACTGTGATGTCCTCTTCTGTAGAAAACTTCATCAGACTGTGATGGCCTTTTCCAAAGAAGACTGTGATGACCTTTTCTATAGAAGAGTTACCCAGACTGTGATGGCCCTTTCTATAGAAAACTTCATCAGACTGTGGTATCCTTTTACATAGAAAAGTTCATCAGACTATGATGGCCTTTTCTATAGAAGAGTTACCCAGACTGTGATGGCCTTTTGTATAGAAAACTTTATAAGACTGTGATGGCCTTTTCTATAGAAGAGTTACCCAGACTGTGATTGTCTTTTCTTTATAAAAGTTGATCATTGGGCGAAATTTTTTGTAGAAAATTACTCGGAATTTTTATGGTGTCAGTAGACTTTTTCTGTTGGAAAGTTTTTTTGGATTTTTCTATTTAAAATGTTCTCAGCACTTGAAGAATTTCTAATTTTTCTTTAACTCCTACTGTAGGTTTTTGTAAATATAATTTTTTTTGTTGCTAAAATTAAAATGATTTTTTTATATTATTAAAATGTCAGTTTTTTTAATATAAATTTTGTAGTTGTATTTGTTGGTTATTTTTGTAGTAAATGCGTATTTTTGAAATGTTCTTTTTTATGTTTGTTTTTTGGCATCATTTCTTAAATTTTTCGCACAACCGCTAATCGATGAAAAGACGGGTGGTGGATTGGAATAATTGTGCAAAAGTTTGCACCATTTGCGGAAAATGTTTATAAATTTCATTACACTCGTATATCTAGCAGCTTTTAATCTATGAAGTATAATAACAATTTGATTTTGTGTAGGGTGCTATTGAGTTGTGTTTGTCGGGTTATTTTTTTTTTGCTTTGGCCGTTTTAGTTTTACCTTTACAATTCTTCCTTGTTCCTTACAGAGTTTAAAAAGACTAATATTGCTGAGTGATTTTTTTGGATTCGTTAGAACTTATTGTTTGTTTTCTTTGTTATAAATAATTATGATAATTTACGATTTAAGTTTCAAATAAACCAAATTAATTCGTACATAATTAGCATAAACAAATTTTATCTATATCTGTCTACAATTTGTGTCTTTTTTGCATATACGGGGGCCAATTGCTGACGCTGTTTGTCAGCATTATGAGATTGACGTCAGTATTTGATTTGGCTGGAAAGATAAAGAATATATTTATTATTTAGTTCAGTAGACACAGAAGTAGAAATTTTGCCTGTCTGGCTAGCAAGCAGTGTGACCTTGAAATGTTATAAAATGTAAATAAATTTGTTTGATTGAACTCTTTTAGAACTCTGTTGTATTCTAATTTTTATTAATGTTTCTCTGTATTCAGTTTTATACATCTTATTTTTATGTTTAAGTTTATTAAAAACCACATTTATTTGTTGTTCTTCTTGTATTTGTATTTATAAATTTATTTCTTAAAATTTTTGCCGACTGTGCGTTTTTCGTAACGCGTCTTTTTGTGTCTTTTACACGTGTTCTTTTAAATGTTATTCTTTTTTACTTTTTCTTAGTTTTTTACTTTGACATTGTTTAATTTGTTTTGATGTATTTTTCGAAGATTTTGCCAAATCTCTTTGTAAAAATTCATAAATTTATTAATTTTATTTAAAATCTTAAAACTTTTTAATTTCCTTAGATATTTGGATATATTTCAATTCAAATATATATTTTAAATATTAACCTAAATCTTATAAATTATTAATAATATCTATAATTAAGTTTTTTTTGTTTTTCTAAACATTTTTACCTTTTATCTCTGATTAGTATTTGTTTCTTATATATCTATCAAAAATCTATCTATCGATTATCATACGTTAACACACACTCGTTTTTGTCAGCTGACAGATGGCTGAGTAGCTAATAACGTGTATTTCTCAGCGTCTATCTTTTCTTTGCATATATCTTTATGTTGTTGCTGTTGTTCTTTTAAATATCTCGATACATAGTCTGATAAGCAAAGATTTTGTTGTTATTCAAAAGATTTTCAAATAGGTGTTAAATAATCCCATTTAGCAAGATACAAAACATCTTGACATGATTTTGTTGCTTCTTTTTTGTTTAGAGAAAATAAAGAACAATTACAAAAATATTTTAAAGCAAAATGAAATAGGCAAATAATACATACATATGTTTGTATGTATTTGCTGAAAATATTAAATAATCAACACATTTTTGTAAAGAAAACTTAAAAGTGATTTTTAGATTTTAATATTCAAAAGAAATTGGTAAAATAGCACTCAAATACAACTTAGTAACTTGGTTAGAACCAGAAGGGATTTTCTTAAATGCTGATAACTTCATTCAACTCCCGAAAACTTCATCAGACGCTGATGACTTCTTCTCCAGAAAACTTCAAATTTTCTAAAGATGATCTTTTCTAAAGAATACTTCATCAGACGCTGGTTATCTTTTCTAAAGAAAACTTCATCAGACGCGATGATCTTTTCTAAGGAAAACTTCATCAGCCGCTGATGATCTTTTTAAAAGAAAACTTCACCAGACGCTGATGATCTTTTTTAAAGAAAACTTTATTAGACGCTGATGATCTTTTTTAAAGAAAATTTCATCAGACGCTGATGATTTTTTCTAAAAAAAAACTTTATTAGACGCTGATGATTTTTTTAAAGAAAGCTTCATCAGACGCTGATGATCTTTTCTAAAGAAAACTTCATGAGGCGCTGATGATCTTTTTAAAAGAAAACTTCATCAGACACTGATGATCTTTTTTAAAGAAAACTTTATTAGACGCTGATGATCTTTTTTAAAGAAAATTTCATCAGACGCTGATGATTTCTTCTAAAGAAAACTTCTTATCTTAAGAGTCTCATGAGTTTGTTGTTATAAAAGTTGGCCAGTGTCTGAGAAAAGTTAAAATTACTTTGTTAAAAATTTTATTTATTGTATTTTTAAATTCATTTAAATTTTAAAATTAATAAAATATTTTTCTCTTCATTTCTACTTACAGTCAACAGAAAATCGCATTATCCAGCAAGGCTCTGTAAAATATCAATAAAAAACTGCTGCATAAAATTTGCAATTAAAGAAAATAAAGAATTCTTAGAAAATATAAAAGTGAAGTGATAAGTGTTAAAATCCACTCTAAAAGTTTTTCGTTCAATTAAAATTATTAAAATAAAAAAAATCTTTCTGTGAAAATTTCAAAGAAAATTGTTGTAAAAAATCTAAAAAATAATTTATTCAATTAAATTAAACATAAAATGGCAACATTGATTTTAAATCCGCCAAATTACACATTTAACAAGGAATTCAGCCACCATACAACTGACAGCGACAGCAACAGCGGTCAAAGCAGCAGCTGCAATAGTAAAAACACCTGTGACGAGGCACCAAAAATCAGTAAATTCTTTAGCGACAGCTCCAACTATCAAAGCAAAATCCAGCAATTGATCAGTTTCAGTTTTACCTCATCGAATTTCATCTTCATCACTTTTATATTGAGTATCAGTAAACTCTGTACTACAGCTGCTACCGATCCCAGTCAAGCTGGCGCTCCTCAACCTACAACGGCCATGCCCAGTTTCCTTATGCCCAATCTAAGTGGTTCGGCATTACTGGAGAAACTGAACTCGTTTCGGGCCAATACGCTGGGACCACCTCTACCACCGCCACCGTCGTCAGCGGTTAAAGGTAAAAATCAACCAGCCGCAGCAAACAGTTTAACTCAGGGTAGTAGTGGTGGCGGAAGTAGTGCCATTTCAGCCGCATCTGCATCTTCAATTTCATCTACGACTTCGTCGCCTCCGTCGTCGTCTTCAGTTTCATTAATGCCTTCTTCCTCCTCCTCCTTCTCATCAAATGCTTTTCCATCATTGTTCACTAGTAGAGATTTAATAAATAAGGAAATGAAATTTTTAAATGTCTCAGGCAAGATTGGCACGCCCTTGGGTATAGGTAAGTTGTATTAATTTCCTTTATTTGTTTAATATTGAATTTTAATTATTTATTTGTAACTGGAAACACTTTTACCTTTTTATAATTAAATTTGCTAAAAAACTGCATTTTTCCTTGCAACTAAAGATGCTCATTGCTAACATGATGAAGCTTGGCGATGAGAAACGTGTCTGGTTTATCAAGTTTTTATATATTTTTTGGTTTAAATTTCAGTTTTATTTTTAGCCATAACGTACAAGTTTTGTTTGTAACTATTTTAAGATTTTTCTTATTTTTTTTTTTGTTAAACAGAAAATTTATAAATAACTCTCTGAGCCGTAGGAAATGAAAATGTGTTTTTCTTTGCTATTCTGTATTTTTAGTTTAGTTTTATTTGTTTCTTTTTCATGCTGGTACTCATGGTTTAATTTTAAGACGTTTTTTTTCAGCAGTTGTAACATTAAGCAGGGAGTGACAAACTGTGAAAAGTATCACACAAATGAAACAATTGTTAGATTCAGATGAGTTCTTCTTCAGAAAATGTCATTAAAGTCTAATGATGTTTTCTAAAGAAAACTTTATCAGAGTCTGATGATCTTTTTTAAATACCACTTCATCAGAGTCTGATGACTTTTCTAAAGAAAACTTTATCAGAGTCTGATGATCTTTTCTAAAGAAAACTTCAACAGAGTCTGATGATCTTTTCTAAAGAAAACTTCAACAGAGTCTGATGATCTTTTCTAAAGAAAACTTAATCAGAGTCTGATGATCTTTTCTAAAGAAAACTTCAACAGAGTCTGATGATCTTTTCTAAAGAAAACTTCAACAGAGTCTGATGATCTTTTCTAAAGAAAACTTCATCAGAGTCTGATGATCTTTTTTAAAGAAATGTTTATCAGAGTCTGATTATCTTTTCTGAAGAAATTTTCATCGGGTTGTGATGAGGGTTTCCTTATGACAGGTCATGGGAGTCTGATGACTTCTTCTTTAGAATATATCTCACACTAATGAATATGAATTCTAAATTAGCCCCTGCCATTGATTTCACACATTGTTGTAATTTAATTAATTTTAATTATTTCATATTTAGTTGCTTGCTTTAGTAAATTTCTTGGTTTTTTTCTTAAACGTTCGCTTCAAGATTTTTGCACTTTAGCCTTGAAATTTGTTGGTACTTTTCCAATTAAAAAGAAAAAAACAATTTAATTTTATATTATAAATTGACGTCGATTTTCTTTTAAAGATAAACCATTTTTAAGTGAAGGATATTTTATTTTATTAAAATGTAAATATAAACGAATAAATGTAAAGATTTAGCAAAGATATATTTAACAAAAATATTCCTCATAATTTATAATGCAAAAATTAATATAGAAAAATCCATGATTCATTAGAATACAATTTTGACAGTTTCCCCTTTTGAAAAAAAGGTTGCAACTGCCTGTAGGTTTATTTTTTCTTACTTATTACCAGTTTTTGTTTTGTTTTGCTGTTGCCAAGCTTTGAAGTAAGTTTTTTTTTGTTAAACATTTCTTTTAGGAGGCTTGTTTCTCTTTGGATGTGTGTATTTGTGTTTTGCTTTATAACGTCATAATTGTGTTTCACCATGATTATTCTGATAATAATGATGATATTTGTATTAAGATTATCATTAGTATTTCTCTACACGTTTTAACATTTGGGTAATTGGTTACTGCAGACGGTTGTCTGCATTCTTGACTAAAACAACGTCGACAAACCCATATAATTGTGGTTAGTTTAACCGTATAACAAAAAAAAAAAAACGTGGCAAAGTGGAAAAGAAACCATTTTTTATATGAATTATAGCGCTTTTTTGTAAGGTTTTGTAAGGAAATATGCACAGTGGGCAGGGCATTTAATTTAATTTTACAAATTATGGCAGATCAATAGAGCAGGACATGGGCTTGTAAAATAATGTGTAAGTCTATAATTAATCCTAATACAAACTTAGCACCAGAGGTGTAAAGTAGACTATTTGGTGTTGCCACATTTGAGGGGGGCTCACTTTAGCTTTTCTTGACACATTAGAACTTTAATTTTGTTTTTGTTATTAGTTTAAAAGTTGTATTATATTTAAAAATTAGTTGTTTGTTACTTTAAATGCACAAGTTTGTTTTACAAGGTTTCATCTCTCGTGCTAACATAGCAAGTTACACATACATATATTTTAACCTTCTTTAACTATCGTTAAACTAAATCTTAAAGTAAATCGTTACACCAAATTTTTTATTAATTGTGTAAGAAATCTACAAGTTATATTACTTTAAACATTTGCAATTTTAATTATTTAGTTCTTTTATTCGACCATTTTCAATATTCTTTTTCAAGCAATGAGGTCACTTTTAATATTTATATATAAAAACATATTTATATCCAATATTTGCAATTTTGTTTGCCAATAGCCCACTGTATTTAATGTCGCTTGACTGTCTGCATTATTGTACTTACTCTGTTTTTTTTGCCTTTTTTTGCCTCCTCTACCTTTTTCTTATATTTTCTTTTAATGCGAAATTTATTTTTTATTACCTTTTCCCTTAAAGTTTTATTTGTTTCTTAACTGTTTTTTTTTCTACTGCCACATTTTACTCGTCTTCCTTTATTTACAGCTTTTAAAGAGTAAAAAGGGAATTGAGAGTTTTTGATTGTATGAGAGTGTCTGTTTATTTAGCACTTGGTGTTGTAATCAGTTTTAAATGTTTTGTTTTCATTTCTCTTTTTGTTGTGTTTACATTTTTCCACCGGCCGGCCAACTTAAATTACTTGAAGTATATAAAGAGACAAACAAACCAACAACATTCAATTTGTATGAGCAACACTATAAATAGAAAATGTAATTTTTATTTGTTGATTTTACGTTACCCTCTTCTCTTTATGGCAAACAAACAAGCAACACTGATCAATAAACAACATAAATACAACATGTTGTTGAATTAGCACTTGCTTTTAATTGCTCTTTTTACTGGGTACAAGATCAAAAATATGGAAAATTTAACTAAAATAAGAAATTAAATGAAAAAGTCTTTAACAGAACCTTAAAAAAGGAAATTTTAAATAATAAAAATAATTCTTTTTATTTTAAAAGAATTTTATTATACATTCTTTTTTCCCTTGGCATTATTTTTTATTTCTAATCTTAATCGTTTCATTTTCTTCTATTCAATTTGGAGAATATCTGTAAAAAACTTTAAAAATTTGTGTATTCGAATAGTTTTCTTTAGCAAATAAAACTAAACGTTTGAAAAAAGATTGTTTAAGAGAAATTTGAAATTTGTTTAAAACATCATCAGAGTCTGATGATCTTTTCTAAAGAAAACTTCGTTAGAGTCTGATGATCTTTTCTAAAGAAAACTTCATTATTTTTTCCAATGAAAACTTCATTAAACTCTTATGATATCATTCTTTCAGCATGTTTAAAGTTTAGCAACATATTGCTAGATTGCGGAAGCATAATGAAGGTATTGTGCTATATAAAAAATCTGTCATTTGAACGAAATTTTCAATTGATTTTTCTTCTTTTAACACACTATTAAAGTAGAATAACAATGTTCAATATTTTATTTACAACAATATGTTAAACATTGTGTATGTACAATTTCTGTGGGTGTGCGGCATGTTTTTTGTGTGATGTTGCATCGGTTGAACCTACACGTCATATCCTTCTAATAAATAAAAACAATATTTTGAAATGTTTTAGTCTTTTGGATCCTTTGACAAATACTGGTGGTATGATAAAATTAAATATATGTATATGAATATGCATGCCTCCAACATTTCTATATATGTTTCGTACAACTACAGTAATTGCTGCAGCATTATAGGCCTCATATGTATGATGATCTATATTTATTAGGAATTCAACACACTGGGCATAAATACGAGTATTCATTATACATTTAGCTTATAAATACATATTAGATGGAGTAAATTGTGCTGTAGGCAAATAGAAACATGGGTGTGTATTTTCGGAGTTGAAATGAAAGCGAGTAACAAATTTCAACAAATAAATGCAACCTTCAAAATGATGCCATATTCAACATGACTTGAAATTTTAATCTTTTATTAGTTCAGTAATTATAATTTCTATAATATAATAATAAAAATAATAAAAATCTTTAAACAAAATATTATTTTAATCACCATTGAAATGCATAAAAACCACTTACAGCCCTCTTCTAAATGCCGCATCACTTTAGAGTCCTTGAATTTACTACTAGAAGCTCAAATGTATTTAACATCATTCAGTCGTGTTTTTTTTTCTTTCTCTGTTTGTTTTGTCTTGCATTGTAATGCGTTATGCTCTCTATATTGCCACTTAAATATGCCACAGATATCCATGCAATAACATTCATTCATTTATTCATTCATGCCATTCAGCCAGCCAACTATCTATTTGCACAAGTATCTATCAATCCACCATTAATTCAATCACTCTCTATACATCTATGCAATATTTTCATTATCTCATCGAATAGTTTTTTATGAATAGAGAACGTCTGTCTGCAAACCAACCCTCCTCATATGGTAAAAGTTGGTTTCAATGTGTGCAATTAATTGGAAATTGTGTAAGGGAACAACTACACGGCTTCCAAAGGATACAAATAAAATAAACAAGTTCACAAGTTGCATAAACTTGTTCAAAATTTGCATCAATTTTTTTTAGGGAAAACTTGTTAAAAATTTGCATAAACTTTCTAGAGAAAACTTGTTCAAAATTTGCACAATTTTTTTAGAGAAAACTTATTCACAAATTGCACAAATTTTCTAGAAAAAACTTGTCCAAAATGTGCACAAATTTTGTAAAAAAAAAAAATAGTTCCAAATTTGCACAAATTTTCTAAAGTACTCTTGTTCAAAATTAGCACAAATTTTCTAGAGAAAGCTTGTTCAAACTTTGCACAAATTCTCTAGAAAAAACTAGTTTAAAATTTGCACACATTTTCTAAAAAAAAAAACTTGTTTAAAATTTGGACAAATTTACCAGAAAAAACTTAATCAGAACTTGTTCAAAAATGTCACAAATTTTTCAGAAAAAATTGTTTAAAATTTGCACAAATTTTCTAGAGAAAACTTGTTCAAAATTTGCACAAATTTTCTGGAGAAATTTTTTTTGGAAACAGTGTACTTTTGCATCATATTCATATATTTTCTGCTTTAGTTAATAGTTTTACAGGGGTTGACTAATGATTACTTTTCTGACTAACTGTATATTTATTTGTTTTGCTATTTTTGTTGCTACTAGGATTATAACCAACTATTATCACTGTGACATTGATATAAAAATGTGTGTGTATATTTTGAACATGGTCATAATAAATTTTATAATACTTCATCATTTAGTGCTCTCAATAATTCAACAACAACAACACAGGGACATTTAGAGAAAAACTGCGGGTGAGAAAGAGACAGAAAGTGTATTATGGAGATAATGGCAATAAATACGATTGAATATGGGTTTCATGGCAAAGATTATCAAGTACATTTTGGGTATTAACTGTGTTGACAGCTGTCAATGATTTAATGATTTTGATTTTTATACATATTTTTTTGCTTTAATGTTAGCCAGGGATGTTGTTATTATGGTTGCAATATGAGAGGACATTTGCGTGTTTTTTTAAGTATTTATGACGAGATTTTTTCTGAAATCATTTATTGGCAAAATAAAATTCTATGTGAAGTGTTAGTGGGCTGATATGAATTTAATGTTCGTAACATAATTGATAATAAATGGAATGAATGTTTTATAAATCCAAAGTGTATTTTGTAATTTTAAGTTGAATTGAAAAATAAGAGAGAAATAACAGTTTTTAATAAATAATGTTTAAATTATGAACCAATTATCTCTAGAAAATTTGTGCAAATTGTGATAAAAAAATTCTATGAAATTTGTGTAACTTGTAAACAACTTGTCTTTAAGAAATTTACTAAAATTTTAGACAATTTTAAACTAGAAATTTTGTTCCAATTATAAACGAGTGTCCTCAATGAAATTTGTGAAAATTTTAGACAAGTTTTCTCTAGGAATTAATACTAATTGTGAGCAAGATTCCCCTAGGAAAATTATGCAAATTGTGAACAAGTTTTTCCATATTTTTCTTTATTTTCTTCCAGGAAATCTGTGCAAATTGTGCACAAGTATTCTCTAGGAAATTAGTTTGTTTAATGAACAAGTTAAATTTGTTAAAATCGTAATCAAGTTTCTTCCAGGAAATTTGTGCAAATTGTGAACAAGTTTTCTATATTCAATATGGGTAAATTTTTAGAACATGTTTCCTCCAAATTTTGAACAAGTTGTATCTAGGAACTATGGGCAAATTTTGAACAAGTTTTTTGTGTTTTCTTACAGGAAATTTATGCAAATTGTAAATAAGTTTCTCTAGGAAATATGGTCAAATTTTTAACACATGTCAAATTTTTAACACATGTTAAATTTTTAACACATTTTCTCTGGAAAATTTGTGCAAATTGTGACCAAGTTGCTTCTAGGAAATTTGTTAAAATTATGATCTAGTTTTCTATAGGAAATATGGGCAAATTTTTAACAAGTTTTATCGCTTTTCTTTCAGGAAATTTGTACAAGTTTCCTCTAGAAAATTTATTAATTTTGTGAACAAGGTATTTTGTTTAAAGTTTAAACAATTTTAAATTAAGACTTTTGGTCGCACGAGTGTTGGATGACGAGTGTCATCAAAAAAATTTGTGCAAATTTTAAACGAATTTTTTTCTAGGAAATTTGTTCGAATTGCAATTCCCCTAGAAAATTTATTCAAATTGTTAACAAGTTTGCACTAGGAAATTTTTTCATTTTGTGAAAAAGTTTTCTCTAGGAAATATTGTCAAAATATTAACACATTTTCTCTAGGAAATTTGTGCAAATTGTGACCAAGTTTCGTCTAGGAAATTTGTTCAAATTATGAACCAGTTTTCTATAGGAAATATGGGCAAATTTTAAAAAAGTTTTCCCTAAAATTTTGAACAAGTTTCTTCCAGAAAATTTGTGCAAATTGTAACAAAAGTTTCCTCTAGAAAATTTTTTCATTTTGTGAAAAAGTTTCCTCTTGAAAATTTTTAAAAATTCTGAACAAGTTTTCTCTAGTAAATTTCTTATAAATATTTGACTTTATTCGCAAAAAGAAACTTAATTAAGTGGCATAATTAGTTTTGAAATTTCAAGATTGAGCATGTCAAGAGCAACGTTTGCACAAGGTTAAAACAAGAAAGTTTAAAAACAAAAATAAGCAATTAACAATGTCAATAATTGTGCATATTCAAAGCTTTTAAAATAAATCATACAAGCTAAATTATGAAAAAATGTTGATTATGATACAGAAAAAGAAACGATTATTAAAAAAGAAACGATTATTAACAAATAATGACAATGCATGTCAAAATAACAAAAGAGTGACATACAATGCGACACCAATGAGATATACATTTAAGAAGTAATATCTTTTAAACCAGAATCTTTAGTTAGTCTTCAGTTTAATTAACATGCTCTATTTTCTCTAAAGTTTTTTTTGTTTGTTCTACAAAATATTCCTCATTTTCTTTGGAGGGTTTTTGCAATCAAAAAAAAAAAAAAATGTTTTTTCTCGCTTTTGTCTTTTTTCTTTAAAACGTCTAGCAGTTGTTCAAGCTTAAAAAAGTATTTTGCATACACTATGACCCCGTTATAAGTTTTGTATTTCTTTTGTACTACTTTTAACTCTTTCAAATATTTCTTTTATTTTTTTTTCTCTTTTTTCTTCACTTTTGTAAAAAATCTGTATGGAAAAGAAAATATAAAAATCAAAGTGTGTTGCCGCCGCCGACGACGACTACGACGCCGCTAAGTTGATTGTAGTTTAAACTAATATTGGTCGTTATATTGAAGATTTACTTTTGTTTTTTGTTGTTCTTGTTGTAACTTACAAACTAAAGCTTGTTAAAAGTGTTGCCAACTTAATCCGATTGGCAGAGTTTTAGTTTAAAACGTTGCGACTTTATTGCTTGTAAGTGCAGTCATTCTACCTCTCTCTCCCACCCTCTGGCTCTCTTTTCACTTAAGATGTTAAGTGTTTAAGCGAAAAGTTTGCTGACGTTTTATTGTTGCTGTTGCAACTTTTTTTAAAACTATTTCTTATTTTTCTTTCTAGTTTGTTTTCTAGTTTTCTTTTAATGTTGTTAATGCTTTAAGCGTTTTCTATTCTTTTATATGTGTAGATTCATTACGATGTTGGATATAAAGCAAATAAATAAAAAGAATTCGAAAATTTTAAAAAATGATTTTGAAAACTTCACGTAGCATTGGAACTTGCTTTGTATAACAAAGAACTTTACTACAGTTTTTGCAGAGTAAGGAAATTTGTAAATTTGTACATATTGTGAACAAGTTTTCTATGGCAAATTTGTGCAAATTTAAACAAGTTTTCTCTAGAAAATTTGTGGAAATTTAAACAAGTTTTCTCTAGAAAATTTGTCCAAATTTTGAACAAGTTTTCTCTAAGAGATTTGTGTAAATTATGAACAAGTTTTCTCTGGAAAATTTTTATAAAATTTTTAACAAGTTTTTTTTTTTTAGGAGATTTGTGCAAATTTTTAACAGGTTTTATCTAGGAAATTTGTGCAAAGTTTAAAAAAAGTTTTCTCTAGGAGATTTTAAGAAAGTTTTCTCTAGGAAATTTGTACAAATTGGGAACAAGTTTTCTCTAGGAAATTTGTACAAATTTTAAATAAGTTTTCTCTAGGAGATTTGTGTAAATTTTGTACAAGTTTTCTCTAGAAAATTTGTTCAAGTTGTGAAAAAATATTGTGAACAAGTTTCTCTGGTAAATTTGTGCAAATTTTGAACAAGATTTCTTTAAGAAATTTGTACAAGTTTTAAATATGTTTTCTCTAGGAAATTTTTAACAAGTTTTCTCTAGAAATTTTGTGCAA
This sequence comes from Bellardia bayeri, assembly GCA_950370525.1. Lineage (NCBI taxonomy): Eukaryota > Metazoa > Arthropoda > Insecta > Diptera > Calliphoridae > Bellardia > Bellardia bayeri. The sequence goes on along the minus strand of OX493264.1, from coordinate 7,675,916 downwards.
GTTGTGAAAAAGTATTGTAAACAAGTTTCTCTTGCAAATTTGTGTAAATTGTTAAGAAGTATTTTTTTTTTAGGAACTTTGTAGAATTTTTGAACAAGTTTTCTCTAGAAACATTGTGCAGTTGTGAAAAAGTTTCCTATAGAAGATTTCTTTAGAAAATTTGTTTTGTTTATTGGCAACTTTTCTCTAGACATGAAAAAGAAACTACACCTCTTTTCTATAGAATACTTTTTCACAAGGCCAAGTTTTCTACAGAAAACATCTGTCTCAAGCAAGAGTTGCTTTGGGACCCAAACAACTTTTCTGTTTCAAAAAAAGTTGCTGGTAATCTAAAATTCATATAAAATACTATAATTTATCTGTATATAAACTTTAAATAACGAAACATTTACTCTTCCCACAAAAGCTTCGCAAAACACATGTTGCCAAAACATAGATTTTGGAATTAATTTTTACATTTTTCTTAAACATTTTATTGCTGTTCTTTTTTTTGCATGATTTTCATATATTGGAATAGAAAATCAAATTTTCACTCACACTTCAAAACACTTGCTTGTAACGTCTGACTAACATTTTGATAATTTTGTTATTGTTGGCAAATTTTTTGCAGTTTTTTTCTCGTAGCGAATATTTTGTTTTGACCGTTAAACGTAGAGCCAGCAACAACCCAAATAAACCTACATTTGTGTATTAGATTGCAGATGTTGTTGAAGACGAGTCGATGTTATTGCTGCTGGAGTTGAATATATTGCTACTGCTGCTGCTGGTGGTGGTGTTTCATCAGCAGACCATTTGCCCTGTAGTTATTGTTGTAGCCCTTAGTGAGCTACTGCTGGAAATGCCTTTGGTTGGAAAATTTTGTTTTTCTTGTTGCTGTTGTCATTTTACCCATTTCAATGTGGCTTTATTAGTTTACTTTTGTTGCATGCAAGTGTTTAGTTGTTCTAGCTGCTGGGGCCTGTTCGTCTTTCTTTTTCTTTTTATACCCTACACCACCATAGTGGGGAGGGTATATTGGATTTGTGATGATGTTTGTAACGCCTAGTAATATTGGTCCAACACCTATCGACTCAGAATCACGTTCTGAGTCGATTTAACGATGTCCGTCCGTCTGGCTGGCTGTAAAGCTGTAAAGCTTGTGCGCAGAGTACAGATCGCAATTTTGAAGATATTTCCATAAAATTTGGTATGTGATAATTTTTTGGCCCTAGGATGGCTAGGATTGAAATACATACATAATATTTATTTTCACACAAATAATGACACTCAATTTTTGGATGATCGGTTTATAATAGGTTATAGCGCCCGTTTCTGAAAAACTTTTTATACATATACTGGGTGTAGGGTATTATATGGTCGGGCTTGACCGACTATACTTTTTTACTTGTTTTTCTTTTTTTTTTGATATTTAACATGGTCTCGTAAATGTTACGTGCTGTGCATTTTCGATTTAATAGTGTAAAAATACAAGAATTTGTTTGGTTGACTGCTCGCTTTACATGCTAAAAATTCAAGCTCAATCAACAACATCACAGTCATACTCATCGTCCTCATCATCATCATCATCAACCTCCCAGCCATATTCATCATCCAACATTTTGCAAATAATCTATAAAAGTGTTGTTCATGCAGTTGTTGCTGTCGTCGTTATTGATGTTGTTATTGAGTGGTGCAAACTTAATATTACGTTTGTAAGTACGAGGATCCCCTCAACATTTATTTATTGAGCAGCAGTATCTAGTTAAATGTCTATTGATTGGTTTTCTATGGAACTGTTGTTTCGTTTTTATTTATAGTTGAAAATTAATTTACAGGGCTGCGAGAAGCGACAAATGGAGTTGAGGGAATAAAATATTCCGGAGGAGAATAGGGTGTATTACAAAGCAACTTTTGTTTAACAACGAAGTGTTGTCTGTGAAGCAAAGCAACTTCTAGTCTAGACAGAAAAGTTGTCCGTACTACAAAGCATCTTATGTTCTAGACAAAAAAGTTGTCTTGAACACATAGGAACTTCTGTTCTAGACGGAAGAGTTGTCTGTGACACAGAACAATTTCTGTAGGCAGAAGAGCTATCTGTAGACACAAGCGCTGTCCGTAACACAGAGCAACTTCTGTAGACAGAAGAGCTGTCTGTGACACAGAGCAACTTATGTTGCCGCACTAAAAAGTTGTCTTTATAAAAAAGTGATTAGTTTCAATTGTTTCTTTATTTCTATTTGAAAAAAACTTTTTTAGTCAACATTTATCCACATAAAGTTGAACATGTAACTACAATGTCACCACATATTGTCGTTTCTATCTACCGGAGCGGTCGAAATAATTGCTCAAAGACAACATTAACAAAACTTTAAATAGTTTTCTTTCGACTTAGCAAGTGCGGCAAACTGGCACAACAATAAATAGAAACATGTACAAACAACAAACACTTTGTTTAACAAATTCCAAAGAACATAAAAATGTAGTTAAACACAAAAATAGTAGTTGTAAATAAGAAGCACTTCACACACACTCTCCGGCACATACTAAAATTTAAAAATTTTCTTTAAGTTTGAAATGTTGAAACAGTTAAAATGGAGAGAAAATAAACGACGCACAATACCTTTAAACGTGCAACAACAACTTGACATAGTAAAGCTGTCAACAGTGACACAAGAAACTGAATTTGTTGTTGCTGTGTTTGAATTTGTTACGCTTACTAGAAATACAATAAAGAAAAGAAGCCAGAAAGTAGAAAAAAAAGAAAAGAAACAACTACCCACCAGTTAAGTGCATCAAAGTAAAGCCTGAGGTTGAAAGCGGAAACGGAAATTCAAGCAATATACAACATCACAAATAGTAATTCTCTACAGCTACTACGTAGATACTCTCCTACGACTGCCGCAGCAAACTATGTTGAAATATTTACGCATACACAGGCACTCATACAGCTGTTAAGGAGATAAAGGGTTTCAAAGTTGCCGTCTAAACTTTTTTTAGTGGCAAGAAGTTGCTGATACTTTTCTGTCAGCAACAAAAGTTACTCTGCCTTTCAGACAACTCCTCCTTCTACAGCAGAAGTTGCTCCGTTAAGCAGACAACTCTTCTGTCAAGTGATCTGTTTAACAGATTAGTTTTCTGTGTGGAACAGAAGTCGCTCTGCGATTCAAAGAACTTTGCTATCTAGAACAGAAACAACTCTTCTAAAAAAGAAATTGCTCTGTTACACAGACACAACTTTTCTGCCTAGAACCGATGTTGCCAGTAAAATTTACCGTTTTATTTTTCTTCTGTTAACTTTCTATGGCGCAACTGATCCCTTTGGCAAACTACCCATTTACCAAGCAAAGAAAGAAAGAAACAAGAAACCCGTTCAGGTAAAACATCTAGTGATTGTGAGCCCCTTGTGTTAAAGTTAAGTGGTTGTATACGATTACGTGCCACTGCTGCTGTTACTGGAAAGGACTACTTCTAGCTCCTGTTACTGATGTGACTTGAGATTCTGTTGGCTTGTTTGAATGGTTGACTTGACAGACGACTGCCTGGCCAATAATACAGAAGCAAAGGGAAGGCAAATGATGTGCATGCTATATAATTTGTAAACAAAACTCTTACATGAACTCAAACAAAAAAAGGTAAAAAAAAACGAAAAACAACCACTGCAAGGATGGTGTTTACACATCTTACCCTTCAGATATGTTCTACGTACTCGTATACATACCTGGCTGCATGACTGGTTGAATGAATGAATGACTGACTGACTGGTTGACTTGGTTTGAGTTGAATGGGTTTGAATGGCAACATTGTTGTTGAGATATAACTTAAATTAAGTTACCAGCAAATGTTTTCTTAAAAAAAATAAATACGCAGAACAGAATTGGCAACAACATGATGATCATGATGATGATGACAACACAATGTATGAAGAGAAAAAAACATTATTACTAAATGACTGAAACTGAAACTGAGACTTGACTTATTTTGCCATCAAGACTCCTTTTGTGAACAAAAACTTAAAACAAAATACATGAAACAATCAGCAACAAACAACCAAGAAAATTGCAGCAACAACAAACATCAATTACTGCCAGAGAAAATTGCAATAACAAAGCAGGCATCATGCATAGAAAAGTGAGTCAGTAAGACAGCATGCAACAACAATGACAGCGATAACAACATTTAACCGTGTTACACAACAATTTTGGCTTGATAACTTTTTTTTCTTTTGTTACTGGTTTTCATCACCAACTGTTCTCCTTGTCCCACCTCTTTGTGTCAATTATTAGAACATTGTTAAGATTTGTTACATGTTGTTGGCTGATGCTAGATGGATGGATGTATGGTTGGATAGAGGGTTTCATTTTACCATTGGAAAGTTGTTGTGTTGTATAAAAAAATGGAACAGTTTTGTTGCACCAACAACACTCACTCACTCTTAACAATGCCAATAAGAAACAAACAGTTTGTGAAAATAAAAGAAACAAGTTGCAAATGAAAGCAAAAGTATGTTAAGTAATAACGTGCTCTTGTTGTTATTGCTGCTATCACTATGTTGCATTTCATTAATGGTGATGCCAGGCTATTCAGTTTTATGACGGCAACAAATGATTATGATGTCGATGGTTTCACACTGCAGTTAAGGGGAAGGAAATCTAAATAAAGTTGAAGGCTGTTTGCATTATTCTAGTCAGAAAAGTTAGCTGTGTCATGCAGCAACTTCTGGTTAAGACAGAAGAGTTGTCTATGCCATAGAGCAAGATTTTTCTTTTTCAAAAAATGTTGCTAAACATATGTTGCTTTCAAACAATTGAGAGAATATTGTTAAACTTTGCTGTAAATATTTTGCGAATCACGTTGCTCAAACATGTTGTTTTTGTGGAAAATAAGAGTTTTTTGTTGAAAAATCTAATAATGTGGCCAAATATGCATGTAAACATGTTGCGAATGATGTTGCCAAACATTTGTCTTTAAGATTTCATGAGCTTTTAACGCTAATAACTGTTTTGCAATGAAACTTATAAAAATCTTGCTATCTGTGTTTCAAGTTACATGTTTAGATACAAATATGTTGCAGATAATTTGTCTACATATGTTGCTGGACAAATATGTGTGTACACATGTTTCGAGTGATGTTGCTAAATATTTGGCTTTAAGATTTCATGGTTTTGCAAAAACATTTTTAAAAATCGTGTTGCTAAATATGTTTTTTATGCAACATTATTAGATACAAATATGTTGCAGATAATGTAGTTACACAATGTTGCAGGACATATAGCTAACCACATGGCAAGACATGTTCAAGAACATTATAACAAACAGTTGGCAGTTTAAGATTTTTTACTGGAAGTAATTGTTTTGCAATAAAGCTTTTTAAATTTTAGCTAAACGTGTTGCCAGCAATATTTTTAGTTAGAAATATGTTGCAGAGAATTTGGTTAAATGGCCAAATTTGTTGTTGCCAGATAATATTGCAGAAAGTATTGTTAAATTTGTTGTAAACAAATGTTTTTAAACATGTTGCAGAACCCGTTATAGATAATGTTGCTAAACTTCTTTTAGAAAGTGCTGCAAAACAAATTCCTCAAAATGTATGTTTAGCAATTTGTTTGTTTAGCAATTTGTCTTAAATGTTTTTAAATAAATAAATAGAAAATATTCTGAAACATGTTTTAGAAAGTCTTGCAAAACATGTTGCGTTACAAGTTCCAGTAAATATATTGGACTCATGTTGCAAAAAAGTTGCTAAACATATTGTTTAACATTTTACTAATCATGTTGCTCAAAATGTTGCTACACATGTTGGGAAACTTCGCTAACCATTTGTTGCAAAAAGTTTCTGTTCTAACAGTTTTATAGAAAGAAAAAACACAGCAACATTGTTAGTAGATATAAAATTTATTTGTATAGACTTTGTATTTTACATTAAGCCCTCGAAACAGGCAGGTAATTTTGGAAATCTTTCCAACTCCCCGGGTAATTGTTTGTAATGCTTTTTTACATTAAAGTATGTACATTACAAATCAATTTCCCTTAAGAAAAAAAAATATATATTGACAAATTTTTAAGTTTTTTCTTCTCTTGAGTATTTTTTCTGTTACAAATTTACATTTCAAAAAGAATTTTTATTATAAGCAAATGCTGCAGTTTTACTTTGAAAATATTCAAACATAATGCTTTAATTGTCAACGAGTAGAGGTACGTTTTCGTCTGAAAGAAACGTGTACTAGCATGTAACATACTTAAAAAAATGTGTGTTAAAAACAGTAGAATTATTCAAAATGTTTTATCACTTTGATCTTTAAGTTGTTTGGCAGAAGAAAGTAAGCAACAGAGTTTTAGAGGAAATTTTTCTTCAAAAAATATTTTTTTTGTGTCAAATAGAATTTTTAATACGATTTCCGCTTTTAGAATTTCTATTATGCCACAAATTGAGTGCTGCTTGTAGAGGAGACATACATACATATTTGTACGTATGTGTATGTGTGTAAGTTTGTTTGTGTGTGCATAATTTGTTTACCTGTATTTAGTCCTTGCTGCAGTGTGTTGTTTGTTTGGTTGGCTGGTTTGTTTGCTTTCAAACTGCTTACGTCTGTAGAGAGAATTTTAAATATCTACACCCGTAGTCAAATTTCAATATTTCCTTCTTAAGGGGCATATTTGAATTATTAATAATTTTTCCAGGTTAATGGGATTTACAGGCATAAATATGAAAAGGTGTATGTGTGGGTTTTAAGAGTTTCTTTTTTAAATTTAAATTGTTTAAATTTGGCTTGAATTTTAAGGATTTTATGGTTTCATTTAGCAACTTTTGACACTGTTAAATCAATTCAACGGAATGTTTTTATTTTTGTTTTATATCGAAAAAATCAACTTAATTAAGAATTCCACAAACAAGTTTTAATTTTCTTTAAATGAATGAAATTTTGTCTATGAACTTTGGAATTATTTTTTTTTATACATTTTTTAAAATATTTTTGTTTACAATTCCATAATTAAAGCATTTGTAACTAGTAAGCAGCTTTTTTTAAGAAACTTTTAAATAAACTCTTTGTACTTGTTTTCAAATCAGCGTCAAAGGCTAGACTAGTATGGTCCGATTTACACATTTTTTATCTAAAAAAATTTGATATGTTTTTTTGTTGTTTTAATTAAAGACTTCTCCATTAACCAGACAAAATGTCACACCAAATTTTATTTCAACAATAAAAACTTTCAATAAAACCTATTTAATTGTAAAGGTTCTTGCTCAGTCTTTTTAAAAAGAGGTTAACTGCTTGACTGCTGTTTAAATTACGCGTTCATCATATAACATAAAATATTTCTACAAATTATTTTTCAGTCAGTGTGTCTGTTAATTTGTCGATGGTTCATTTAGTTTGAGACCTGGGACGTCTCAATGACATTAAGCAAATATTTTTAATGAACAGAAAAAAGTTCGTTGCTTAATTTGGTAATAAAACACATTTCTCAACATAATTTTATGTTTTAACTTTTTTCTTCAACATTTTCTTTTTTTGTTTGTTGTTCGCTTGAAGTTTGTAAACCTTGATAAAAAGTGTTTTAGGTCTCTTTTTGTTCTCTGATCAGTTTCAATTAAACCCTGTAGGGAATAACATTTTTGTTTAAATTTTATTCATTCACTTTTGCTTTTAAATTTTCCTGTCGTTTTTTTTTTTTTTTTTTGTCAGAAGAGGCTTAGAAAAATGGTCATGAAATAGAAGTTGAAGGTTTTCCAGGAATTATAACTTCACACACATAATTATAACAATATTAAAATAAAAAGCACATATTTTTTCTACAGGCTGAAATTTGGTTTAGTGTTGAGAGAATTTTTAAACATAAAAATTAACGTGTATAAAGCTTATGATATAATAAGATGTATTAAAATGTGTTGTAAAAACTAATGCAGAAAATGTTGCTAAACTTGTTTTAAACAAACGTAAGAAATGTTTCTAAGCATGTTCCTAACAATTTTTCAGAAACTATTGTTATTAAAAAACGTTGTTAAATACATGGAAATATGTATCTAATAATTTTTCTCCTAATGTGGCCTTATTATTTCTTGATTTTTAACTAAAACTTCAGAAAATGTTGCTAAACACGTAACACGTAAAAGTAACAATTTTGCAATACAACTTTCGGATATTTTGCTAAACATATTACAAGCTACTTTTTTCGATAAAAAATGCTGAAGAGCACATAAAGCTAAAGATTTTGCAGGAAATGTTTAAGAAAATTATAATGAAGAGATTGCAGTAAATGTTGTGTTATAATGATGATAAATATATTTTGCTGGTAATGTTGTTAACATGTTTTAGAAGATTTTGCAGAAAGTTTCTTATACATTCAGGTATGTGATGGAGATCGAAAACGAAAACGAGTGAGTTTTTCGATTTCCATTACATACCTGAATATGCTGAAATCTTTGCTGAACTTGTTTTATAGATTGCAACATATATTGTCAAGACAATATTGCCGAAAACATTTCAAAATATGATTTTAACAACTGTAACTATAATGCTGCGAAATGCTTAAAATGTTGCATGCAATTGTTGCTAAAAATATTGAGGAAAATTTTGTAAACAAGTTGCTAAACATGTTGCTGGAAAAAGTTTGTTAATGCATGAAAATTGCTTGAAATGTTCAAAAAAAATGCTGATGCACGAAAATCTGGTTAAATACATTGTTTAAAGTGTTGCTAAACGTGTTGTAATTAAATTTTGCTAAACAAATTTGTTACAGAACCTGATTCCGAAAATTTTGCTTATAAATATTGATAAACATGTTTAAGGAAATGCTGACAAACATGTTGCTAAACATGTTGTGGAAATTGTTGCTAAATATGTTGCGTTAAATGTTTAACATGTAGTTGAAAGTATTCAAGAAATATGTTGCATAAAATTGTTGTGAAAATGTTGAACATGTTGCAAAATATCGCTTAATATTTTGCAATTAAATGTTGCTAAACAAAAAAGTTGTTAAACATGTTGCAGGTGCTGATTCAGAAATTGTTGCAATTATTTTTGGTAAACTTGTTTAAAAAATACTGCCAAATATGTTAGATGAAAATGTTGCTAAACATGTTTCTGAAAATATTGAAGAAATATGTTGCGAAAGTATTGCTAAATATTCTGCCAACAAATGTTGCTAAACAAAAATGTTGTTGAACATGTTGATGGAGGTAGATTCAAAAAATGTTGCTAAAACATGTTTAAGAATATACTGTCAAATGTGGTACATAAAGTATTGCTAAACATATTGCATGAAAATATATATAATTGTTTTAAACCATTTTTGCGAAAAATGTTGCAAAACATGTTATAAAATGTTTAAGTAAGTATTGCCACATAGTTGAAATGTTGCTAAACATTTTCCAATTAAATATTACTAAACCATAGGGTTGTTGAATATATTGCAGCACCTGATTCAAAAAATATTGCGAAAGAATATTGCAGAACATTTTGACTATTAATCAAAATAATAGTTTTTCGTTAAAAATATTTAAAATATTAGTACATATGTATTTATATGAAAATGTTGCAAACCGTTTTTGCAGGCAACAATTTTATTCAAGAATATCAAAAATAGTTGCTTTACTAGAGTAATGATACTGTTGATAATGTTGTTAAACATGTTGAAGACATATAAAGCATAAAATACAAATTTATATATATCATTTAAAAAATATTGTATGTATTTATATAAACATGTTGCTAGACATGATAAAATGTTGATAAACATGTTGCCTAATCAAAAAATATATATATTTTCTTTTAGAAATAAAAAAAATAGCTCAGTTTTTAAGGTGTCTTTAAATCTCCAGCCACGTACTTTGTCTGAATAAAAATTCCAAGGTCTTTTTCTCTCTGTCTCTTCAGTTTTTTACCAACACTTAAGAAAATGTTGAGCAATAACTATTATATGTGAAGTTGCATAATATTGTGGTTTTATTATTCTTTTTTTTTTTGCAAAAAAAAAAACTGAGATTTTATAATTTATGTTGAATACAATTTTAATTTTCATTATTATTCAGCTGCATGTAGACATAAATCTTAGTTTCTCTAAAGTATGCTCTTGTTTCTTCCTCTTGTTGCAAAATGCATGTTTGTATATTTTGTGGCATAGAAACACACAATAACAAACACTCGTTTATGTGGCACATTCAGGCTATGGAAAAAATGTATACACGTGAGATATAAAGCAAAAAAAGAAACATATTAATGCCTGGTCATAAAATATGTAATTTCTAAAAACACTACTTTTTTACATGTTTTTTAGTTTTGCAAACTTAATTTTCTGCAGAAAAAAAAAACTACAACAAAACTAACTAGGAATATGTTTTATCTGGTAATGAACAAAAACACAACATACATGCATTTAGTACCTGAGTAAAAACAAATTTAAGTCAAGGTTTCTCGAGGTAAACAAGTGAGTGAGAGAGATAAAGCCATACATTCATTAAAAGTAGAGGTCTATAGGGAATTTGCAGTTGTTTCAGTATCAGTGGAAGAATTGAATATTTTCTGCGAATTTTTTATGAATTAGAAAAATAGTTTTCGTTTTCTACTAGTGCAACCATAAAATAACATATGCCTTTTATGCAAACATTTTTACTTTCTAGCAGCACGTGACTATTTCTATTTAACCATTTGTTCATTTTTGTTTGTTATTTTTGTCTTCACATCAAAACCACTAAAACTGATAACAGGTTTATTTTTTTAAATATTGTTTTCCATTTAAAATGGACTAAAAAAAAAAAAAACTACCCAAAATATCAAACTAATAACTACTACGAACAAATCTTCACATAAATAGAAACCATGTAAAATCTTATACGAATTGTCAAACAAACATAAAAATCTATAAAAAGAATCACAAAATTTATTACATTCTCCATGTGTTATTTATGGTCGCCCACTTCTGAATATGTGTTCAAAGCTACATATACACTTGCGAGAGACCGCCAACCCACATTTCCTTAAATAATTTTTCTAGTTCATGGCCATTATCAAATGGATCTACAAATCTACAAAAGCACACATACATATGAAATTATACCTTTAGCCATTTAAATACTACGCTTTTCCATACAACATTTTGCCACAGATTGCACTGAATATGTATTTATGTCTTTAGGAGAAATATAAAATTTATATACAAAAGAAATATATATTATATATAAATTGCAATAAATATTCAAGTGTTTTTATTTTTTTATATTTTATTTTCTGGCCTTTCTTCTTTAACTTAAGGCAATTTTTGCTAGTTGTTGCCTGTTTAAAAGGTATAAAACGCCTACTTAGCATTTGGTTTGAGGCACTTATACATATTTTGTTTGTTACCGGGTAATTTTGGCGATTAAAAGAGTAGCTTTTCTGAGAAAATTAAAAAAAAAAATTGCTCTAGTCGAAAGCTACTTTTTCTATTTACTCACTCTAGTCTAGAGAAACTTTTTCTAAAAAAACCTCATTTCAGTCCAGAGCAACTTTTTCTAGAAAAAACTCACTCAAGTGCAAAGAATCTTTTTCTAGAAAAAAAACTTACTCTATTCCAAATCAACCTTTTGTAGAAAAAAGTCTCTCCAGTCTAAACAACTTTTTGTAAATAAAAGTCTCTACAGTCTAGAATTTTTTTTGTAGAAAAACTCACTCCAGTCTAGAGCAACTTTTTGTAAAAAACGTCACTCTAGTGTAGAGCATGTTTTTCTAGAAAAAACTCATTTCAGTCCAGAGTAACATTTTCTAGAAAAAACTCACTCCAGTTCAGAGCAAATTTTTTTAAAAAAAGTCACTCCAGTGTAGAGCAACTTTTGCTAGAAAAAACTCATTTCAGTCCAGAGTAACTTTTTCTAAAAAAACCTCATTTCAGTCCAGAGCAACTTTTTCTAGAAAAAACTCACTCAAGTGCAAAGAATCTTTTTCTAGAAAAAACTTACTCTAGTCCAAATCAACCTTTTGTAGAAAAAAGTCTCTCCAGTCTAGAGCAACTTTTTGTAAAAAAACTCACTCTAGTGTAGAGTATCTTTTTCTAGAAAACCCCACTCCAGTCCAAAGCAACTATTTCTAGAAAAATTCACTCCAGTCCAAAGGAACTATTTCTAGAATAAAACCCACTCCAGTCCAAAGCAACTTTTTCTAGAAAAATTCACTCCAGTCCAAAGCAACTATTTCTACAAAAACCCACTCCAGTCCAAAGCAACTTTTTCTAGAAAAATTCACTCCAGTCCAAAGCCACTTTTTCTATTAAAAAATCACTCCAGTCTAGAGCAACTTTTACAAATTTTAATTTGTCTATAATTTGTGGAGTTGTTGTATTTTTCTTACGAAACTTGTTTCCTGTTTCTATTCTATTTGTAGAGCCTTATTTATATTTGCCTTTATTTATATTTGCAATAACCATAATTTATTTTTTGTTTTGGTTTCCAATGTTAGTATTTTTTTGGTTTATTTGTATTTGTTTTTATTTTTTTGCACACACAAACAATGTGTTTGTGTGTGGTGGTAACTCCTTCATTTCTTATGTTTCTTTTTCTCTATGAATTTATTAAGTGTTTTATGTTTTTATTAATTCCGTTTAAATGTTTTGTTTGAGTAGGATTGTTTGTTGGCGTTATTGTGTGGGTAGCTATAAGGCATTTGCCTTTGGGATCCTGTTTTGTGAGTGAGTGTGTATGTTTGTGGAGTGTAGAGCAAATGTTTAAATACCACTTGTTCATGTTAACCAGCCTTCAATAATGAATTATTGACTAGAACAGAGGTGATTAATAGAAGCACTCATAGCTGGTCATACATATTTAGAATATTTTACGAAGGACAATCATTCAATTCCCCTAACAATATAAATTTGCTCATGTTTGTGTGTAAACCATTAACTGGGCTGTTAATATTTTCGGGTAGTGGTTATGTGTAGATGCGTTTAACCAGAAATTAAACTTAAATGAAGAGTTCATTTCGTTGGCTATGTGCCAGCCAGGCTGACTGGTTCATTTAGCTTCCTTCTTGTTTTCTGGGAATATTGTAAACACTTAATTTGAATATTGAATTGCTAATTTGAACATGAATGAACTCATCTACATGCTCACACTTACTCTTTCTTTTTCAGTTGAATTGACTAAAAAATTATGTTGAATCAGATATTTTTTATTTAAGGAAAAATACGCTGTAAATTAAGGCACCTTTATGCTCTATAATAGAGCAAGCTTTTTTTATAAAAAGCTTCTGCCTGTTCGGAGCAACTTTTTCCATAAAAACTTCCGCCAGTCCAGAGCAACTTTTTCTATAAAAACTTCAGGCAACTTATTATATAAAAAGTTACGCCAGTCCGTAGCAATTTTTTCTATAAAAACTTCAGGTAACTTATTTCAAGAAAACTTACGCCAGTCAGGAGCAACTTTTTCTATAAAAACTTCCACTAGTCTGGAGCAATTTTTTCTATAAAAACTTTCGCCAGTCCGGAGCAACTTTTTCTATAAAATTTCAGGCAACTTATTCTATAAAAACTTAAGCCAGTCCAGTGCAACGTTTTCTATAAAAACTTCCGCCAGTCCGGAGCAACTTTTTCTATAAAATTTCAGCCAGTCCCGACCAATTTTTTCTATAAAAACTTTCGCCAGTCCGGAGCAACTTTTTCTATAAAATTTCAGGCAACTTATTCTATAAAAACTTCCGCCAGTCCTGAGCAATTTTTTCTATAAAAACTTAAGCCAGTGCGGAGCAACTTTTTCTATAAAAACTTCAGGCAACTTATTCTATAAAAACTTAAGCTAGTGCGGATCAACTTTTTCTATAAAATTTCAGGTAACTTATTCTATAAAAACTTAAGCCAGTGCGGAGCAACTTTTTCTATAAAAACTTCAGGCAACTTATTCTATAAAAACTTCCGCCAGTCCGGAGTAACTTTTTCTGTAAGAATTTGGTCTGGTCTAATTATTTGATATGAAAACTTCAGCAATACCAGAGGTTTAGTTTCCACTTTTCACATTCCTATTAAATTATAATAAATTATGTTTAATTAATTTTAGTTTTTCTTGAGAGTTACTGAAGGTCAGTCTTAGTACTTGATGTCATCATGCCATTATTGTTATTTTGACACAAAAACTATAGACTATCATTTGTTTAACACTTAATTACAATCTCTCTCATAAACACACGTACTCACAGACACCCAGATACCTAATAAGAAAATGAACTGATGTTAAGACGACCAAGAATCCTTGGATCTGTTTGTTATAATTAATGTTGTTGTGGCAATGCCAGTCATTCAGCCAGCCAATTCAGACAAGAGCTGAAAAGAAACATCATGACAATGATGTAGATAAACTAAATCTAAGAGAAAAAATGGCCACAAAAAAGACAACGACAGTCAGCACTACATCAATTTGTAATGGTAAGGGGGTAGGAAAGAGAGTCCCAAAATTAAATTAGAAAGAAACTGAATGAAGCTAGATAAAATACTGGTATCAAATGTTACAAAAATAACTTTCAGTTTGATTGCGTTAATCCTTAAATTAAGTCAATTTTTTTTTAGCGAAATAAACAAATTTGTTCAATTTACACAAGTATCTTAAAGAGTTAATAAGAAATTGTTGCATGATGTTCTGTCGTTTAAGTTATTAAGTTATTAACAAGAACAAAATAAATAAATAAATAAATAAAACTTCTTTCGTGTCATTCTCTGTGGTTGTAAATAAACCCAAAAATTATATCAGAGATTTGCAAAAGTAAATTGAGTTGCTTAAACGAGAGAAAATCAAAATGAAGAAATAATACAAAAATTAGTAAAAATTTAAAGACGTGACATAAATGAAACATGACAATTTCCCAAAAATAAAACAAACAACCCACAACAGTAACACAAAACCATCAAGGACAACAAGAAAAATCACATATTGACACTTAAAAGGTGGGAATTAATGATCAATGTCCAACCTCAAACTGCCACACAAAATGACTATAAAAACATAATGCTTGGCAAAGGCAAGTGAAGGCTAAAGGCATGGATGTGGTGGTCAAATGAGTTTGTAATGGCCTTATGCTTGCTTACATTAAATTATAATAAAAACCTTTTTTTTTTAGGAAGCAGGGGTATTCTTTCATTTTCGGAAGAAATCAGCGATGGTGTTGGTAACAGGAAAAAGGCGTGTATAAGAGTGGCAGAGAGAGTGATAGAGAGAGTGAGAGAAAGGGGGAGTGTGACAAAAAAATGTGTAGAGACTTGCAAAAAAATTAAGCATAAAACCAGGCGTGAAATCGATATAACAAAATGTCATCAAAATCAAATTGAGAAAAAGGTAAAGCGTAAAAAAATCATAATAGAACATAAACTGCTTTGAAATAAATCAAAAGATTTGTCAAAAACCGAAATGGGTTGGGCAAAATGTAAATCTTTCATCTTAGGGCATTAGAAAACTTACACATACCATAATAAATGTATGTGCAAGTTTGTTGTAGAAAAAAGTTTCTCTAAACAGGAGCAAGTTTTTCTAGACAAAGTTGCTCTGGACTGGAGTAAGTTCTTCTAGAAAAAGTTGCTCTATACTGGAAGTTTCTTTAGAAAAAGTTGCTCTGGACCGGAGTAAGTTTTTCTAAAAGTTGCTGTGGACTGAAATAAATTTTTCTGGAAAAAGTTGCTGTGGACTGGAGTAACTTTTTATAGAAGCAGCTTATCTGAACTGGAGTAAGTTTCTTTAGAGAAAGTAGCTCTGGACTAAAGCAAGTTTTTCTAGACAAATTTGCTCTAGACTGGAGTAAGTTTTTCTAGAAAAAGTTGCTCTGGACTGGAGTAAGTTTCTTTAGAAAAAGTTGCTCTATACTGGAAACTTCTTGTGAAAAAGTTGCTCTGGACCGGAGTAAGTTTTTCTAGAAAAAGTTGCTGTGGACTGGAGTAAGTTTTTCTAGAAACATTTTCTCTGGATGAAGGCAAGTTTTTATAGAAAAAAGTGAAAGAAAAGTAAATCTGACTTCAGAAAATTAATGAATTTTAAAATATTTTCTAATTTGTATTCCACTTTTTTAATTTAACTTTTACTTTCATTGATGTATGTAGACTGTTTAGTTAAGTCCTCTCTTAACAAAAAACCCTTTAAATCCTGAGATTTAAACCTAAAACACCACAAAAAAAAAAAAAAAAACAGAAAAATAAATAATTATTATCAATAAAACCACAAAAACCATTGAAAATGTCAAACGTTTTACAAAAATTCTCACACAATGCCGTTGGCAGATAAAAACTATATAGATTGAAGGATGCTCAGACGCACAAAAAAACACACACGAGCCCAGCCCGCCCACCTCACAAATTAGTCAGGCCTGCATGTAACAATAACAACAACTACAAGGTATCATTGAATGTAGCAGTAACATCATCACATCACAGTATATTTTGTTGTTGCATGCTGTTGCCTGTGTGCGAATAATTTGTCTAAATGAAGTTGAATGGAATTGAAGCCACGACTAGAGAGTGAGAGAGAAACATAGAGATGAGAAATAGACTTCACTCGAGTCAAGTTGAGTTCAGTTGAGTAGAGGTTCATTATTTAAATACTCGAAATTCCTGTCACAACACAAAAACCCATTTGTTTCGCCAACTTGAGCGTAAATTACTGAATGGTTTTATTTTCGTTTCTATTGTTTTTTTTTTAAATGATTATGTATATATTTTGTTGTTGTTGTACAACTAGAGACAAAATTGTACAAAATAGTCAATGGACGCAGTACAATGCAAACAAATAAATATAAATACGGTGAGATGAGATGTAATGAGACCACTAGCTTTTGGTCGACTCTAGTTTAAGAGATTTTTTTTCTAGAAAAACTTGGTCAGAGCAACTTTAGTCGAATCTAGTCCAGAGCAAGTTTTTATAGAAAAGTTACTCTAGTCGCGAGAAACTTATTTTAGTCCAGAACAACTTTTCTAGAAGAACTTACAGCAGTCCAGAACAAGTTTTTCTAAAAAAATCATTCCAGTTGAGAGCAACTTTTTTTTTAGAAAAAAATCACTACAGTCTAGAGCAACTTTTTCTAAAGAAACTTGCTCCAGTCCAGGACAACTTTTTGTAGAAAAACTTAAACTAGAGAGCAAATTTTTGTGGAAAAACTTACACCAGACAAGAGAGACTTTGTCTAGAAAAACTCACTTCAGTTCAAAGCAACTTCTATAAAAAAAAATCATTCTAGTCCAGATAAATTTTTTTCTATAAAATTTAGCTGTAGTCTTAAACAAATATTACTATAAAGTATTGTTAAGTAAAGTTGGTCTCATTTTTATCCTTAATGCATAATAAAATTGTGGTAAATAATAAACAATTGTGTACACACGCTCTTTTGAATAGATTAAAAACCACTCTCTCGACCATTACCTTCTTTTGTGGGGCGGCCGCATGTGAATGTAAAAGTGTATAGAGCGTAAAAAAATTCACAACAAATAGGCAAAAATTTAGCTTGTAACGGTTGCATAAAACAAAGGCCGTTAATTTTGTTCAACTGTCCTTTTTCGTTTTTCGTTTACAAAATTCAAAAATTCTTTTATCCTGGTATGCGGGAGCATGTGACTGTGACCTTACACAACTCACACCTTAGAAACAAAAATACATTTTGTTGTACTAAAACAAATAGATTACTTTGCCTCCAACAACATGATGACAATGTTAAAGGTTTTTCTTCTTTTGTTGATTTCCGCCGCCCGTTACGAATGTTACGGATGTGAATTTGATGATTTTAAAAGAACCCAGTTCATGTTTATCATTATGTTGTCTGGAATGAGAGAAGGAACTGTATACATGTTCTTGGCATTAAATTATCACTTTTGGTAGCAAGCATGAGTGTTTTTAAGTATCTCTTTGCGGAACCATATTTTAATTTTGATGTGTGTTTTTTTGAATGTACTGTCAATGATCGCGCTTTCACATAAACCAGTAAGCTTAAATTCCTTCCCTTGGCACTAAGAAATTTAACACCACCAACATTGATTGTCTGAATTTTGTTTATATTTTTTACAATTTTTATGGCCAAATTATGTTAAAAAGCTGAAATGTATTTAAAATTAAATTGCCTTTAAAGTAATTTCAGTTAAAATTTCATGTGGCGAAATATTCACCCACAACGACTTCTTTTCCAAACAAGGCAATACCCTTTTGTCTAAAATTTCAACGACTTTTACAACTTGGGTCATAAATTGTTACGAATTGTTGGCTTTTGTTGCCAATTACAACCACCTGAAAATGCTTTATTTTTAGAGCAGTAAATGTGTTCTAAAGGTCAATTATTTGTCAATAGGTAATGTGCTAACCAAAGGTTAAATAGAAGAAAAAATTTGTTCTAGACCAGAGCAACTTTTCATAGATATAGCAAGCAAATTTTTTTTAGAAAAACTTACTCCAGTCCAGAGCAACTTTTTCTAGAAAAACTTCCAGTCCAAAGCAACTTTTTTGTCTGAAACAATATTTGCTCCAAAACATTGCTTTGGACTGTTTAATTATTTTTTTGTATTTGCACTTGATTCTACTTAATGTTTATTAGTTTTGACCTGTATTAGTATTGTTCTTGTTTTCTATGTTTCTAAATTCAATTCCCATAACTTAAAAAACACAATTGAAATTTCAACGAACAACAAAAAAATAAATTCATTAAAATTATACATGAATTCAAGTAGTCACGTGGTTTTTCATGATGAATGAATAACATAAAAATAAAAGGCAAAAATAACTACATAGTTAACAAAAATTACAATTGACATTCTGACCTGTGGTTATTGCAGAATTCTAAAACATTTTGTGCTTTCATTGTATTTTTCTCACTGCTCCCATACAATTTTTGGAAAGTATGAACAAATTTTAAAATTTAATTCCTCTCACTCTCCTCATCGGTTAAGCAACAAAAAAAAATGCTGTAAATATGTGTAAGTTGCTGGCTATTTCATATGCTGACACCCAGAATGAGAATAATCATCATGGTGATGATGATGTTGCCCCCACACATAAATTGAGGTCAATTGTCAGCAATGCTACTTTTTTTGTTGCTGTTTGTTTTTCGGGAGCAGCATATGAGGCATACGTTTACGTAGGAAATGTTAAATTTTTATATTACAAGGTAAAGAAAAAAGCAGATGATAAACTAAATTGTGGATGTAAGGTTTTTCTATAAAAACTCGCTTTGGGGTAAAGCAACGTGTTGTATGAAAACTTACTCCGGACTAGAGCAACTTATTCTATGTAAAGTTGCTCTCGACTGAAGCAACTTTTTCTATAAAAACGTCCCCTCGACTAAAGCAAATTTTTCTACGAAAACTTGCTCTCGACTGCAGCAGATTTTTCTATTAAAACTTGCTCTCGACTGCAGCAGCTTTTGCTAATAAAACTTGCGCTCGACTAGAGAAACTTATTCTATGAAAACTTGCTTTCGCTGAAGCAACTTTTTCTATTAAAACTTGCGCTCGACTATAGCAACTTTTTCTATGAAAACTTGCCCTCGACTGAAGCAACTTTTTCTATGAAAACTTGCTCTCGACTAGAGCAACTTTATCTGTAAAAACTTGCTCTCGACTAGACAAACTTATTCTATGAAAACTTTCTTTCGCTGAAGCAACTGTTAAAACTCGCGCTCGACTACAGCAACTTTTTCTACTAGAACTTGCACTCGACTGGAGCAACTTTTTCTATGAAAATTTGATTTCGAGTAGAGAAACTTTTGATAAAAAAAACTTGCTCTCGACTAGAAAAACTTTTTCTATAAAAACTTGATCCCGACTAAAGCAACTTTTTCTATAAAAACTTGCATATTATTCATTGAATCTTAATAGATGGTGAGTTCAAAAAAATAGTAGTGTTTTTTATAAGAAAATTAATAAAAATTTTGTAACCAATACAGCCATTCATCTTATTCCCCCATTTTTCTTTTTAATTTTTTCAAACGTATGTTTAAGTTTGCTCTTCTTAGTTTTATACCTTTTTATGGATAAATAAGCAAAATAACACCGAAATAAAGAAAAGTAAAGAATATTGTATTTAACAACAAACAAGCAACATTGTTTGCCAATATATTTGGGGGTTGCCTGCAGTAGCACACAGAGGAAAAAATAAAGAAATAAATAATATTTGCGGTTTAATATTTTTTTTTAATGAAAACACAACAGTGCGGCAGCTTTTGTTAGGGGTTTTAGGGAAGTCTTAAAGTTTCTTAATTGTTATTATTTAAATATTGCGCACTGTTACAGAAATAGAAGTCCGCTGGTTGGGCAAATGTTTACTAAAGATGAACCTCATAAATTATATTTTTTTTGATTTTGATACTTTTCAACGAGAAGGCAAAAAAGGGTTTTTATTGTTTTTGTGCGTTGATGAGAACGGGACAGGAAGCTTGTTTGCAACAGGATAACTGTGTTTAAGGAAAAAGGCAGCAGCAATAACAATAACAAGAAGAGAAAGTTAAAATAGCCATAAATAAAAATGACTTTATTTATTTGAATGTGTAACAAAATTATTTTTGTTTTTTTTTTTGGTGGGAGTAGGGGTGTCATGATAAAAAAACTTTGTGTTAAAGTGTGTGACTGCAAGTTGGTATAAGCTTAATAAAATATTTGTTGGCGACTTTTGTGTTGGCTGCCTTTTCTCAGCCTCTTCTGGCTGCATTCTCTGCCATCATAACCTCATAATTCATAAACAGATATTTTCGTTTAAAGCCTGTTTAGCGGACGTCATACATATTTAACCTTGAAAATATTTATGATCTTTAAGATTTTTATTGTGTGTTCAGGTTTTTAACCAGGAATGTCAGTGTTCATTCGTTCGTGGGTTGGTAGTGTATTTAATTTTGTCGTTGTGTGTTTTTTGGACCAAGTTCTTTTTTTTTTTTTTTTTGGCAACTTTGCTGGTTTTACATCCTGGTTTTTTCTCTCTCGTTCATATGTAAAATAATGCACATACTTGTTGTAGGCATACACGGCTGGCGTTAAATGAATAAAAACATATTTTGAGAAAAACATCAAAACTAAAATAAAGCCAAAACTAATGTGTGAATAAATATCAAAAAATCGTTTTCAACTAGAAAAAATTTTATGGAAGAAGTTCCTCTACACTAGAGTAAATTCTTGTAGAAAAGGGTGAGCTTTAAGAAAAAGTTGCTTTGGGCTGGAGTTAGATTTTTCGAACAAGTTGCTCTGGACTAGAGTGAGTTTTTCTAAAACAAAAGTTGCTCTGGACTGGAGTGAGTTTCTCTAGAAAAAGTTGGAGTAAGTTTTTATACAAAAAGTTGCTCTGGACTGGAGTAAGTTTTTTTTTGTTCCACTGTATTTGTCATTTATACATTTTTTACTTCACTTTTGTTTTTTTCCAATATCTACTAACAGAACTGCTGCATTATTCAACTGCTTTATTTTTCAAATTAAATTGGTGTTTATAACAAAATTTTTTGTCCACTTTTTAATTTGTATAACCTTATTTTTGTTGCATAAAAAATCATATTGTGGCGGTGTCATGTACTTCATTGGCTTAAAAATTTATGGCCCTTTGCCTTGTATTTTTTTTTAATATTTGTAACAATATGTTGGGTCTGTAAATTACATTGAAAAAATTGTATTTTTCATGGTTGTGTAAAATGAGAATAAAGAGGAAAACTGGCAGCAATATAAAATACATATCTGCCACTAATGTGGTAATTTTTTTAACAAGAGGTAATTTTAACCTGTAGTAATTAAAAGTAAGTAAAATTCGAAAAATGAATTGAAGTGCAGTAAATTTATTCAATAAGTTTTAAATAAATTAAATTCTAAAGTGTTCATTAGTCTTTACTTTCTGTTGCTGTTCTGTTCCGTGTCGTTCTGTTGTTAAAGTTTTGTAGTTAGTTTTTCCGTATAAACGTATCAGCTGTTTTAGGTAAACAGACAACACATACCGCGTAAATAGATCAAAAATCAAAATTACTTTCGACTGAAGTAATGAGTTTTTCTTCAGCCATCGTCTATTTTTTATATTTTTATAACTTTCATACAAAAACTGAATAAAATTCAAAGAAATTGAAAATTTTACATTTTTTTGTTGTGCGGATGTCAGCTGTTTTGTGCTGACACTTACAATTACTTAGCAAATTTTTGTTTACAACAGGCTCGTCCACAACGGCACGGAAAGTAACAAAACAACTAACGGCTTCTACACATTTTCTATTTAACAGGATCAAACCAGCTGATTCGAAACGGAACAGAAAGTAGAGACTAAAATGTTTTCTATGTACAATTAAGATTGATAGGTAATCAAGATTTTAAGTTAACTCCCTAAAGTATTCTATAGTTTTTATTATATAATATAATACTTTAACCTTCGCTTTACCAATACCCACCCGGGTGACTTTTTCGGTTTTATTTTTTTTAAATGTGTACAGTTAAATGAGCGCCTAAGCAAAAGAGAGGGAGAGGGAGGCAGACAGACTGGTATTGTGGTTTGCAATTTTTAAATTTCATACTTTCTTTCTTTTATTAAAATCTTGTCTAGAAAATATTTTTTTTTGTTTTTTTCTTGAATGAATATACTGATCTAATTAGTTTCATTTTGAGGTTAGCAAACAATTTGTGGTTCAATTGAACTGGCCTTTTCAATTACTACGAAATTTAATTTATGTTTCTCTCTTTCACTCTCTGCCTTTGTCGACAGTTTAAAGTGTTTCTGTTTTTGTTTTCTTATTTTTTTAAGATTTATTTAATTTTCTTTTTCACAAATTTTCCAATTTATTTGCTTACAATTTATTACCTTTATCCTTTAGAACGCACAAGCATATACATATACACATTTTTTGCATACACATATCAAGTTTATTTGAAGCAAAAACAGTGATTGGCAAACAATTTAAGAACTTTAACCTAACGGACCATTTACTTCAATATCGTGAAGGTGTTATTTAAAAGTAATAGTTCCGGTTTCAGTTAAGAGTCTAGTTCAGGTTCCAGTTCAATTTCTAGTTTCAATTAAGATTATAGTTAAGGTTCTAGTTTGTGTTCTAGTTCGGGTTCTAGTTCAGGCTCTCGGTCAGATTCTAATTCAGATTCTAGTTCCAGTACAATTTGTTTTTTTTTTATTTCTATCCAGTATCTCTAACTATTCCCTGCACTGTTTTCTCCTTGTTTAACTCTGTATCATTTGAATATTTTACTTAAATTATTCGTTTCCATAGTTTAGATTTTAGACATTTATGTTAAAAATCATAAACAACAACCACAAACATTTTGCATTTCAATTCCACAATAAACATGCAAACATTTATTTTTTATTTATGGCCAATAAATTATGATTTATGGGCATCATATCTACAGGAAAAAAAGTTATTTTTAAACTTTCTTTTTCTGTGCTAAAACTCTAAAGGAAATTTTTTAGAAAAACCATTTTCCAAACAAAATTTTATATTATTTGATTTACAAGTGAAGTTGTAGTGTCGTAAGAGTTGTACGTTGTCTAAGTATACAATAGTTGTACAAATGTTGTTGGTAATTTCTATATGGATATTTTGTACAACATTTACGACATGTTTTCATATGTTTATCGAATGTTGTAGTTTATATGTTAAACTATGTTTCTCAAAGAAAAAATTACTCATTTTAGGGCCCGATTATCGTTTACAACACTAAAATGTTGTGTTGTCTCTGACTACAACGCAACATGCATTTTTTATACGCTTAAGCCGATAAGTGTTGTAAATCGGAATCGCAGTTTACAACGTACAACATCAAAATAACCGTACTTGGCATTGTGAACGGTAATTGAGGCCTTAGTTTAATAAAGTAAGCAAACGGTAGCACTACAATCATACATTCCCATGATAGCCGGTTCTACGCATCGGAATGACCCGAGATCACTCGGCCAAGCGATGTCAACTCAGCAATTACTGCTGTTACAACAACAACAACAACTAAAATCATTAAGTGATTGATACATTTAAAACCAGAAAACAACAAATTTAAATAATGATGATTCTTGTATTTAATTTATAAAAAACAATCATTCATTTTTAATTACTTGACTCAATCATTCAAATGCGTGTATGATATTTTTCACGCAATGCAGTAATTGTTTTGCTTTTCTCACTTGTATTATTAATTTTATTTATTTAGTTTTGTATATTTGTTTTGATTAAAGGCTTGTTTTTATAAACATACGATATATACGATATCATACAATGTACAACATACAACATCACTTGTGAATAAATAAGGCCAATAAGACAATATGTCTAAAAAGTTTGTGTTAAAATTAAAAGTTTTTTCTTTCAAATCCAAAAAACACTAATTGAAATTTTGCATTTTCTCTATCTTTGCAGGTATGTTTTTTATTTGACGTATTATTAAAACCGAAACAAAGTAAGTTGGGCAAAAATGTTTCAATTAAGAAAGCAAACTTGTTGATTAATTTTATAATTTAACAATATAATTTTTTTTATAAACCCTATAACAAAACTATTTGTATTCAGCAATCTTAAAACTTAATAATCAATAGCCTTGCTGCTTGTCTTCCTTTAATCGGTTTAACAACCAAAATCATATAAATTTAAACCATAAATTCTCCTAATCTTTACCTACAGCCACCATAAACATTATTGGTTGTCATGTTAATCATATCAGCATATGGATTTCCTTGAAATCCAATATTACTGTTACAATGTGCACTTATTATCAAAATATATCAAAATATAGTCTGTTATGTCATGTTATAGCCGGCTCAATGGCTAATGGGATTAGCTTTGATTTGTGGTCGGGGAGACAGTATTTAGTTACCATAAAAAAGTTGTTGATCAAAGTAAATTGTAGCAATAAACAAATATATTGTAACGAAAAGGTATTAAGAGACAGTGCAAAATTATGTAAAAATAGATTAATAGTTTCAAAAGGAAATGCAATTTAAGAGAGGCAATATTAGACCAAATAATATTTTTAACACACGAGTATTTGTTTACTTTAGTTTCCAGTTTAGATTCTAGTTTAGCTGTGGTCTAGTTTAGATTCCAGTTCTGCTGTGGTTCTAGTTTTGATTCCAGTTAAGTTCTAATTCTGTTATAGTTCTGTTTTATTTGTGTTCTGGTTCTGTTTTAGTTCTGTTCTAGTTCTGTTTTAATTCTGTTTTAGTTCTGTTTTAATACTGTTTTAATTCTGTTCTAGTTCTGTTTTAGTTCTGTTCTAGTTCTGTTTTAATTCTGTTTTAGTTCCGTTTTAGTTCTGTTTTAATCCTGTTTAAATTCTGTTCTGGATCTGTTCTAGTTCTCTTTTAATTCTGTTTTATTTCTGTTCTAGTTCTGTTTTAATTCTGTTTTAGTTCTGTTTTAGTTCTGTTTTAATACTGTTTTAATTCTGTTCTAGTTCTGTTTTAGTTCTGTTCTAGTTCTGTTTTAATTCTGTTTTAGTTCTGTTTTAATCCTGTTTTAATTCTGTTCTAGTTCTGTTATAGTTCTGTTCTAGTTCTTTTTTAGTTCTGTTTAAATTCTGTTCTAGTTCTGTTCTAGTTCTCTTTTAATTCTGTTCTAGTTCTGTTCTAGTTTTGTTTTAGTTTTGTTCTAGGTCTGTTCTAGTTCTGTTTTAGTTCTGTTCTAGTTCTGTTTAAATTCTGTTCTAGTTCTGTTCTGTTTTAGTTCTTTTCTAGTTCTGTTTAAATTTTGTTCTAGTTCTGTTTAAATTCTGTTCTAGTTCTGTTTAAATTCTGTTTAAATTCTCTTCTAGTTCTGTTTTAAGTCTGTTCTAGTTCTGTTCTAGTTCTGTTCTAAATCTGTTCTAGTTCTGTTCTAGTTCTGTTGTAGTTCTGTTCTAGTTCTGTTCTAGTTCTGTTCTAGTTCTGTTCTAGTTCTGGTTCTGTTCTAGTTCTGTTCTGGTTCTGTTTTAATTCTGTTCTACTTCAGATTTTTGTTTAGTTTATATATCAGATTCCAGTTCATATTCTAGTTTAGATTCTAATTCTATTCCAGTTTGTTTTTCATTGCAATATTTATTTAAAGCTGAAAAATCTAGTAACATTAAAATGTTTACTCTTTTTGCAAATACATACTCTTTATTTTGCTCTCTTACTTGAACAAACATTCTTTTAATTTTTCTCTTAAACCTCTCAAACTACGTTTCTATTTATCGGCAATTATTTACCTTTTTTAATCACATTTTAATGGCTGATACTCTCTATCTACCTCAAAAAAAATTATTTAATTTAACATTGAATTGTTTGTTTACTTGTTGTTGAAGAGGTAAATAATAAAAGTTCTTATCAATGAATGCTTATTAAAATACCCAAATTTCGATTAAATCGTACGTAACATTTAAGCGATCACAAGTATTTCCTTCCTTTACCTCCCTAATTAGAATTCTTTATCTAGAATTTTGCAATTATGATGATTAATATGATTGTATTGTGAATAAGTTTGATTTAATAGCAACTATGTAGGTGTAGACGTGATTATAATCTATAGTGTCGCATGGCTGTAGGGTTTGCCGGATGTTTGGTGTATACTTTGATATCTGCTGCTGTTTAATGTTAATTTTGCTTAAATTAAAAAAATTGTGGACTTTTAAAAATTTGCAAGTTTATTTGACTTTTTCGTTTTAAAAATAAAATTTGTAAGTTTGTCGCTGTGTCGCTTTAATGCTTTAATTGAAAATCATTAAACATTTACGTCATTTATTTACGTTGAACGTGTAAAACAATTTCCAAATAAGAGATTACCTAAAAGTAGTTGATCATTTGTTATATTTTTGTTGTTGAATCATTTGAAATTTAACGCCCCATCACGCCACCTTTCGAATGTTTGTTTTTGTATCAAGTTTCTTGAGTCATTAAATATATTTTTGTTGCCATTAATGTTGATAAATTTCTATATCTAATGAATCATTTGTTTGATATGCAACAAAAATAATAATATTTGCAGCGTTATTTTTCATGTTCTTTCTCTTAAGTTGTTTTAGCTGTTTTCTTCGCAAAATTTCAAACATCACGCCACTTTAATTTCATTTCATTTCTGTTTTGGCCTCTTTGCTGTGTGCACTTTGAGCTGCCAAAAAAAAAAAAAATTAAAGACATTTATTTGAAATTTCAATGTCTAAATTTATCTTTAAAACATTTTTCAAAGTGTCTAGTTTATTTGGTTTGTGTTTCGGCAGAAGCGGGTTTTACAAAAACAAAGTGAATGACCTACATGTACTTATATTTGCAAAGAAATTCACCTCAATAGAAATTCCAATCCATGAATATTCATATTAAGGTTTTAGTTTGACAGTGTTTAATTTTCTAGGCAACAAGTGCTCGCTCATATTACGTTTTAGCTCCTTTTGTTTAATAAATATCAGCTACAATAAAATTTGTATTTTTCTACTTATTTTATAGATAATGGACAATGATTTTAATCAGGCTATTCGATTTGATTAATTTGTGCAGAATTCTGATTAAATATTTTTATTTTGACAAAAAGCCGTCTGTCTCCACTTTTAAACAACAACTGATACGAAACAGAGAATTCCAATAAACAAAATCTATCAGGCATGTGATGGAAATCGAAAGCGAATGAGGTTTGGAAGTACATTTTAATGCATTTCTAATCTAATTTTTAAAATTTTTGTTTTAAGAATCTCTTTAGTAGCCCAATATCTTTCTATTTTATGTGATAAAAGTTTTTCAATACAGAAATATTAGAAATATTAATTGAATTCTAAAACTCATTCGTTTTCATTTTCGACTTCCATCACATGCCTGATTAGTTTATTAATACTTTTGCAACATATTTTCCTAATTTTTGTATAGGTACGGTCACATTTGACAGATATTTACTCAAAAAAGCATAACCACTTGTTTTAAAATACAATGTTTGTATGTTTGTCCTCTATAGACTGTAAAACTATCCAACAGATTTGGCCCAAACCGGTTTCATTTGAAAGTTTATAGTCCAAATTAGGTTTTAGGCTATATATATTTTAAGTGGGCGTGGCCCCTCCCACATAAATTGAATAACATCATATATCTTGACTATTGTAATAGCAAGAGTTTTGAAACATTGCAGTACCCCATATGTTACTGATTTGAATAATCAGAAAAAAATGGGCGGGATCGGACCAGTGGAAGTGGTACACGTTGATTATTTGTTAATGTGAACAGTCGTGGGAAAAATTAGCGTAATCGGACCAGTCAGCTCTCATACAAAGTAAATATTTAATCTATCTATATATATATATATGAATGTTTGTATGTATGTCCTTTATAGCCTCCTAAACTATGCATCTGATCATCTGATGATCTTCGGCAAAGTTGTTGTGAATGAGACCAGGAAGGTTTCTGAGTTGCTATGACCACGCCTACTATAACGCCCACTTTATTTAATTGATTAATTGCTTCTGCATGGGGTTTTACAGATTTACTTCATACATATTGTATCCACATCTTACTGAAGGCGAGGTAAAATTAAAAATTTTATGTGCCACGCCCACTTTCACAAGCCATCTCAAAAAATTAATGTTTGTATGTATGTCCTTTATAGAATCGTAAACTATGCATTTGACCATGTGATGATCTTCGGCAAAGTTGTTGCGAATGAGACCGGGGAGGTTTCTGAGTTGCTATGACCACGCCTACTATAACGCCCACTTTATTTAATTGATTAATTGCTTTTGCATGGGGTTTTACAGATTTACTTCATACATATTGTATCCACATCTTACTGAAGGCGAGGTAAAATTAAAAATTTTATGTGCCACGCCCACTTTCACAAGCCATCTCAAAAAATTAATGTTTGTATGTATGTCCTTTATAGAATCGTAAACTATGCATTTGACCATGTGATGATCTTCGGCAAAGTTGTTATGTATGAGTCCGGGAAGGTTTCTCAGTTGGTACGACCACGCTTACTCTAACGTCCACTTTTTTAAATTGATTAATTTGTTATGCATGGGTTTTTACAGATTTACTTCAAACAATTTGTATACACCTCTTACTGAAGGCGAGGTAAAAATAAACATTTTATGTACCAAAGCTTTTTATTTCTTTCGACCACTCCTACTTTTTTTAAATGTGTAATTGATTCTACTCGGATTTTAACATATTTACTTCAAATCGAATACACATGTTACTATAGGTGAGGTAAAAATTAAGATTTGTGTAATGTCTTTATTTTAAATTTATTTTAATTGGCGTAGCAACGCGCGCATAGTACATACATATGCTTTCAAACAATATTATACATTTTGAATTCAAAATTATTATGAAAATTGAAAAACTTTTTTGCTCACCACTTTCTAAAAACCAAAATTAATACCTAATTTTGCAAATTCTTGCCATTCGAATTCAAACGTTTGTAGTTCCCAGTGCAACTTGCTTTCGCAGTTACTATCAACAAAGCGCAAGGACAATCGTTGCAAGTGTAAGGATTAAATTTGGAGAATCCATGCTTCTCACATGGGCAGTTTTATGTGGCCTGTTCACGCATCGGAAAACCTTTTGATTTATTCGTTTAAGCACCGGAAGGAAAAACAAAAAATATTGTGTATCCAACAGCAATTCAATAAAAAACGAATTAATATGAAACACTGCAATTTCACAATTTATCAAAATGAGTAAAATCAATAAAATTATTTAAAATGAATTTAATATTTGTGTAATCTATAATAGCAGCATTCTTTAAAAATTGAGGTTTTTTTTTATAAAACCACAAATTTTAAATAATTCATTCTTCAATTATTGCCAGGCAATTGCAAAATCCATTTACTAACTAAACACCGACTCGCACACTCAATCACACACACCCACTTTAGATTTATGAGTCCATTCATCCATTCCCTCTTCATAAACTGTCTTATTACTTTGAGTGTTACATCGCTGATAAGCTGCGAAGACCACAATTCCAATAAACAACTACTTACAGTCAGCGTAATAAACATCTTGAAATGTTATAAAAGGGAAGAAAAAAAAAAATGATAGAGAAAGTTTAATAATATCTCCAACATTTTATATGTAACAGAAAATCATGAAGGCAGACATTTGGCTAAAACACATACCAAGCGTTCAGCGTTCGGCTACAAATATTATTTCTTGAATAATAATGTTGGCTCTCAGAATTTGAAAAAAATACTTACATTCTTTTGAAAATAAACTAGAGACCGAACTAGAACAGAACGAAAACAAAACTAGAAGCGAACTAGAACAGAACTAAAACAAAACTAGAACAGCAATAGAACAGAACTAGAACAGAAGTAGAACAGAACTAGAACAGAACTAGAACAGAACTAGAACAGAAGTAGAACAGAACTAGAACAGAACTAGAACAGAACTAGAACAGAACTAGAACAGAACTAGAACAGAACCAGAACAGAACTAGAACAGAACTAGAACAGAACTAGAACAGAACTAGAACAGAACTAGAACAGAACTAGAACAGAACTAGAACAGAACTAGAACAGAACTAGAACAGAACTAGAACAGAACTAGAACAGAACTAGAACCAGAACAGAACTAGAACAGAACTAGAACAGAACTAGAACAGAACTAGAACAGAACTAGAACAGAACTAGAACAGAACTAGAACAGAACTAGAACAGAACTAGAACAGAACTAGAACAGAACTAGAACAGAACTAGAACAGAACTAGAACAGAACTAGAACAGAACCAGAACAGAACTAGAACAGAACTAGAACAGAACTAGAACAGAACTAGAACAGAACTAGAACAGAACTAGAACAGAACTAGAACAGAACTAGAACAGAACTAGAACAGAACTAGAACAGAACTAGAACAGAACTAGAACAGAACTAGAACAGAACTAGAACAGAACTAAAACAGAACTAAAACGGAATTAAAACAGAACTAGAACAGAACTAGAACAGAACTAGAACAGAACTAGTACAGAACTAGAACAGAACTAGAACAAAACTAAAACAGAATTAAAACAGAACTAGAACAGAACTGGAACTAGAACAGAACTAGAACAGAACTAGAACAGAACTAGAACAGAACTAGAACAGAACTAGAACACAACTAGAACAGAACTAGAACAGAAGTAGAACAGAACTAGAACAGAACTAGAACAGAACTAAAACAGAATTAAAACAGAACTAGAACTAGAACAGAACTAGAACAGAACTAGAACAGCTATAAAACAGAACTAGAACAGAACTATATAAACTAAAATATTAAAAATTTTACAAATTGTTTAAATGCTTGACACCTGCCGTCTGACTCCAGTATTACAATTGATTCCTGCTATGGTCACATTTATTTATTAAGTCGTTTCGTTTGAACCACAAATATTTAATCCAAAAATAATCTAACAACTAAGCCAAATAACAAAAATTGCCAGTTATAGTAAAATACATTGTAACTGTTGCAAAGCTAGATAATATTGAACAAGTTTCTTATGAAATCTTGTGCAACTACGCACAAAGAAATAAAACGGCAAATGTGTTTAATAGAGAGATGTTGTATTGCTGTTGCTGGCTAAATTGAATTTATGTACAAACACTTCAGTTTGTATCTGAGTGTAAATGTTTATAAAATATAAATAGATAAATACGAGTATAACATAATAATTACTTATATTTATAAAACTTTGTAGACATGAAGAAAATCGAACATAAAATTCAATTAATTTACTGACCACACAGATATAGAAACACATGCATGCATACGTAGAAGCAGGCCTATCTAAACATATGCACACGCACCTGAAAATCAATAAAAAATTAATTATTCTCTGTACCAGACTAATTATAAGCCACAGGTTTTTTTTTTTTTTTTTTTTTTTGCAAAAAGAGGGGTACTCGTAAGTGTAGATAGTGTAGTGGTTTGTGGGTTTACATAGAAATGTGCTTAAGTAACTTTTGAATTTGGCAATGTTTATGTACCCTATACAGTGTTACTGGTATTAAGTAACTGGCAAATTCTAAAAGCTAAACAAATTATGAAAATATAATTTTTTTTGTTCTTAGGATATTTATTCACCTAATAATATTTTAAGCGAATTTTAGAAAAATATCCCTCTTGGGAATTTTGTAGGACATTTCTTTTATCACTTATTTTATACATTTTTAAAGAAAATTTTTTAAAAAAATTTTTAAACCAGGCTTTATTTTTAAAATTTTAACTAAAAGAGGAATATTTCTGATGCTTGGTTTTCACTATGGAATTTTTGTTGTCAAATTCTCCAAATTGTTGGCAATTGTATGAAAACGGGTTGTCATATGGCGTCATCTATGTTTGCAATCATGATTGCAATCTCATTAGACGCCATAGACAACCCGTTTTCATACAATTGCCAACAATTTGGACAATTTGACAACAAAAATGACATAGTGAAAACTAAGCATTACTTAGACATTTTGAAGCATTAACTATTTATTTAAATGATTTTAAATAAATCCTGGGATTGTTTTTTAATTTTTTAGGAGATTTTTCTTAATTTGAATAAAGTTTATATTCCTAAAAATGTTTCACAAGGAAAACTTTTCAAAATTTAACTATTGATTTAAATAAATTTAAAAAAATTCCCTCTAATTTCTTTTGATTATTTTTAGGGAAATTTTGTTAAAAGCATTTATTAAAATTATAAAAAAATACATAAATAAAATTCTTAAAATTTTTCAAGAGGGAAAGTTTTAGAAATTTATTTTAAATCATAGTTTGTTTCTTCTCTGAAATGTGTAAAATCACTTTTTAATGCATAATGTCTCCTGGGAATTTTTTAAATTTTTTGGGAGTTTTTTTAATTGCATAGAATTTTTTATTGATTTAATATTGATTTCATGGAATTTATAAATTTTAAATATCAACCAAATTGTTAAAATCATGTAAGTTTTTAAGTTTTGTAAACAAATTTTTAAAATTTTTTGAGTTTTTAAGAAATTTCCATCTAGGAAATTTTCTAAATTTTTTAAAATAGCACAAAAATTGTTAAAATCAGGAAAATTTTTAAGTTTTGTATAAAAATTTTAGCCATTTTAGTGAATTTTAAAAATTTCCCTCTTAGGAATTTTTATTGATTGAGTTTTGGAAAAAATTTCCAAAAATATGCCAAAAGGGATATTTTCTGAATAATAGTTTTTAACACAAATTGCTTCTTCAGAATGTGTAGAAAAGATAATTTGTCCATTTTAGGCATTTTAATGTTTTAATTTTTGTTTTAAATAAATTTGAAAAATTTCTCTATTGAGAATTTTTTGGGAAATTTTTTTAATATACAAATTTTTTTGAAATCATCAACATTTTATAGTCCTGAATAAAAATTTGAAAAGTTTTGAACATTTTAACAAATTTTTATACAGTTCATGACATTCGTTTAGTGCCGTTCCAAAATTTATTTATGTACTTCTGCTCATTTTTCTTCTTTTTAGGGCTTCTTTAATTTACACATCACTGATTTTTTTGAAATAATATTTTGTTTCGTTTTGCTAAATTTTGCTATATGATTGACATTAATAATTAATTAAGAAAAAGTTGTGGGTTTTCCAATTTTTTGTTGTTTCAGTAACAAAGAATTTGTCAAATAATTTAATATCTGAAAGAAATATATATCTTGAATTTATTACAAACCCAAATAAATTACAATTTGCCTGCTGCTGCTGTTATCGGTTTAATATAAGCAAAAACTTTATAATTTATTTATTAAACAATTTTAGTAAATTTGCTGGTTTCTTTTGTAGGGGTGGGCGCGGTCTAGGTAGTGGTATGAATAATTACAAAACATTTCAATTAGCAAAATGACTTGTCACTAAACATCATTTATTATGATGATGGAAATTTTTAAGGGGGAGGAAAAAACAACAAACAAATCAAAATTATAAGTTTAATATTTTATAAAGTTAAATTGCTTTTACTCCTAAACGTGTTGCATCCTTTAGGGTTTTTAAAACAGCATAGACAAGAACCTTTTAAGTTGTTGTACTTTCTCTTGTCTTTAAATGGAGTATCTTTAGCAAACTTTAACTCTCTTCTTCATATACAACTGTGACTGCTTTAAAGTTTAAACCTTCAATGTGCTGGTTCTTACACATAATTTAGCGAAAACACTGACTGATTCGTAGGACCACATAATTATCTAATAGCGGGGACATAAACCTGTTACTGAAATCACTGTTTGTGGCGTCTGCAATAAACAGTAAAACTCAATACTAGTGAAAACAAATTGTGTTTAATTAAAAATTGTTGGCATTCATTAAAATTGGCAAAATGCGAGCATGTACTTTAGTAATTATGTATATGTTTTTTCTAAGTAATTTCGTGACAATTTCTTTAACTAAAAATAGCTCTAAAACAAAAGGTTCTTGTGACGGAAGTAAATGACAATATTTTCTTAATTAAATATTATCTATTAATTACACACAAAAATAGATTAAGCAAACAAATTCTCACAAATCTAATAACAATCTTTAAATATTTATCTTCCTCCCTTTATATCAACCTCCAAAATTAAACCTATTATAACAAATGAACACAAAAAAAAATCTCACGCAATAAAATTTAAATTTTATGCGTTTTAAATAGATTTTGTTTTTGTTTTTCTGAGAACAATTATTTATGTCAATTTAATTTTTCGATGACATTAATGATATGTAAATATTTCTATTTTGATGTTGTTTTTCTATTTGAATATTCTTAAATGGGTGGCAAATAAAACAACAATAATAGCTACAAATACAAATAACATGATTAAAATAACACAAACACAAATCGACACTTGTACTTTTTCTAATTCTATTGAATAAGTTGGCTTCTAGCCAATTTAAAGAAAAAATTCTGAAATGAAAATTCTTTAAATACAAGTTTTTTGTTTAATTCTTAAATTGCCTGAGAATTATGGAAAGTTTGAGAAGATTTTTTTTAGTTAAATATGATTTACAAGACATTTGGAAATTAAAATAAAATTCCAAAAATTCTCAAGAGGGAAATGTTTTTAAATTATTTTAAATCAATAGTTAAAGTTTTAAAATGTCTACCAATGACAAATATATTTTCTACACGTTTTTAAAAAGAACTTATAGTGAAGAAAATAATTCTATAATTTCCTTTTTTTTGATATTTTAGAGAATATATTTTTTT
Organism: Bellardia bayeri; assembly: GCA_950370525.1. Lineage (NCBI taxonomy): Eukaryota > Metazoa > Arthropoda > Insecta > Diptera > Calliphoridae > Bellardia > Bellardia bayeri. The sequence continues at coordinate 7,640,922 of OX493264.1, read as the reverse complement.
AGACATTTTATGCAAATTTTTATATAAAACATTCAATTTTATTTTTATACATTTTCGGTGATTTAAAAAAAATTTTTTAAAAAAAATTAAAATAAAATTCTCGAGGGAAATTTTTTCAAATTCATTTAAATCAATAGTTAAGGTCTTAAAATGCCTCAAATGGACAAATTGTCTTTTCTACACATTATGAAGAAGAAATTTGTGTTAAAAAAACAATTCCAAAAATTTCCCTTTTTTAAATATTCCCAAGAGGGAAATTTTTAAAAAGCTGATAAATTTGTAACATTTGTATACTAAACAATTTACATTATTTTATTTAATTTTGAGTATTTTAAAAATATATCCATGAAAATTAAAAAAATTCTAAAATTCACAATATTTGGTTAAATTTTTATATAAAACTGAAAAATGTACATTGATTATATTAAAATTTTGTTTCTTTCAAAAGAATTGATTAAAATCTTTCATAAATTCCCAAAAGTGAAAGTGAAATTTGTTGATTTTAAAATTAAAACTCAGGGAAATTTTTAAATTTCACAAAACTTTGTTAAACTTGTATAAAAAACTTAACAATTTACATGATTTTAACAATCTTGGTATTTTCTAAAAATTTTTAAAAATCATCAAGGGGAAAATTTTATGATTTTAACAATTTTGCTAATTTAAGAAATATATGCTTGAAAATTCAAAAAATACTTAATAGCAACATTTTTTAAAACTCCCTGAAATCAGTAGTTAATAAATTTAGTTTAAGGACATTTTTCCAAATCATCAAATTTGTGAAGATGATTAAAATTTTCAAGTTATGAATAAAAATTTTAATATATTTTTACGATTTTGAAAAATTTTCCGAAAAAAAATGTATGCAAATTTTTCTTTTAACAAAAAAGATTTTGCTTCTTTAATAATTTGAAGACATAGAGAAATCAATTTAAAAGGTGTTTAAAAATATGTGTTTTGAAAATTGTTTGATTTTTGGGGAATAAGATTAAAGATTTATGAAATAACCTAAAGGATTTACTTTCATATGACATTAAAATTCTGAAAATCCTTCAATAATTCTTCAAGTTATAAACAATTTTTAAAGATAATCTCTAATCTAAATTAATATTAATCATACCTCCAGTAAGACACAAATGGGTTTTTTTTTATCAATAAATATGATAAATATTTAGATATTTTTCAAATTTAAACGGCATGTAAAAGCTAAGATATACAGCTATGAATTTATTACAAAAAATAAATATATAATTAATATTGTTGTACATTAACAAATTTGTTTAAAAATTTTAAAAACTTAAATTTTGTTTTAAATCTGAAATAATTTTAATATTTAGATTTAGCTGGAGTGATTATTAAAACTTGTGTTCACGACGTGAAGTCTTGGCTTTCATATGACATTAAAATTCTGCACATCCATACATAATTGTCCAAGTTACTGGCAGTTATTTAAACTAACCTCTAAATTAATATTAATCATACGTCTAGTAGGGCATAGATTGTTCTTTTATAAATAAATATGTTAAATATGGAGATATTTTTGAAATTTAAACGGCATGTTTAAGCTAAAACATTCAGCTATGAATTCATTATAAAAAACTTTAAAACTTTTAATCTTAAAATCTTAAATTTACATAATAATCAATTTAACTTTTACATATCTGGCTATTGATTTATGTATGTTTATAATTAAATGTTTTTTTTTTGTATGTGTTAGAAATTTTTTTGTAATTGCTGAAATCTTGCTCTTAGAATAAAATTTATAATCTATAGTTGAGCGAAACAACTATTGTCAAATTTGGAGGCTTGTCCGTATGTTGTGGTTGCACCACCTCGAAGTGTGTGTGTACGTCAAACAAACGTATTTAATTAAATTAAATAACAGGTTGAATAAACCTGCCTATTAGTAGCAACATGTTGAGAAACGTTTGAGGTTAAGGTTGTTTTGTTTAATTTGCTGTGTTTTTTTTTCAAATGTAGTATTAATAAGTATTGTTGTAAATGACACAATGGGTTTAAAATACATTGTTATTATTTGTTTCATACTAACGAATAGTTGTACGTAATCGAAAATTTATGTAAATATAAGATATTGTAATGAATTTTGAAATAGTGCAAAGTTCCTTATAAAATGTTTATTATATGTATTACAAAAGTTGGTGCTGAACTAGTAAATAATTTAGCTTAGTTGTAAATTGTTGTTTGTCTTTAGGTTTTAAATTTTAGTTACAAGTTTTTTTATATTTAATTGAAACTTTAAGACGTCATTTGTTTTCAAATAGTTATTTATTGATGGTTTTTATTATCAATATATTTTGTTTTTTTATCTTAATTAAAGTGTTCCTAACCAATCAACAAGTGCTTATTGTTGGCATACAAAGATTTCTATTTCTATTACAATTATGCACAATCAAATCAAATTTAAAAGATGCAACAATTAATTAACGTTTTAAAATGATTTACAAGGTTGAAAACAAATTACTTTTATTAATAATGAAATAACCATAATTTGTGTGGTTTTAAAACGTCTTGTGCACTTATAAACTCTTCCATTAAATAAGACATGTTTAATCAGGTTTAGCCCTGACACGCAAAATTTTCCAACTGTTTTGCCCTTTAATCTTGGATTTTAATACTTATATTTTCCTCCAATTTAATGTTTGTTTGCAACAATTGTTTTTTAATAAAAACGCACAACATTTTTGCTCATAAATTAAATGGGGAAATTTTTGTTTTAAACATGTTTTTTCATGTTTTTAATTTTTATCAACAACTTTTATGAGCTGAATGATAAAGCGCTGTGTTGTTATTTTTTTTTTATTTTCTCACTTATTTTATGTTTAAAATTATTAAAGTTTGCAAGGCATTATTTTTCGTTGTGTTGTATATTTAAGTTTTTTTTTTATTATAGGATTTTATGTTTCTAGTAGGAGTTTTTTTATTTTGTGGAAAATTGTTTGGGGTTTTTTAATTCTTTAAAAAGGGAGCAGTACAAATAATGAACCACAATCAAATTGATTATGTGAGATAATAGAACTCTGCGTAGAAAGGAAATGCAAATTTCAAGAGGTTTTAAAAAAATTAAATTGACAGATAGACTGAAGCCTAATAACAATTCCAATTGAAGACAATTCTAAGCAAATTGCTCTTTAACAATTGTTTTAATGAAATCATAGCTCAATGTCTTGGCTTTTATATGCCAACAAAATTTTGAAAATCTCTTCATATTTAAATAATTTATTGTTTTAATGTTCAAAATCGTGCGATCATCTAGACATCAAGTGGTCAGTTTTTTGTTTTTAAAAAACTCTGGTTTTTTAAATCACACGATTTACTTGCGATTTCCAGAACAACTGTTTGTCACTCCATTTGTTTTTAAGAAAATATCGTTTTTTTTAAATCTCGTGATTTACAGTGAATGGGTGAAAATTTTGCTATTTTTAGAACATCAGAGGTAAAGTTCAAAAATTGCCCATAACTTTAACAAAAATACAAGCTTTAATGAAGAGTTTGTCTAAAGTAAAATGTTTAAAAATTTTCAGATTTTAACGAATATGGATTTAAGAAATTTTGAAACAAATTGTTCAAGTCAAACAAAATAAATATTATATGTATTCCTTGATGAAATGAAAGTTCAATGTCTTAGCTTTTGTATGCCTTTCAAATTTAAAAAAAATCTCTATATATTTAACGTATTAATTGCAAAAGAAATATTGTGTCTTACTAAACGTATGATTAATATTTATTTAGAGGTTAGATTGACAAATTGCCCATAACAATAACAATTACGTAGGGATTTTAATAATTTAAATGTTATATGAAAGTCAAAACTGTAGATTATAAGAGCACTGTTTAATTATAAGTTTATCTTATGCTGGCTTTTTAAATTTTACAGATTCGAAAAGAAAATGGGCTTGTGGAAATTTTAAAAGAAATTTAAAAGTGTAACAAAATTAATATAAATTTATGTTTTAATGAAATCATAGCTCAAAGTCTTGGCTTTTATATGCAATTAAAATTTAAAAAATCGCACCATTTTTGACTTTTTTATTGATAAAAGCTAAATATGTGTCCTACTGGACGTATGATTAATATTTATTTAGAGGTTAAGTTGTAAATTTGCCCATAACTTCAACAATTTTCTAGGGATTTTAAACATTTTAATGTATGATGAAAGCCTAATATTTAGGTTATATATTAGGTATATGAGTTTCAACAATTATTTCATCTCAAGCAGATTTTTTTAATTTTTATATGAATTTGAAATATTAAAAAAAAAAATGGAAAGTGAAACAAAATTAAGATTAAATTTATTTTTTCGATGAATTTATAGCTCAAGGTCATAGCTTTTATATGCCATTAAAATTTAAAAAAATCTCTGTATACTTGTGAATTAATTAAAAAAATTGTGTCCTACTTGACGTATGATTAATATTTATTTAGAGGTTAGTTTGAAAAATTGCCGATAACTTGCTTAATTGTAAACAGATTTTAACAATTTTAACGTTCTATGAATGCAAAAATTTTGGCTTATACATACAAGGTTTATGTATTGTTTTTTATTGACGTCTGTTACGTTTGTAACTTTTCTATAACTACATATACGTACGTACGTTACATTACGTTGCGTTGCGTTTTTCTTAAAACAACGTTCGCATAACGAGGCCTTTAATAAATAATTTAGATATTAAAAGAATATAGATTTCCAAAATTTTAAAAATTAATCTGATCTGTTTATATTTCTCTAATTTATTGATTAAAAAAATATGTTTGTCCTACCAGACGTATGATTAATATTTATTAATAGGTTATGTTGAAAAATTGTCCATAACTTAGGCAATAATTTAGGTATTGGAATAATTTTAATGTCATATGAACACAATGTTTAATAATTAGTTTATTTAAAAAAAAAAATTTAATATTTTACAAAAAATTAATCCAAAATTTTGCAAACAATTTTAGTTTAAGTTTTGGCGTTTTGTTAATTTGCTTTTTTATTATGAAATCAGCGATTTTTTTTACTTGCTCTAAAATTTGGTTTTTGTTTTATTTTTTTACTATGGCCAATTTCTTTCGCTCCTCCCCTAAAGGGTTAATCACATTAAAGCACATTTAATGTGCCATTTTAAAAACATCACACGTTCATTTCGTTGTGTGCAAATTTTTTTTCTCTCTTTTACTGGCTTTTTGAGCAACAACCTCAGTTTCCAAAAAGTGACCACAATCATTTGGTTGGTCATCAAAATGTGCGTTAAATTTTAACTTTTCTGAACGCTTAACAAATAATGGCTGCCTGCATTTTTGCAACCTTTTGAAAGCGCACCAGGCCCTGCCACATTAAAATGTTTTAAAAATAAATCATAAAATCTAGCAAACAAAAGAAAAATTGCTACATTTCCAGTTAAACTTTTAAATTTTGTTAAAAAAAAATTTAAAATATTTTTATACAATTATTTTTGGTAAACATGCAATTATTTTGTAGGAATTTTTGTGGGTCCTTTGGGACTAGAGTCATAATTGGTTTCATTTAAAGGGGCTTGAGTAGTTTATTATTGTTTGTTAAAATTTGTGGATTTTTTGTTATTTATTGATTGTTGTTGATCTGAATTTATTTGAATTTTTGCCAACACCTTTGTTGTTTGTTTGAAGTTTTTTTGTTTAGATTTTCTGTTTTTGTTTTATTCAATAAAGACGTAAATGGTATGCGTTAATTGGAGGCTATTAATATAAAAATAATTTATTATTAAACTTTAGCAAATATTATGTAGAATAATATTATTATTATCCAAAAATATCTAGATGCGCAGTTTAGTTTTACGTTGCTAAATTTTCAGGAATTCGTTTGATTTTTTTTTTTTTGAAAATCAAATAAAATTGTTGCATTGATTTGTTTTCTTATAACGAGATTCGCTGTGTTGCTGGTTGCAATATACACCACAAAATGTGGCAGGTAATACTAAAAACCCACTTAAACACTCAGCCAACACCTCTAGGCTTTGTTAGAGTGGAAGTATCACCTTACAAATTTTGTAATCTCTTACAAGTTACGCAAAGAGTTGCCAACAGAGAAGAGTAAATTAAATGACTTACCGGGGAAATTAGTAAAAATAAAACATAAAAATTATCAAACTCAAGTGTTAGAATTGCTCAACTAAAGAAAAATGTTACTATACTAGTGAAACAAGAGTCTGAAATTTAGCGACATATTAATAAACCTGTTGATTAACTCTATGATCTCTAGGAACGTGTTGCTAATCTAAAGCAACATGTGTATATGTAGTCTACAAATATTTTTCTGATCTCTAGCACTATAGCAACATGTTTATAACTTTTATAAACATACTGCTGAACTCTAAACATGTTCATGAACTCTACAAACATGTTATTGAACTCTTATAACATGTTTCTGGACTTAAGAAACATGTAGACGCACTCTAGAAATATATTGCCAGACTGTGGCTTAACTAAACTGAAGTGTAGTAGCTGGTTGCTCTCTTTAAACATGTTGCTGATCTCAAGAAACATGTAGATAAGCTCTAGTAACATGTTACTGAACTGTTGTCACATATCTCCGGACTTAAGAAACATGCTGCCGCACTCTAGAAACATGTTGAGGGGCTCTATAAACATATTGCCAGACTGTGGCTAAACTTAACTGAAGTCTAGTAGGTTGTTGCCCTCTTTAAACATATTGATGATCTTAAGAAACATGTAGCTAAGCTCCAGTAACATGTTATTGAACTCTTGTCACATGTTTCCGGACTTAATAAACATGTTGCCGCATTTTAGAAACATGTTGAGGGGCTTTATAAATATAATGCCAGACTGTGGCTAAACTTAACTGAAGTCTAGTAGCTTGTTGCTCTCTATAAACAAGTTGTTGAACTCTAGCAACATGTCGAATTAACAAAATATCGATAAAATGTTATTGAAATTTATCAACACGTTTTTTAAGTCTAGAAACATATTGTTGAACTCTGGCAACATGTTAGTTAACTCTAGCAACATTCTCTCGAACTATATCTAACTACAGCAATATGATATTGAACATTACCAGTAATTTAATTAATTTATGCAATATGTTGCAGAACGTTGAGAATATGTTACTGAACTCTAATAATTAGTTGGTTAACTACAAATATGTTGAAAAACTTGTCTAGTATGTAGATGGCATTACTGTTGCTTTTATTAATTAGTCATAATGAGTAATATTCAGAAACTGTAAATTAATATCACTTGGGTATTACCATATCTTAACCGCATTTAACACTATTTATGTAGTTGATGTTAATTGTTTTAAATACAAATCTCTGCAATAAACATTAATAAAGTGAAAACAATATATAAATACTGAGAACTGAGTCTCTTTGTTAAATACTTAAATACTGATTTTTTTTGTTAAATTATTTTTTCTATATACACATTTCCTTTAACTGCATCTCATGGTATAGAAACCGAAAATTTGAAATTCATTAAATTTTTAGCAAACATTTTTAACAGCAATTTTATTTTGTTGCCAGCCTAACACGCTCTACTTGCTAGAAGAATTTAATTGTTTAGCTTATTTAACAGTTAATTAAATTTTATAATAATTTATTAAATAAGTGTGTATAATTAAGCAGAAAGAAGTATTTAAAAATAGCTTTAAGAGTATATGTTTCTTTAATAATTCTATATACGAGTATGTATAAATAAATCACAAAATTAGTATTTTTTCCATCAACCCAGACGTAAATATTACAAAAACCATAATTATTTTGCTCCTAAAAATAAAACTTTGAGATTGTGGTGGCCCTAAACAGTCAACAATTTTATAGATTTCCTTTTTTTTTTTTTTTTTTTTTTGCTTTTTTGCTAATATCTAAAAAACAACTTGAGTTTCTATTTCTAGCTTAGTGGTGCTTTACCACATGCCATTGCAAATGATTGATTAAATGAGATGAGGTCGTGACTACAATCATTGTTTAATTCCTTTGACAAATAAGAAATGTTATAAAATCAAACCCAACCCATCTATCAGTCAGTTTATCTAAACTCTCGTGCCAAGAAAAGCCTTAGAAAACAATATAAACCATAAATAATTAATAAGCAGAATGAAATGTGTGAAAGTCAATGGAGGATAATTAAATGTTAAAATAAAATTTTAGCTTTCTAACCTGTAACACTAAGATTGAAAAAAGGTTAGATAGGTTAGATAAAAAATAATTAGTGCTTGTAGGAAAGAAATTTAAATAAAATTGATCAAATTAAAGGTAGAAAGGCTATTAAAAGGAAAAATAGGGTGGTGGTTGTTTAGAAATATGTCATGTCTCGTACCTCTAGCAACATGTTATAGAACTGTATTGACATTTTCTCGTATTAACAGGGAAAATATAGTAAACTTTGACAACACGACCATGAACTCTAGAAATATGTTGCTTAACTTGTTTAGCCACATGTTGCTAAACACTTATATGTATGTTAATAATCTTAACCTAAACTCCATCAAACTCCTGGTTTCTAGCAAGATCTTGGTGATCTCTAGAAACGTCTTTAATAAAATTTATTAGTATGTTGCCTAACTCTTAAAACAAGAAGCCAAAAACTTGTCCCCTGTCAACATGGTAATGATTTTTAGGAACATGTAGCTGGGGCACAATTCCGACAACTTGTTGAGTAACTTTAGTAACATGTTGTTACACTATACAATATATTTAAATTAAATTTAGTTATATGTTGCCGTAATCAAACAACATGTTTTAAAATGATGCAGAACTCTAGTCACAAGTTGAAAACACTTGGAACATATTGTTGATTTCTAGGTATATGTTGCAGAACTTCAGCAAACATGTTTCCGACCTTTTGTAATGTTTTCGGATCTAGACACATGTTGTTGAAGTGAATTAACATTTTGCTGAAGTGCACAAACATGTTGCTAAACCCTGGAAGTATATGGCTGAAGCCTAGCAACATAATGTTGAAGTCTAGTAACATGTTGCCGAAGTCTTGCAACATGTAGCTCTGTTTACACTTCAGCAAGATTTTGCCATTTCAATATGTTGCCAGATTTCAGTAAGATGTCTTCATAATTCAGCAAAATGTTGCCGTACTCTAGGGACATGTTACTGAACTTTGGCAACATTTTGATGAAAATGGCAAAATTTTGCTGAATTCTAGCAATGTGTTTCGGAAACCTAGCAAGTTATTACTGCAACATGATGCTAAACTATAAATCATGTTGCCCGACTTCAGAATGTTGCTTTAGTTGTTTGAACTATAGTAACATGTTGCAGAACTGTAGCAACATGATGTTAAACTAAAAACTGTTAAAAACATTAAGTATCTGTTACGAGAAACTTGATGCAATTTTAATATTTTTTTTTAACTTTGGATTGAACCACCTTAATTGTCCTTTTATTTACTTGTTTCACAAACTCTCAGAGGTTAATTTTAAATTTTTGTTAGATTATTTTGATTTGATTTAAGTGAAAACATTATTTTAACATTTATAGTTTACTGTACACATTTAAAATACAAATTCAATCCAATTTCTAAACATTTTTCATTGCCAAACAAAATGTTCTAACCAACTCTGCTCACAATCTTTTTTTTTTGGTTTTTGTTTATGTATCAATAAGCTTTTGAATGGCAGCAGTAAGAAAACAATACAAGTCAAGGAGATGTGAAAAGCTGGGGGGTTTTAACGGACAAAATCTACCAAGAAAAAAAGTGTTAAATGTTTTATGGCCTTCACTTGTTTTGTTTCGGTTGTTTATGTTTTTTTTAAGGTTTCATTTAAGCAATTTTTTGTTTGTTACAACAAAAATCAATTTGTTTTGATTAGAAGGGAGAAACAAAGCAGAGAAAAAAAATGTCGTTACAGTCGACTTCTCTCAACACTTGGATTTACATTTGACTCTACTTTTGTTTCGAAACGAGACAAATACACCAGTGTATCTGTTTAATAACTTGTAGGTTCCTTCGTAACACTTCAGTGTGTTTTTGTTGTTTTTGTTGTTGTTGCTTACTATTGATACAAACACCCACTCTCAAGTTGTTGTTTGTATTGTATATAAACTCTAAAACATTTCTACACACATGTGGAAACTGATGAATTTATGGCCTTTTGTCATCTCTGCTGTTGTTATTTTTACTCATTTTATTGTAAACGTTAAAGTGTAAGTGTGTTTATTTTTCGTTTATATAGAAATAATACATGACAAACTTTGTTTAGAATATAATAAATCTTGTATTCTATACAAAACTCTCTTAGTCTCTGACATAAAACTAACCTATTACAATAATAGCAACATTTTGTTTATTATTCACAGTTCAAATAAACAACAGCACAGCACAAAATAAATTGTGAAAAATCAAATTACAAAACATGAGGACATTTTTTTTTTTTAATAATACATTTTTCAAAATGTTCAAATTCATTTTACACACACGCATACTCACTCACGTACCTAGAAAATTTTAATTGAAATTTATGTCTCATTTAGAATGTAAATTATAATTTAGTATATTTGGCCGGAATATTATATGAGTAGTATTGTGCAGTGCTGTGTATGAGTGTTTGCTAAATTGCTTTAATGGTAGATTTTGATTCAAATGAGCAGGTGCTTGGGCGTTGTTGGGGCTGTTGGGAGCAACAGCAGAAGCAGCAACAGCTTTATATTCGGGTTCAGGCAAAATAGAAATTAAAACATGTTTTCCCATTCGCAACAATATATTCATGCTGATTCTTGAATTGAAATATTCATGCGTTTTTATACATTTGTTCATTTCATTTGATTTTCAGTTGATTTCAATTGAATTGGAGTTTTGTTTTTTTTTTTCTTCTTTTATGGAGATTTATTATTTTTAACACTCACAACACATACACACTGTAATTTATTTCTACTAATACCAATTTGCTGAATTTATTATGTGTGCTTAGGGGTTTTGATTCAATAAATTTCCTGCTTTCTTAAGCTGAGATTTGGAATTTTATTAAGATTGAGGCGTTTTGTTATGAAAGGCATTAATAGATTTAACATATTCAGCCTAATTATAAAAGCTGAAAAGTCGTTTTTAAATCAATTATTTGAAAATTCGTTTTTGTAAAGGCTGTGTAATTTCTTGAAAAATCTTGAAAGTTAATAGAATTTCTTAAAGAAATCGGCAAAAGTTTTTGATTTATTTGTTTGAGTATAAACTAATTTAATACATTATTACGGTCAATATAAGGAAATGATTTGTATAAACGCATACAAATCATTTCCTTATATTGTTGTGTGATTTCCCTGCAAAACATGACACAATACATTTCGATTTGAGGTCTTTGATTTGTTGTTGTTAATTTTTGGTGAATTTTTGTTTTTGTCAAATTGTCGATTTTTTTTTTTTTGTTAAACTAGTGATTTTTTTCTGGTGAAATTAATGATTTTTGTGTAAAATACATTTTGATTTAACTTCTTTGATTTGTTGGTGAATTGTTTTTTAGCGTAAATATATTTATTTTTGCTAAAATTAAATTTTTTTGCTGTCAAATTGGCGATTTGTTTTGTTAAGTTAGTGATTTTTTCTAGATTTTTTCTTGCAAAATTAACGATTATTGCGTGAAATACATTTCGATTTAATTTCTTTGATTTTTGCTGAATTTTTTATTATTTATCAATTGTCAATTTTTTTGTAAGTAGTTCAAGTTGTCAAATTGTCGATTTTATTGTTATTTTAGTTATTTTTGCTGGTGAAATTAACGATTTTTGTTAGAAATACATTTCGATTGATTTTCTTTGATTTTTTGGTGAATTGTTATTAGCGTTAATATATTGAAATAAGTTATTTTTGTTAAAATTTAATTTTTTTTTGTTGTCAAATTGGCGATTTTTTTTGTTAAGTTAGTGATTTTTTTTTCGAAATTTACTATTTTTGTATGTAATTCATTTGATATTGGTAAGTTTTTGATTTTAAAAATCAAAGATCTTGTTGAAATTGGCGAATTTTTGTTGAAAATTTTGTGATTTGTTGATTTTTTTGGCGTAAATATATTGAAATAAAAAATTTTTCATCTACTTAGTTTTATTCTGTGAAATATAAGTATTTGTCTAATTGACGTTTATTTCGTAAAATTACTGATTTTTTTTTTTGCAAAAGTAGCGATTTTCAGTGCAATTGAGTTTTTTCTGTCTGCTGTTTTGTGAACTAGGCGATTTTTATGTGAGATAAGTAAATTGTTTGATTAAATTAGTGTTATTTAATGGAGTTGAAGATATATTTAAGATTTTTTTTGGAAATTGACGTTTTTTTTTTTTGTCAAATTAGCAGTTTTTTATATAATATCGTTTTTTGCCAAAATATTGTTAATTGTTGTAAAATTAGGGTTTTAATGTAAAATTTCAATTATTTGTTAAATTAGGGAAATGCAATTTTTATGTAAAATAAGTAAATTGTTTGGTTAAATCAGTATTATTTGATAGAATTACAGATAAATTTAAGATGTTTTTTTTTTTTGTCAAATTAGGAATTTTTTGTAAAATAGCGTTTTTTGCTCAAAAATGATTGATTTTTGTTAAATTAGGCTTTTAATATGAAGATGCAAATATTTGTTAAGTTAGTGATGTTTTTTAACAGAAAGCGTTTTTTTGTTATGAAATGTGCGATTTTTATGTGAAATAATCACCGCGGTGGTAGTAGAAACTGCGTTTTTGCAAAATTTTATTACTTACTGATTTTTTGTGAATTTTAACGTTTTTGAGATTAAGCGATAACATTTTTTGCGAAATTATTATTTTTTTTATCGTGATTTGTGCACAATGGCCTTTTTTTTTTTTTAGCTAAGAAGCGGTTTTTGATTAAGTAGAGTTTTCTCTCTAAATTGGCATTTTTTTAAATTACTGGAATTAGCGATTTTTCGGAATTTAGCTTAGATTAGATTTGTCGAAACAACTGCTTTTTGATTTGTACTGCAAACGCAATACCGGTTTTTTGTCCATAACTCATTTATTTTTCAAACGATTTGATTGATTTTAAATAGCAATGTTTTCTAAAATGTAATTGATCACTAAAGGACACACAATTAAATCTTTAAATTAACAAAACTTGACTTATTATCTCGGTTTGTTTCTGGCTTGCAAACCCTTCTCAAATGCATTCATTTATTTATTCATTAATTTATACATTTTAGTCTTTTCATTTCAGTTTGCTCTCTATTATTGTATATTTTCGTCTATTTTTGTTTGACGCATTCATTCATTCATTCATTTATTGATTCTTCTGTTACTGGTTTTGCAATTCAAAGTATTTTAATTTAAGCAATATTCCATTCTTTCAAATACAAAAATTAAAATGTTAATACATACATGCAACATATCATTCACAAATTCCAGCATAATTTACATGCAACAATTACTAACGCAACCTGCAACAAAATAAATGTAACATGTAATGTAATGACATTGTTTCCTGGTAAAAGTGCAAATATTTATTAAAATAAAAATCATTTATATATAAAATTCTAATATTTCTCATACAGATTTTTAAATAATTGGATTTGCGTATAAATTTAGATTTTAGTTATAAAATAGGGTTTATTTTCTGGTGGGCAAATATCAGTTTTGTTTTAAAATAATATTTAAAAAGTTCTTTATTAGGGGAAATATATACTTTTACATACAGATATATTATATTATATATTTTATTATTATTTTAATAATATTCCACAGGGGTGGAAAATGGGTCAAAAGTTTAATATTTAAATAACAAATTTTATTTAATAAATAACAGACATTTAAACACGCACTTTAAATATTTCTAATAAAAATTATTTCATGTTTCCATTTACCAAAACAATTTTTCATCGCATCTTTACGTGTGACTCGGGTTACCAAATTGTTTGGTCATACAACTCAAACCAACTCTCGCCCATTGCTAATTATATTGAGTCAGGTTGTTATTGCTACTTTCTAATTTTTATTTATTATCTCTTGTAGTTAAACAACTACAACTACTATGTAGATGTAGATGCAAATTTGCCAACAAAAATTATTAATTTATATCAATTGTTTTGTCATTTATTGTCGTATAAACAAATTTAGCTCTCATGAAATCGGTTTCTAGGGCTTCATCCATTTCATTAGTATCAATCAATTAAAATAATAAACAAAGAAACCATTTTAGTGGAATAGAATTAATGATGTCAAGTTTAAATAACAACTTAATTTGAATTTCTAATTAATAAACTTTAATGTATGAAATAATAAAATTTCTAACGAAAATGACCAACAGAATAATTAAGAACATTTTATGTACAACAAGAACAGTTATAGAACAGAACTAGAACAGAATTAGAACAGAATTGGAACAGAATTGGAACATAATTAGAACAGAACTAGAACAGAACTAGAATCTGAACCATTAACTGAACTAGAACAGAACTAGTACAGAACTAGAACAGAACTAAAACAGAACTAGAATATGAACCATTAACTGAACTAGAACAGAACTAGAAAAGAACTAGAACAGAACTAGAACAGAACTAGAACAGAACTAGAAAAGAACTAGAACAAAGCTAGAAAAGAACTAGAACAGAACTAGAACAGAACTAGAACAGAACTAGAGCAGAACTAGAACAGAACTAGAACAGAACTAGAACAGAACTAGAACAGAACTAGAACAGAACTAGAACAGAACTAGAGCAGAACTAGAACAGAACTAGAAATAGAGCAGAACTAGAAAAGAACTAGAACAGAGCTAGAAAAGAACTAGAACAGAACTAGAATATGAACTAGAACAGAACTAGAAAAGAACTAGAACCGAGCTAGAAAAGAACAGAACTAGAACAGAACTAGAACAGAACTAGAACAGAACTAGAAAAGAACTAGAACAGAGCTAGAAAAGAACTAGAATATGAACTAGAACAGAACTAGAAAAGAACTAGAAAAGAACTAGAACAGAACTAGAAAAGAACTAGAACAGAGCTAGAAAAGAACTAGAACAGAACTAGAATAGAACTAGAACAGAACTAGAACAGAACTAGAACAGAACTAGAACAGAACTAGAACAGAACTAGAACAGAACTAGAACAGAACTAGAACAGAACTAGAACAGAACTAGAACAGAACTAGAACAGAACTAGAACAGAACTAGAACAGAACTAGAACAGAACTAGAACAGAACTTGAACAGAACTAGAAGAGAACTAGAACAGAACTAGAACAGAACTAGAACAGAACTAGAACAGAACTAGAACAGAACTAGAACAGAATTAGAACAGAACTAGAACAGAACTAGAACTAGAGCAGAACTAGAACTAGAGCAGAACTAGAATCTGAACTAGAATCGGAACTAAAAGCGGAACTAGCATTGAACTAGTTTTTGAACTGGATTTTGAACTAGAACATGGACTGTTTTTAAAAATTCAATACAAACTTCAATTCTTTAATATTTTTCTCATTTTGGTTTAAATATTTAATTTGTTTTAGGTTTTTATACCCTACACCATCATAGTGGGTGTATCAATCCAATATACCCTGTATTGATGTTTGTAACGCCCATAAGTCTTAGTTCAACACCCATCTTAAGGTATACCGACCGATTCAGAATTATTTTCTGAGCTGATTTAACGATGTCCGCCCGTCCGTTCGTCCTTGTGGCTTGCTGTCCATGTAAAGCTTGAGCGCAAAATGCAGGTTGCAATTTTGCAGATATTTCGATAAAATTTTACTTTTTCGGCCAACAGACGGATGGGATTGAAATTGGTTCACAGCTACCATATAAATGTGCTTCGTGTTTGTTTTACGGACGTAGCCAAACAAATCTCGCCAATCACATCTATAAATTTTATTCAGATCGGTCCATTATTTCTGTTTTACACATAGACTATGCTGTAGGGTATTTTATGATCGGGCTTTTTCACTTGTTTAATTATTCATTTGTACAAGTTTTAGTTTCATTTCAAAATGTTGTTTGTTGTTATTTCGCTTATAATTTAAATCATGTTTCTATAAAACTGTTATTAAAAACTGTATATAATGGTCAATTGCCATTTTTTTTTGAGTAAATAAATAAACAAAAGATTTTTTTGTTTAATATATTGGAAAAAAAAATACATAATAGAAACCTTTAATTAGAATACTGCTCTTGAATAATGCTGTTGGTAAAAATGCATTAAAAACTTGTTTTAACAAAGTAAATTTTTAGCAGAAAGAAAACTTAATATTAAAGCATATTCACAATACTATTATTTGTCGTATTTTAAATACATATATTATATTACTTGCTTTATTGTGTTTCTAGTTAAATGACTAGGTTTCCATTACAGGAAAAATTAATTTATTTATGCAATGTTTTCGTTTTGTGAATTTGATTAAATTTTTCTTATTACATGATTTTGACATTTAATGCCAACAATGTACATTTTATTTACAATCTTGTCGAATATCTTAAGGATATTTTAAAATTTCCCCAAACATTTATTTTAAACTCAAAAAAAAAACTGTTTCATTGAATTTGATTAAAACGAATGACAGCTACAGCAACATAAAATATAAAGCATGACTCTTCTGTTACAAGAAAATAAGTAAAAAAAGTTTTTTGTTTAATACTTTGAAATATTTGCCAACAGATTTTAGTTTTTTTTTTTCTATTTAATTTAAGTCTTTATTGTTTTAGCATCAATATGACATCATATGTCAAAGATTTTTGTTGATTTCTGGGAAGACAGAAATGAAAAATTGCGTAAGATGAGTAAGAAAACTTTATCTTAAAACAAGTGTTTTCAAAAGGACAAAAGGGTTTCGTTTAACTGCAAACTTTAGATTGGTGTCCTCACAATACACATCACATACGGATATGACATGCTGTTGTATTTTCTCTTATTTGTTTTTTTGTTTTGTCATCTAAAACGTGACATTTGATAATGCCAGAGGTGGGAAAATATTGTCACAAAGCAACTTCTGTTTTTAGCAGAAAAGATGGCCTGTGTCACAAAGCTTAGGTTCTAAGCTACATAGACAATGTCTGTTGCCTGTGAAAACTGGTCTGTTAAATACTGAGTGCCTTTTATTTCCCTTACCAATTGAAATTCCTTTTTCTCCGCTTTTTTTCTTTCTTTCTTTTATTCTTTCTTTTGGGCAAAAATAAAACGTTCTATTTAAGTTGGCAGTTGTGTTGCTCTTCGTTTTTCAGTTTTTTTTGTTTGATTATTTTTCTTTTCCTTTTTGTGCGTGTGTTTATGCTCCCTGCCTGTCCGGTCACGTTAGCTGTTTAAGTGTCAATTTAAACCGGCGTCAAACCGGAAGTGATAAAACGGAAGTAAACTTGTAGAAAATCTTTAGTTAGTTCACAACAAGGGGGAGTTTCTTACCATCCACTAACCGATTTGTATTCAAATAGTTTAAACATGTTGAATTAAGAACATAAGGCTGGGCTGCTAAATGTCATAATACATTTTGTGTAGAAAACAAAACGAACAGAATAGAGGAATAGAAATGGAAGAACACAACTGCAATGATAAATTGGTTAATTTTGGCAAAATTGAAATTGCAAGTTCTTCAAGGGTCACAATATATTTCCGGCACATACTTCTTCTTTTTTTGTTAATATCTTGCGATTAGAAAGTAGAGATTTAGAGAAAACTTTTACAGAAACTATTAATTTTACAATTTTATTTTTATACCCACCACCAAAAATATAGGGGTATATTACGTTTGACATTCCGTTTGTAACACATCAAAATAATGGTCGTAGAGCCTAAAAGTCTATATATTCTGGGTCCTTATAAGATTCTAAGACGACCGTCTGTTGAAATCACGATAGAGCTTCGAAAAAAAGACATAGAACAAGGAAATTTTTATCAAACATTCTTTGATCCACCGAAATGTTTGCTAATGCAAATGGGCAAAACCGGTCTAGTAGAATCTGAGTTATAGATAAAAGTTTTAGACTACCTCGATATTTTTCAGATATTTTTTGCTGTTTTCTTCAAATATAATGCACACTTTATATTTATTATCGAAGAACAAGTCGTGTTGAAAATGGTAGGAATCGGTCGACGATTTTTTATAGCCTCCATACAAATGTCTTCCCGGAATATGGCTTTATGGTAAAATAATAAATGTCTATAGAAAAGCCGTATCTAAACAAAATTTTGCAATAATAAGTTTCATGCAATGCGAAATCTCAAAACAATATTTTGTTTGCATCGGTCCATAATTTTAATATATTTAATTTTAACATAGCCCCATACAAAGACCACTTCCGAAAATCACTTAAATGAACATAAATTTTTTGTAAAAATGACTATCAAGTTGATATTCGACAAACATTATCAAAATATACATCTAAATCGTCGTATTAAATTTCATGATGATCAGTCCATATTTGACCGTAGACCCCATATAAAGTGTAGTTCCGGAAATCACTTAAATTATTATAAATCTCTTATATAAGACTAGGCACAGTCGAAAATAAACTTTTACTTGTTATACTTTTGTTTGGTTTTCATTTTTAAGTAAATTTATGTTTTAAAAACTTCAATTAAAATCAAACCCCTAAATTTGTTTATTAACTTTTTAACATGGTTTTCTCATTAAAATCCCTTAGAAAAGAGATTCAACAATTCAACCGAAAGTTGTTATTTTTAAAGCAAAGTTTTTCTCTACAGGATTTTTTCCTTTTGCCTTTATTTGGAGTGATTTTGTGAGAAAACTTTTTTGTTTCAATAAACTTTTTATTTGAATATTTATATGTTTGAAAAGCAAAGCTTTATGCTAAAAAGAAATTACACAAGGCTTTGAAAGAAGGAGGAAAAACCAATGCTATAAATAAGTTAGTTTTATGAAAATAACAACAAGATAAAGTTTAATATACTCGTAGAGGTTTCTAAATGAAATTATGATAAAACAAAGAACAATGATTTGGACACTAATTATTGCTGACTGTTTTGGAAACAACCGTTTGTAATTTCCACAATATAATTTTCTGACCCTATAAAGTATATATATTCTGGATCCTTATAGATAGCGGACTCGATTAAGCCATTTCCGTCTGTCTGTCTGGATGTTGAAATCAGTTTTTTTTATATCTTCGGGATCCAAATCTTTAACAATTCTGTCAGATATGCTTTCGAGAAGTTTGCTATTTAAAATCAGCAAAATCGGTTTAGACCAACCTGAGTTATGGACCGATATGTGAAATAACCTCCATAAAAATTTGATATTTTTTGTCCATTTTATTGCAATATTTTGAAACATATTGCAGATAATGCCATGCAATTTTGTATACGTTGTTTTTATAATAATAGAAGAAAGTGTGCGGAAAATAGTATGAGTCAGTCCATGATTTCTCATAGCCCCCATACAAAAATCTTCCCGAAATATTGCTCAATTATACATAAATGCCTATAAAATTGGAATATCAAGACAAAATTCAGCAAAAATAAGTTTTATGCAAAACTAAATCGCAAAACGAATTTTTTTTTTTTAGTTCGGGCCATGTTTGACCATAGCCCCCATATAAAGTCTACTTTCAAAATTCACTTAAATACGTATAAAACAGATATAAATAATGTTAAACGGCTAAAATTTCACATGAATAATCTTTATAGGTAAATAAATTGTTGTACTATATTTTATGGTGGTCGGCTCGGAATTGGTCATAGCTCCCATACAAGAACCACATCTGAAAAAGACATTTATCCCTATATGTATTGCATAAATATCGGTACTGACTCAAAACTTCACACAGATTATTTACATATATACAAAAATCATCCCACAAAATTTTGTGAATTTCGGTCTATTTTTAACCGTATGCCCCATATAAAGCAATCTTCCGAAAATCACTTTAATCATCCAAAATTTTACACGGATCATTTACATACATGCCTAAATCAAACTGCTGGATTTTGAGAATATCGGTTCATATTTGACCCCATATCGTGAAATATCCTCATATGCATGAAAATCACTGTTCCAAAATTTAAGAAGATCGGCCCATAATTTGTCATAGCTGCCATATAAGAACCATTTCCAAAAAAAAAAACAAATAAATAAATATTTTTAATACCTTTTATTGAATGATATAGGCCTATACGGGACCGCCCCCTCGAAAATAGGCGTGACCGCCAACAAATTATTTTTGCTGGCATCTCCTCTAAAAGCCCTATTTGATGATGAAGTTTTATTTGCCGGGCGATAAGACGCACCCTGATTTTAGGTCAAATTTTCAGTGTAAAAAGGTGCGTCTTATCGTCCGGCAAATATGGTATTTATTAAGTTATTAAAACCTACAGTTTTCCTTTTAAATTAAATCTTATTACATTATCTAATTATTATTTACAATATACAAACAAACAAACACACATTCACTTTTATATATAGATAAGGGTTTCAAATGTATACAAATTTTAACATTTACTTAATACTGTTGCTAGTCAGCGTATTGGTGTTCTAAATATTAATATTGATTGGTGTTCTAAATATTAATATTAATATTGATAGCTTTCCCTATATATAATTTGTCATCATATCTATGGAAGGTGCCACGCCCACTATTGATAGTCCGCCCATTCTTGTTCTAAATATTAATATTGATGGTAGAATAACCGTACCATATATATACCATATATTTTATTTTTTTAATTATCATCATATGGGAGGTGCCACGCCACCTGTCGCTACTACTCCCATTTTTTCCGCAAATATTTAAACAAACAATGGAATTGCTCATGCAAAATTTGAGTACTATAGCTATTATAGTTTCCTAAGTATTTGATTTTTAAAATTAACTTTGTATGGGAGGTACCACGCCCACTTAAAATTTCAAAAAGAAAAAGTAGCCTATAGCTCCTTACAGACATACAGGAATATACTGTGAAAATTTCAAGCAAATCGGTTCAGCCGTTTAGCCGTCTATAGATCCCAAACTAATAATAATAAACATACATACATACAGACACACAATCAATTTTTTTTGTTAGCGCTCTTTTTGTTCGCTTTTGTTATACTTTTTATTACAAAAATCATATGTTTTTTTGTTTGGTTTTAGAAATTTTGTGGGAATAAACAAAATCGATCGGAATCTAGAGAACGCAAAGTAAAAACGATCGATTTGCAAATACGGAATTGAAACCATTCCAAGCGAATACTGTGACACGTCTGATTATTTAAAATTGCCAAAACAAAAAATTAGTTTTTGTTTTTAATTTGTTGACAAACTAAATTATGATTATAATTATATTTATATAAAATTGAAGTTGAATTTTTTTCCTTTCTTGCAGGTATTATAACCGCCAAATGCAGCGATAAAGAATTTAAATGCGGCAATGGCCAGTGTATACCCATACGTTTCCTGTGTGATGGTGAATCTGATTGTTCCGATCATAGTGATGAAATGATAACAGAATGTAAATTTAGAGGTAAGTGAAACACAATTAACACTCCTAATTAAATTTTAAACTTTAATTTCAACCAAAATACATTAAATTGAAAACGTAACACAAACATAAAATACTAGAAAAAATTTGGTTTACAAATTTAAATATAACGAGACTGCTAGAAAACTGTAACGTTTAAAGGGAAATTCTATACAAAAAAGTGTAAATCCTGGTAATTTAGTTAGAAGCATGTTAAATAGATGCAGGTGTGTATATGTGTACATTCTTTTTGTGTCTATGTGTGTTTGTAACTCGAGGTCTGTAAAGCTTGTTGAGTTGTTTCCTTTTAATATTTTGCAAAAAAAAAAACATACGATAAAACCTAATTGCTTTGTCATACATATTGAGGTTTAGAATTTTCTTGTTTGTACAACAACTTGTGCATAGTAGTCAATTGATCATCGTCACTAGTATACAGGCTTTTATCGTCATCATGAACATCAGAGACAGACATTCTTTGCAATATTTTTTTTCTTTGCATTATTTACATCATATTTACCTATTTGAAAGAGTCTTTACTAAATTTTTTTTTAAAACATTCAACTGGAACTTTGCCAGTAGTTGTTGTAAGCATTTTTGAAATTCCGCTTTTGTGTATTATGTGGGTTTTGAGCAGCAACGGTTTTATGTTTCTCATAAATATAGTAAGTAACAACTTCCGTTTTACCATTAACTAGAACTACTAGCACAACTACTGTTTATTACTACCAGTTTAAGTGATGCGGCTTAATAAACCAACACAGCTCAAAGGAAAACCATTTAAGGATTTAAAAGCAGTAGTACAGCACTAAAAGCTGTGTTCAAATAAAAACCGGCCACATTCTTCTTTTTTAAAAATCTGGTGACAACACTTTTGTTTATTTTCGGACTTCTAACCAATGTAAAGTTGTAAGAAATTAGCACCCAAAGTCCTTGAAAATACGACATTGATGGGTTCTAAAAAGTCAAAACATCAATCCACCACTCACTCTTCATAAACCAAGAGACATTTTATAAAAATGTGTCATAAAACCATTGATTACACAGCCCAATACGAAAAATGATGCCCTAAATTTGTTAATCAATTTGTGTACAACTTATATAGGGCTCCAATTCCTCTAACTCACTTTTTTTTGGATCAGCTCTAGTTTTCGAGATATAAAGTTTTTATATACCCTTCACCTTCATGAGAGGCTATATATAAATTTGTCATTCCGTTTGTAATTTCCACAATATAATTTTCCGACCCTATAAAGTATATATATTCTGGATTCTTATAGATAGCGCAGTCCTTTAAGCCATGTCCGTCTGTCTGTCTTGCTGTTGAAATCAATTTTCTGAAGTCCCCAGATATCTTCGGGATCCAAATCTTTCATAATTCTGTCAGACTTGCTTTCGAGAAGTTTGCTATTTAAAATCAGCAAAATCCGTCCATAAATAACGGAGATATAAGCAAAAATTCGAGACAACCTCTGAAAATTTCATCAAAAAAACTATCAAACAAAGTGTATTAATATTGTTACGAACAAATTCATCGACAAATGGCGTGTTTATCGACATACAACTTGTTTAGCATCTTCATCAACAGATGGCGTGCTTATCGACATGCAACTTGTTTAGCATTTGTAGTAGTTTTGATTTATAAACATTATTATTATAAACTGTCATAAACATAGCAATATGGCAACATTGAGTTTTAACGACTTTGGCTGAATATTCTAGACACGAACATTCTAGACTTGCAGTCACGAACATTCTAGTATCTTAGCCCCGAACCTTCCAGAAATTATGATTGCTGTATAAATAGAATAAAGCTAGATTTACACGATTGAAATTTTCTTCAAAAATGCTCTTCAAAATGCTTCAAACTCATGTAAACAGCAAAAATTCTTCAAAATTTATTTATTTAATAGTTATTAAAACTTTAAAATTTTTCCGATTTTGGTATAATTTGTTTTTTTAAATTAAATTTTTTTTTTCAAATATTTTTTTTGTCGATCTTGATTTTTCAATAAGTAGCAATCACTCATTGTTTATAATGAAAAAAAAAATTTTGAAAATTTTAGTTTAAAGTTAAAATATATATTTATAAAGCTTGAAAATATACGAAATTGGCGAGGAAGTTATAAAATTTACATGACTTCCCCGCCAGTTTTGTTTAACCAAACTTTAAAAATTCATATCCTGGTTTTTAGACAAGATTTTTTAATTTTATTTTTAATTATAATTAGATAGTATCTATTACGGTTATTAAAATTTTATAAAATTTTTTTCAAATAATTTTTTTTAAATTTTAAAAATAATCGTTTTAAAAATTTATTTCGATTTTTTTCATAATTTTTTTATATTCAAATTAATTTCTATTTCGTAGAAAGAGGAGAATAAATTTTAAATTTATAGAAAATTCAAAATTAAATTGTTTTTACATTGAAATAATTTGCTGAAAAATTATTATTTTAAAGACGTTGTTGGTAATTTTAATTAATTTTTAGAGCCTATTGTTTTTCTTAATGAAAAATTGTTGAACTTTTGATATTTATTATTAGAAAACAATTTTTATTTCGGCTTGAGTTCATTTTAATTAATAATTCAAAGAATACCATTGTAAAGTTATATTTTTAGACAATTGGCACATTGGAATGTATTTTCTGCCCTACCAAGGGTGTCATCAACATCCTCCAATAAATTCACCATTATTGAGAAATAGACGTCGGGAATTAATTTTAATTTATATAAAAACTCTCTGTGAATTTTCTTTTTTTTCGAAATAAATTTTATTTTAACTATTAAACACATATTTAATTTACTTGTAAATTTACAATCTTTTGACTTTTTTAATACATAGTTCGTTTGTTTCATTTACTATTTCTCACACTGTTGTTGACAGTATGTATACAGCTTATCTTTTAACAATTCAAATTATCTATTCACATCAATATTTCATCGGGGATTTGCGTTGCTTTTCCCTTCTCTACTCTATTTTACATGTCGTTTGAATACTTTTAATCTCTCCAGCTTTGTTGTAATATGGCGTAAAATTAATAATTTTTTTATGTTAATTTTCTTTTTATGCAAATAGTTTTGTTAAGTTGACCACAAACATATAAAATTAAGCGTCAAAATGTTTGTATAGAATTTGGTTATTTTTGTATGATTTTTTTTTTGCTCTTTCTAGTTTTGCATACCAATTCTGTTTTCGTTTCTTTACTATACCACAGAGATTTGACCACAAAGTGGAAACAAAATAAATGATAGAATAAAGGAATTTAAGGAGAAGTGTAAATGGGGAGTAGATGTTTAGACAGTTAGAGAAATTTTTGTTTTGCAATTAGAAGTTTATATATTCCTACATTTATTTTCTCGGTACTTTGGCTTGTTCACATTGATAACTTAAACAAATTTATAAATTCGTTTAGATGAGAAGAGTAATTAAGAAGCTCTATATTTACAAGCTCCAAAAATTTATTTGCCTCCAAAATCATCATGCTTGGTACAATGAAATATGACTTAGTTATTAAAACAAATATACTGTAAAGAATCTTGTATGAACTCAAAGCCTCTTTTTAGAAATATTTAACAATATTTGTAAAAATCGGTGCCGTATTTAATTTATGTTGTTAGATTTTTAGAATTTGATTTAAATTTTTATTTTACATGTCAATTTTTCTCTCAGTGTTTCATGAAGGACCTTTAGCTTTAGCTTTAAATTCAAATGTTTGTTAAGCAAACAGTTGCTTGCTTTATTGGGCTGTTGTAATAATATGTGCCCATGTTAAGTAGTGTTGGCCAACAATTGTATAGGCCTGATGAGAGAATGTACTGATGTATGCCTGCATGTGTGCTTAAGAGTTGGTATTCAAAATGAATTTTCAAAAGGCCACAAATTTTCATGATAACAAAACAACAATTAAAAAAAATCATACACAATAAAACTGCGGAGTTGCAAATTGTAACAAGTCAAACACAGTAGAACCTTTGAAATAAATAGAGAAATTACAAATTAGAATAAAAACAAAACAAAAAAAAATTAAATAAACATGAATTTAAATCATAACATGTTAAGAGAAGTATGATTAATAATTCCCAAAGTCTATTTTTCAATAATGTTGTTTTAAATAGATGATGTTTACAAGTAGATCTTGGAGAATGAACATTGTTGCCAATTGTCTAAAAATTATTTTACAAAGGTATACTCTAAATAATTTTATTAAAAATAATTTCATGCCGAATTAAATAAAATTTCTCTACTACTAAATAAACATGAATTTTAAAAAAGCAATTCAGAATACAAAATCTACCTTGATATTATGCCAAACCACAAAGAATATTTCAAAAATGTTATACATAAAAACATCTAAAATATGAATATGTATTTGAATTTTTGAAAAAATTAAATTGGCGGGGAAGTTGTGTAACTTATGTGACTTCCCCTACAATTTCTGTTTTTGAAAAATTTCAAAAATCTTGTTTTGAAATTTTCTTTTTAATTATAAATAGTAAAATTATAAAAACTATTTCATGGTTTAAATAAAAGACTCAAATTATATTGTATATTTGCAATCCCACTGTAATATGTTAAGACATAAAACTAAATCCAGCAGGGTTGGGAGCACAAAACTACTATACACTACTTCAGAGTCAAGTGGGCTTTTGAGGGAACTCTGCTGTTTTTTTTTCTAACAACTACACGTGGATGTGTTTTGTGTGTGTGTGTCCTTATACACATAAGTGTATGTTACAGGAAATGTAATTGTTGTTTAGTGTTTAGAACGAGTAAGTATGTGCACAACTACTCCTACCCAGTTTGTATTCTATTGAAAGGTTTTATTGTGTTGTTATGAATGGTTTTTATTCGTTGATTGTATTTAGTTGGCCTTTTTTGTTATCGGCAAATTTGTTGATGGTGTTTTTCATCTCCTCCTTTTTGGGATAAATGAAAAATTTGGGCACAAGTGTTTTTTTTTGTAGTGAGCACGATGATCACTTTCATTTGAGATTCAAATTATGGCTATATTAAAAAAAACTTATGCTGCTTTCAGGTTCTTTTTTATATATTATATATACAAAGTATGTGATTCGACTACCGGGAATTGTATTTGATTTTTATGGTTCGGCACAGGTTTCTAAAGATGCAGAAGACACGTGTTAGTTTGTAGCAAACAACTACAACAGGGCTAGAACTAGAACAGAACTAAACCAGAACAGAACTAAACCAGAACTAGAACAGAAATAAAACACAACTAGAACAGAACTAGAACATAACTAGAACAGAACTAGAACATAACTAGAACAGAACTAGAAGAGAACTAGAACAGAACTAGAACAGAACTAGAACAGAACTCGAACAGAACTAGAACAGAACTAGAACAGAACTAGAATCTAAAATAAAAACTGAACTAGAATTTCAACCATTAACTGAATCTAAATCTGAATTAAAACTGATATAGATCGACATTTTTGAATTGTCCCAGTTGTGGTATGCATAGGAGATGCTGCTGTTGTTAGTTATATCCCCTAAAACAGTTTTTTATGTATGTAGTACTAAATTAAATCAAATAAAAACATTTCCTGAGAATAACTTAAGGTTTAACCTTAAACTAAGGTTTCTTCTCCTCCCCCATATTTTTCTACATCAAAATGTATAAACTTAAAGTGATATGATTCGTTCAATGCTAATCTCTATCACCAGCACTTTCAAGTTAAAACTTTTGCTCTTGTTGCATGCGATTTAGCAGCACAAGAAAATAACCAAAAAGAAAAAAAAAACCATTCCTTAACATAATCACGTGTAAACCATTATGAATGTACGAGTGTGAGATGAAGAAAAATAACATTTTCGTTTTATTTTTCTCTACCATGGTTACTTGAAGGTTTTGCAGCACAACTTGAGAAAAGGGAGTTACAAAAATACAAATAACAACAGCAACAATAATAAAATGGTTTTAAATCTATTTAATATTACCATAGAGATTTACTTCAAATCTACTCATTTTTTGTTTGGATTTACGACACATAGATACTTATACACATATACTGCATTTAACTAGTAAAAGTATAAAAGAAGAAAGTTAAAGATTGTGAAGCCAGTATAATCACCAGTGCAAAAAGGTGTCAGTAGTGTATTTAAAATGCCCTACTTTGGATTTCGTTAGCAGATCTATGTTGTTTGTGTTAGCTACATGTTACAAATATTTGGACGTTCTTAATTTTTTTTTTAATTTTCCTTTCGTTGCTGTTTGTTGTTAATGTTTTGTTCTTTTGAAAACAAACAAACTGCTTGAATATTTTGCGTAACAAACTAAGATTGGTAACTCACTCAGGACTAGTTAACAAAAACATAAATTCTAAGTGTAGCAACAGCCAACAAAAACTAATATTTAAGATAAGCTTTACAAATGAGCAGAGTTAAAGGGAAAATTATACTTATTAACAGCTGGGGGTCAAGACAAATATGTAATCTTTAATGTTGACAAGTTATTTTGTAAAATTTTGTTTAGTTTTTAAACATATGTAGTTTGAACACTTAACAAAGTTCAATTGACACAAGAACTGTAAAGCCGTAAGACGAAGCACTTTGCAGAAATTTTTTTGAATATATTATTGAACACTAGCAAATTTATGCTGATTTGTAGAGCAAAGTAATGAAGTAAAAAATGTTAAGTAATGAATTACATTTTCCACTCACTGCAATTGTTATGCGTTACAAATGTTCTCATTTAGATTTGTCAATAGGAAAGCAAATATTTTTATATGGTTTTGTAATGTAATCATTAGCCATTGTTTTATATGACATTAAAATTTTAAAAATAACTCCATATTTGACTTAGATTTTGTTAAAAGAAAATAATTTAACCTACTAGACGTATGATTAATATTTATTTAGAGGATAGGTGGGAAAATTCACTATGTTTTGATCAATTATTTATGGATTTTAACAATTGTAATGTCATAGGAAAGCAACGTCTTTAGACTATAAATACACGTTTTAATAATTACTTTAGCTAAAGTTGAATTGTCAAAATGTTATAGTTTTTAAAGAAAATTGAGTACATTGTTTAAATTTGTCAAATTTTATAGGATATACTCAATGAGAAACTAAATTAGTATTAAACTATTTTAATAAAATCCTAGCTCAATGTTTGAGCTTTTATATTTTATTAAAGTTTTTAAAATATTTGAATATTTGACTTATTTATTGATTTAAGAAAACTGTTTGCCCTACTAGACATATGATTAATATTTATTTAGAGGTTAGGCTGGAAAATTACCCACAACTGGGCCAATTATGTAGGGATTTGAAAATGTTTAATGTCATATAAAATCCAAGACTTTGGTTTATAAATATAAATTTCTTAAACTGCTCATGTAAAGCAATATATTTAAATATTATATTAAATTTATTCTTTACGCTTGTAGTTCTGGTCCTTGGCCTTCATAATATAAATAGTAGTACTACTTTTTATTAATAATTTTTCAATTAATGGGATTGTTTTTTCAAAAACTAAAATTTTTAAAATATTTAAAATTTGTTTTTAATAAAATTAAAAAAAATATGTTTTAAATAAAATTTTTTTGATAACTATTATATAATTTTAAAAGTATGTAATAAACTTTAAAATCAAAAATAAAATTTAAGAAAATATATGTACATACTGAACTGTTAACAATTCATCAAACAAAGTCTTAGGTTGTTAAAAGCTTTTTGAAAATAAGTTTTGGTATTAAACACAAAACAAACTTGAAATTTCCCAGAAAGAAATTTGAAAAAACTTTTTTTAATTTCTGTGTTTCCCTACTGTTTTCTATTACCCCTTTAGTTTTGCCACTAAATTACCTTCTATTATTCATTTATATTTTCTGTTTTCTTCCAAATCGTTTCCCCTTTTTTTGTATGCAAACAACTATTCAATTCCAATTCATTTCAATTTTCCTATTCTGTATATAAAAATTTCGTGTAATAAATTTTCAACATTTTGTCTTGTTTTTTTTTTGTAAATCAATTTAATATTTTTTCTTTCAATCTCTTCATACAGCATTGTAAAGCTATTTATAAATTTAACTCTTAATAGAATCTGAAATACAAAAAAATATAAATGGGAGAGTACTCTGGTCGTGGTATTAGTAGTTGCAGGAAAAATAAACTGAAATGAAAGATGAATTTGACACAAAAATACAAAAGAATAAATGAGGAATGCAAGAGAAAAAAGAAGCAACTGTTTTTAGGAAAAACACTCGACGAAATTTTGAGAAGTATAAATTTGAAGTTAAAAAAATATGCAACCGGTTTTTTTTTTAAAGAGAAGAGAAGAAATAAATAAACTATATATCTAAGAAATCGAATGTCTGCTGCTAAATATTCTCATATCAGTAAATAGTGAGAAAACGCCTTTTATATTTACATACTACAATTTCCATTACTACTATTGGCAATCTGCTGATATTTCATCAAGCAAGTAAGCAAGTGAGGGGAGTTTTGAGATCTCTTTTCAATGTTTTTATTTGCAGCATACCTTAAGGAGGAATGTATTTCTGTTAAGGTTTTTTATAAACTAGAATTAAGAATTATCTTAGGGCCCGATTATCGTTCACAACACTAAAATGTTGTGTTGTCTCGACTACAACACAACATGCATTTTTCATACGATTAAGCTGATAAGTGTTGTGAATCGTAATCGCAGTTTACAACATACGATATCAAAATATTTAGTGTTGTGAACGGTAATCGTCGGGGCCTTTCTTAACTCAAAACTCTTTTAGTATATTCTCCATATATTTGTTTGTATATTCGTCCATGCATCCATTCAACCACTCGTCTATCTGTCTGTCTGTCTCCCTATATCCATATATATCATCATGCTTGAACAAAACATGAGTAGCTTTTTTTTGTTGGTGTATTTGTCGTCGTCTTCTTTTATTCTTTGTTTTTTTCTATAAATTTTTAACAAAAAACATTCCAAATGCATTTAAAAAAACTGTGTACAAGGGGGAAAATAGAGCAGAGAACTAGCAACTGAAACTGATGAATATTTTTTTTTATCTTTTTATTTTATTTTATTTTATTTAATTTTTTTCTTCTGTTGCATTTCTGCTGCTCTCTGTAACAATTTAATGTACAATTGAATGATTGCTTAAAAAGAGGAAAATAAATGAACGAATGAATGAATGAATGATAGTTTGGATGAATGAAAAACAAAAAATTCCAGGAGAGAAATTACACACACAAAATTGTAGTTAAATTCTTTTGCTACTTTTTCCATTCAGTCGTGTAGCAAAGTGACATAGTAACCTGAAGATAATTTAAATTTAATGGAGTTAAAGCAAGATATGATAAAAAAGTTAATGGAAAGAGTTTTAGCTGGAAAATAAACTAGTGAAGTGGATTTTAAGAGTCCAGGTTTTGGGGAATAATTAATTTAACAAAAATTAGGGTCAAATGATGATTCTAGTCCCAAATACCCAGCACAACCTGACAGGTGAACTGTATAAAGATATAGTTTAAACAAATGAAGCACATAATCTTTTAAAATCTTTAAAGATTACAAATTTTCTTTAGATAATAAGTTTTCTAAGACTAGTATTTAGAAACAGAAGTTTTAGCTTTCAGAAGACACCTAAATTGTCAAAATCCCTACATAATTGTTCAAGTTATAGGCAATTTTTAAACCTAACTTCTAAATAAATATTAGTCATACGTCTAGTAGGACACTAATCTTTCTTTTATCTATAAATAAGTCATATAAAAGCTAAAACCTTCAGCTATGATCTCATTGAAACAATTTTAAAATATTTCTCACATTTCGTATTAACAATTTTTTTTAAACATTTTCACAGACTTTTTTAAAGTTTATAAAACTTTGTTGCTTTACATGATCTAATTTTTAAAGTATGTATTTATATTTATAAAGACTTAGCTTTCGTATAACGTTTAAATGGTTTAAATTCTTACATAATTATTCAAGTTATAGTAAATTTTATAATCTAACATCTAAATGAATATTAATCATACGTCTAGTAGGACACAAACTTTTCTTATATCATTAAAGAAGTCAAATATTGACAGATTTTCAAAATTTTAATGGCATATAAACATAAACACATTCAGCTATGTTCAGCATACATACATTTTTAATAAAGGTTTTGTTTTAAATTGAGAATTTTTTTTTTCAAAATTTTGTAAACTCATATTATTTAAAAATCTATTATATTTTCAAAATGAAATAATTATTTAAACTTGTATTGTATAACCAGAAGGCTTAGCCTTCATCTGACATTCAAATAGTTTTAAGCCATTCAGAATTGGCCAAGTTGTGGGCAATTTTTCAACCCAACCTCTAAATAAATATTAATCATACGTTTAGTAGGACACTGAAGTTTCTTTTATCTATAAATAAGTCAAATAGGGATAGATTTTTATAATTTTAATGGAATATAAAAGCTAAGACATTAAGCTGGAATTAAAAGAAAAAATTAATGTCCATTTCGTTACAAATTAACAAACTTTGTTTGAGCAACTTATGTTAATTATTATTCTTTGTTTCTGCAAATTCCATAATGGTTGGAATTTATATTAGTGTATTCCGTGTTGTAAAAATGGCATATAACATTTTCTGTTACTCTTTGTGATATTTTTAGATTTAATTTTTTTTCGTTTACCTAAATTTTTGCTAACATTTTCTCTAGGAAAACTGAAAAATTTTAAGGCAACAAAGAAATAGGAAAAATATTTGCCAAAATTCTAAATTGCGTTTTTTGTTGTGTGCAATACATTCATACAACTGGAACGGTAGCTAAACATTCATATGCAAATGCCTGACTTAGATTTGGTTTAGATATTGGCAAAAAAAAAAAAAACCGGCAACAGTAAAAACTAAATAAAAATAACTTTAAAAGAAAACACAAGTAAATGTGAAAGAGAGTTTAGTTGAAAGTTTTTTTTTAATTACAAAATGTTTTTTTTGTTAAATTTCTAGGTGTTGTTTTTATAGAGGGTCCAATGTTCTTGCTTGGTCTTTATTTGAATATGCAGAAAACAAGTCTCATTCTTAGCTTTATATTCTCGCCCACACAATGTCAGGCGATTAGAAAATCTTTGTGAGCAAAACTCTCTTTAAATTGCTTTACAATAGTGATGGTTGGGTATTGGCGGCACATTGTTGGCGTTATTATGAGCACAATGGGTTTAATAGCAACAATGCCTTGATTTTTGACTTTCTTTTCATATTTTTTTTAAACTAAAACTGTGCATAAACTATGCTAGAATCTATTAACACACATTTTTGGAATATTTGGGGAACATTTTAAAAACAAAAGAAAAATTTCATGTTGAATATTCATATATATGCAGATGTAATTGGTTAGAGAATTTATACTCCAAGCTGTTTTAGTAATAGTCTTTTTCTAAACCTGATTTAATGTAGCTGTTGCCAGTAATCATTCAACATTCAACTTCTACCACCACCCAAATATTTGCCATCGAAGTAAGTATTTGATAATCAAATTTTATTAGCCAATATTTTATTACTACTAACCACCAAAAAAATTTGGCTGAAATCAGCAAATTAAAGCGATTTTACTACCCCAACTATTTGCCATTGAATGGTTTAACATTTGCATTTGAGCATACAATAATGCTTGATTCAGCAACTGGTTTTTTTTTGTTTGATTATAACTGCCACAATAAAAACGCAATTGCCGGGAAAATTTGTTTAACAATTTAAACAGAATTTGCTACATTTTATACAATTTACTGTTGTGATTAAATTAACATAAATAAATTTTATTTAATTGTAAAGAACTTTGCAATTCATTTACTTTTAAAATCTATAAAATTTTAAGGTAATTTAAGGTAAACTGGTTATTAAAAGTCGTATTTATAACCAGAAGTCTTGGCTATCAAATGATACTTAAATTAACAAAATCCGTACATAATTGTCCAAGTTATGAAGATTTTTTAAACATAACCTTTAAATAAATATTAATCATACGTCCAGTAGGACACATATTTTTCTGTTATCAATAAATAAGCCAAATAAAGACAGAATTTCAAAATTTTAAAGACATGTAAAAGCTAAAACATTCAGCTTACAAAAATTTTTAATATAAGTTTTGTTGCACATTAGGAATTTGTTTTACATTTTTTTTAACTCATATTATTTAAAAATTTATAATATTTAAAAAATGTAGATTGCAATGAACTAATTATTTAAACTTGTATTGTATAACCTGAAGGCTTGGCTCTTATCTGACATTCAAATTGCTTGTATCCGTTCATAAGTTGTGGGCAATTTTTCAGCTTAACCTCTAAATAAATAATAATCATACGTTTAGTAGGACACATATTTTTCTTTTAACAATAAATAAGTCAAATATGGAAAGATTTTGAAAATTTTAATGGCATATAAAAGCTTGAACATGAAGCTAAGATTTCATAAAGCAAAATTAAAGCTACTTTTCATATTGAGAATTTTATTTAAAATTTCAAAATCTCATATTATCCATAACATCTACAAAATTTTAAAATTATTGTTTTAGCTAAACTGCCTTTTAAAAATTGCGTTTAATTTAAAATAACTAAGTCTTATTGTTTTAATTGTTTTTAGAATTCCTATAAGTTTTATGATTTATTAAAAACTATTTCCTCAAATTCTGCATTTAATCTCTTTAATCTCTCTCCTTCAAAATCATTAATCTAAAACCATTTCGTTGTCCTTTTTATTCACTATTATTATGATATTTTTGAGATAATAGTTTCATAAGTTTTAATTTTTGGTTTTATTATCCTCTATTGTAGTTTTTTATTTTTTTATTTTAGGAGTTGTTATAGTTTTGATTGCTCCTCTTTCTTTGTGGTTTCAGTTATGGAAAGATGGCAGAGTATTAGCAGAATACTGAAAAAGCAAAAATTCTTTAGATTTTGCACAAGACAAACTTACAAGAATTTTAACAAAGTGAGTAAGTGGTTTTTACTTTAAGGTATTTTTACTTTACAGCAACTACATTTACTACCTGCACTAAAGCTGTATAATACAACTACAATAGCAGGGATGGAACAAACTGTGGTATGTAACAAAATGTGGCACAAACTTCTGTTAGCATTTAAGTGAAATTAAGCAGGGTGCTCGATATATAACTTCATGATATCATAACTATGGCCACCAGCCATCACTTTTTTCTCCCCATCACTGCCTTATAAACTATTCTTTTGCTGAAAACCCTAAGAATATGTTGTAATGGAATGCATTTGACTATGTTTTGTTCTTCTCAATCATTCCTGGTACTTAGTGGTAGTAAACTTTTTCTCTTTACCTCCTCATTTACCGCTTTCACTTGGTATAAGGTATAAGACTATATTAAGCTTTAAGGCAACGTACCAGTAGCTAGTCTACTAGTCAGGCATAATCTAAAATGCACACAGGATGTACAGGTGAAATAAGTTGCCACAGTTAAACTAATACTTACTAGAAGCTGGCAACAGAATGCGGTATAACACACGCACCCATATTCATATTTAGCAACCTACATCAATGATGATGATGATAAACTCCGCCAGCAGATGTATCTAAAAAAAAACAGATTTTGGTAACGACACATATGTATGTGTAACACAGTACCTATACATGTGTATGGTGAGTCCTTTAATATGAATGTATGTGTAACTACAAGTCACAATAATTTCTGAAGTTAAATTACAATGAGCTTGAGTATGAAAGTAGGTTTTTTTTGAAGAGATTTCAAAGATTTTATAATGAAAATTTGGTATTTGTGACCATAACAGCAACGCATTGTTAGGAGAATGAAAGTGAAGATTTTATTAATTTCAGTTTTGAACTTCGTTTCATTTTACTTTTAGTATTTGTTTAACAATTTAAGAAATTTAATTTTAATATTATTTTGTTCATTTTGCAAACCAGCAAACACCAGCTGACTCACATACACCAGCAGCCATAGAACTTGAAAGTATACAAACATTTTGATTACATATTTATCCTTGATTTCTGTAATTGTAATTGTGTACTCATACAGGCAACAAAACAACAAATTGCTCTTAAGGGGTTAGGGAAGTTCACTTTGTAAGTGTTTAACAGAAAATTGCAGGTGTTTAACATTAAACAAGAATTAATGAAATCATAGCCTAATGTATTGGCTTTCATATGCCATTCAAATTTTAATAACCTCTTCATTTTTGCCTGAGTTATTTATAAAAGAAAAATATGTGTCCTACTATACGTATGATTAATAATTATTTAGAGGTTAGTTAGGAAAATTGCTTATAACTTGGACAAGTTTAACAAAATTAATGTCACATGAAAGCCAAGCCTTCAAGTTATAAATGCCGGGTTTACGTATCAATTCATCAACAGCAACATTTTTAAAATTTTATAAATTGTAAAAGAATATTGGTTTGTGAAAATTTTCGAAACAAATTGTCAATGTGAAATTAGAATTGTATACATATTGTATTTCAATGAAATCATAGCTCAATGCCATAGCTTTCATATACCACTAAAATGTTAAAAATCTTTCCATATTTATCATATTAATAGATAAAAGAAAAATGGGTATCATACTAGACGTATGATTATTATTTAATTCGAGTTTAGTTTGGAAAATTGCATATAATTTCCACAATTATCAAAGAATTTTAATAATTTTAATTTCCGTTGAAAGACAAGTCTTACAATTATAAATACAAGGTTAAATAATTAGTTTATCAAAAATTGTTTAAAATTTTTATAAAAAAGAATTTGGCTTTGTAATTTTATTTAACAAATTTTGAATGTGCATACAAATTTTATTGCGATAAAATCATAGCTCAATGTCTTAATGGTGTATAAGCCATTATCATTTTACAAATTTCACCATATTTGACTTATTTATAGATAAAAAAAAAACAATTGAAGTCATACTAGACGTATGATTAATATTTATTTCGGGGTTGGGTTTAAAAATTGTTTATAACTTTGGCAATTATCTGCGGATTTCAATAGTTTTAACATAACATTAGGGTTAATTTTTTAATTAGTGCAAGTTTTTATGATCAGTTCATCTAAAGCAAAATTTTTATTATTTTATCCATTTTAAAAGAAGATGGGTTTGTGAAAATATTGGAAAGAAATTATTAATTTGAAAGAAAAAGTTTATAAACATTTTGTTCTGATGAAATCAAAACTCAATGTCTTAGCTTTTATATTTCATTAACATTTCAATGATCTTCTTATATGTGGCTTATATTT
Organism: Bellardia bayeri; assembly: GCA_950370525.1. Taxonomy (NCBI): domain Eukaryota; kingdom Metazoa; phylum Arthropoda; class Insecta; order Diptera; family Calliphoridae; genus Bellardia; species Bellardia bayeri. Next base: position 7,604,311 of record OX493264.1, on the reverse strand, counting down.
TGGTAAAAGAAAAAAAATTGTCCTACTCGACGTATGATTAATATTTATTTTGAGGATTTATTGGAAAATTAACTATAACTCTGAAAATGATCTGCGAATTTGTATAATTTAAATGGCATATGCCAGGCAAGGCTATGGCAACATTATGACTTATTAAAAAATTTATCAATTATTCTTAACGTTTCATATATGAAGTATTCTTAAAGAAAATTTTAAGCAGTTCTTGGTTTAAAATCTTCTTTTCGATTTCAAAAGAGCATAATTTTTTCCCAATAACTTATAGAGAACAGTATGACCATTTAATATAATTAGAAAATTATTAAATCTTTTAATATATGTACATATATAATTCTTAAATACCTACAAACCTTAAAATTTTCAAGAAAAATTCTAAATATTATTTCTCTTAGCAATTTTTGGTTAATTTTTTTATAATTATTTTTTTTTACTTTTTTATTATTTACTTATTAAATATATTATTTACTTTATAAGCCTTTCATTAAGTGTTCATATCTTACATCTAAACCTTAAAAACTATTTGCTCTCAATTGAGAGAGCCATAATGGACAAATGGGCCTTAAATTTGTAGGATGGCAAATCACCTCTGCGCAGCCTTATTTCTCTCTCGAATTTTTCTGAATTCGTATTTAACCAATAATACTTTTAAATCTCTATGGCTGTTTTCATTCCTTATGTACCATGATGCTTCCGGCATGGTCCTAGAAATTTTCGATTGGGCCCACTTTATAAGAGCAAACTGGTATTACATGTAGTTCTCCATAATTGAATTTCTTATGTCCAAAATGATTTTAAAACAGTTTGACTTCATGGCTTAATTTAGATTGGTCGTTAATTAGCCAATGCAGATTATAAGATTTTTATCTCATATGGACCCTATTGGCTTCTATGTGGCGACATCAGGTAAGGAGTCTATCCATATGTGTGTCAAAGTAAGTGTGATATGATCAGACTGTGCGATATTCACATTGTTTACTGAAACAGGTGGACAATTTCTTCTCCTAAGCGTAAACGTAATATGTCTACTTTTCGATTTATTTACATGTATTCGCCAGTTTTTTAACCTCGTCTTGACACATCTGAGATAATTAAACAGTTCTCTAGATGCTTGATTTTACTTGAATTAACATGTAAACTAGTTGGCAAATCAGAGATATGTATCAGGTAAAGTGTTCCCCTGTAACTCCAGCTCTGAATTCATATTCATTTGGCACATAATCACTGTATATCACCCTAATTAAGTGATCCGACTGGTATGGCTCTAGTAATCTGTAAGTATTAGAAGAAAGTATGCATTTAATCTTAGACCTTTATTAATAATTAATTAATTAAATTTGTAATGAATTTAATATATATTTTTTTTTTAATTTCTAACAATATTTTAAAATTTTCCATGCAAATTTTGAATTTATTGGGAAACAATTTTAGCCACAAAATATTTATTAATGATTAATAATCGCAAAATCTCTTTCGCTTAAATAATAGACATTGTGTTTAACTTTTAAAAAATATATAAAGTTCTTAAATCGTTGAATATATATTTTTTAAAATTTGTGCTAAACTTTGAAAAATTCACTAAATTGCCTAAAGCAAAGTCTCTTAAGCTTGATATTATAATATGTGAAAATTTCTCTCTCTAAAGCTTAACCGCCTGCTTTAGATGAGAAATCAAATAATTTTCTTTAGCAGCTCGAGTGCATAACTCGACTCAAGTGCTCTCTACGGGTAAAACAAGCGCGAACAAGTGTATGTGTGTAAATATATATATATATACATATATAAAGTATATAGAGACACATAAAGAAGCAGCAGATAAAAAAATCCTAAATATATTTTCCATTGTTTTCATTTGTACATCCAGTGTTCTCGATGTTGTTGTTCATTAAAATGCATCATCTCTTGTTGCAGATGGTTGCTACACACCAATGCAGGCATCATTGGTATTTGTAACGAAAAATTAAAAAAAAAAAACTTCTACATTTTGTTGGAACACAGATGTTTGCCGTCGTCATCGTTATGGAGGCATATCTACTACCTGTACAATACTCTCGAGCATACTTGTATTTAACTTTTTTTTAGAATTGTATAAATGAAATATTAAAAAAAATTCTTTTTATTTTAAAGCCCGCCATTTATACATTTGTACTTTCTTGTTTTAGTTATGTGCAACCATTTCCTCACGTTTCTTGCCTTTGCTGGTCTTTAGTTTTATTATTAAAAGTATTAAATTTTGTCGATTTTTTTCTTATTTTCCAAATGTTTAGCAAAGGCATTTTAGAATAGTTTAAGTTAGAGCAATAGTTTCCCTGCAATTATAGTTAGCTTTTGGTTTGGCTTATTTTTTTTGTTGAATTTTAAATTGGAACTATGGTTTTTGGTTAATAGTTTTGTTTAGAACAGTGTGTAACAAAAGTGCTTAATTTAAGAAAAAATCTAATAAAAATAAAGCCTAAAAACTGGATTTTTATTCTCAAATTTATGAAAACAGCTTTTGGTTTTCACTATTTTATCAATTGTTGTTATATAAGTATATGTGTTACTTTTGTTCTTCACTAACGTAAAATACATTTTATTAAATTTGTTCCTGCAAGCATGTGGCATCTTTGGCTACATTTAATTAAAACTCTTTTTTTTACAATGTTTTTCCTACAGCTTGTTTTTTCTCTGAAACATAATTCTGTTATACGAGTACAGCTAGAAACGGGAAAGAAAAACTTAAACTTTAAAACAAGAAATTGTTTTCTTGCAACATCTGTTGCCAGAGGCATTTGCGGCAGTGATACTTAAACAAATTTTTTTTAAAGAAATAATACGTTTTTATCTGTATTCGAATTATGCAATAGTTTTGCACCAGTTAAATTATGAATTTGCCAAGGTTAAATAAATGTTGCAGAAAAAAACTCAACATATTAAAACAACATGCTGCTGACATTTATTTGTATATTACGATAATAAAAAAAATCAAAATAAATTTTCTTATAAACTAAAAAGAACAGCTTTATTTTTTAAATTTTTTCTGCATTAAAAAACAGATCAGCATATTTCATACAAAAATAAATGAGCTTTAAAAATAATTCAGCAACTTGTATTGTAACTAATGTGTTGCAGCAACATGTTGTTAACAAAAATTCCAAAGAAATAATCAAACTAGTTTTGTGCCAAACATAGATTTTATAGTAAAATTCAGTTTAGAAACATGTTGCTAGTTATAATGTCTCGGCAACATTTTGAGTTTTTTGTATTGTTTTAGGTTTTTCTCGAGTTTAACACTTTTACAGCAACATGTTGCAAATTAAAATAATGCAACGACATGTTGCTAAAAATTCTCAAAATTTGCAACATTTTTCAAAGAAAAAGTCATGTAGATCAGGCTTTTAACACTATAAACATTTTCTTAGCAACATGTAGCTTTTAAAAAAAAAAATATTTTAGTATTTTTTGTAATTTTTTATTTATAAAATCACTTCATAAATTTATTGTGTAAAGTTGAAATTTGTTTAGAAACTTGTTGCCAGGAATTATGTCTCAGCAACAGCTTAACTTTAATGTTTAAATATTCTTGGCAACATGTTCCAAATAAATATAATGCAGCAATATGTTGCTAATAATTCTTGTAATTATTAACATTAATTTTTGCTCCATTTTAACTAGTTTATATTCACTATAAACATTTCTTTTTTGGTTTTATTTAGTTTGGCAACATGATGCTAAGGTAATTGTTGCAGAATATGTTACTAAAAATATTGCCAATACGCAACAATTTTTTTTTCTCAACATTTTAGGAAAATTTTCAATTAATGAGGGCTATTTACGCTATAAACATTTCATTAGTAAAATGTTGCTGAAATTTTATTTAGCTTTTAGATGGTTTAAAAGCATTATCATAAATTATTAAAGTACTTAAAAGTTTATTTATACCTTAGAAACGTGTTTATGATGCTAGGAACATGATGCTTAATTGGAAATATTATTGAAGATCAAAACAAAAGTAATTCTAATAAAAGTGTTTGTTAAAAATTGAATGAATAAAGTTTCATTTTGTAGCAACACTTTGATAACAAACAGTTTTATTTAGCTAGCAACATGTTGCTAAGAAATATATATGACATAAGACACACATATTTCATACAGCCTAAATGTTTAAATGCTAAACACTTTAAGTCCTTTTCTTATGTATTCCACATGATTTATCCTACGGCGGAGGATTCTCTTTTACTAAAATATCTACATTTAATTTTTAATTTTATGTTCAGTAAAAAAAAAAACAATTGTAAAACAAGCTAACAGAATGAAAACAATAACAAATCCACCTTATTGTTATCATGTATTTACCTTGACATACAAAACGAACTCTTTCACACTTTGCCCACAAAATTGTATGCCTTGCAATAAATGAAAAAACCCAGTTTTTTTTATACAATTTTTCAACTCTTCAATACTTGAGTTTATTGACAATTTTTCTGGTTTTTTTCTTCTCCATGTTTGTAATCATATTGAAAGGTTCTTCTTCTCTGCCTTCTTGCCAACTCTTAACATATATTTCTTTTTATATCTTTAGAGCTTTTCATATCAATGTGTCTTTAGACAGTCAGGCGGCAATATTGCAGAAATATATTAAATTTTCTTTCCTATATGTGGGTTGCTAGTAGTGCTTTTGTTGATGCTGTATGTAGTAGTACATACATACATATGTATATTGACGCAGCAGGTGTTAAATTTACTATTAGATGTAGATATCTGTACTTCAATATTTAAGCTTATAATACTCAAAAAAAAAAAGGGTTTATTTTGCAATTGGTTTGGTTTGGTGTTTTTGAACATTTTGTTTTCATTTGTTTACATTTAGAGTGGCATGTTGGCATATTATATAAAAACTAATTTTCCACTGCTTAGGTAAAGATAGGAAACTGTTGAGCAACATATTGCTACGATTTTTTGCTCTCTTAATTTTGTTTTATTTTTTAACAAGTAATCATACATTTTATTTTATTTGCGAAAATATTGAAACGTGGATACTTAGCAACATGTTGCTAACAATAAGTTTCCAAAACATTTAATCAACTATTATAGCGTTTGGTGGCTTAAAATATATTATTGTCATTGTGTTATCAACATGTTGTTTTAGTTAAACATGAATTTAGCAACATGTTGCTAAGAAATATTTTGTTCTTTATGCATTTTTACATTTACATTTTCTTATTATTGTGAAATTTTGTTTAATTTTCTTATGCTTAGCAACAAATATTTCTCGGCAACATGTTGTTAACAATATGTTGCTAAGTAACCATAACTTAACTGTTATAACTTTTGGTGGCTTAAAATACATTACTGTCATTGTGTATCATTGTGTTGTTTTAGTTAAAAATGAGTTTAGAAACATGTTGCTAAGCAATATTTTGTCCTATTTTACATTTTCTTATTATTGTGAAATTTTGTTTAGTTTTCTTATTTTTAGCAATAAATATTGTTGTTTTTCGACCTTTAGCTTAGTACTCTGTTCAAATTTGGGAAAAATGGTGAGCAATATTAATTATTTCATACGGAAAATTTGACGTGTAGCTAATGTACTTTTGTAAACATAACACATATGTTTTGCTTTTTTGTGAATTTAAATCGAAAATAAATAAAAGTTAAAATATTTAAAAATTTCATGTGATTTTTTTTAACATGTATTTTGACAGCATTCGACTTGAAATTTTGAACAGAGTACTAGGCTTTTATCTCTAAAGATTGCAAATTAATTTTTTTAAATTTTTGTTATTCTATTCTCTGCAACATCTTGCCAAAAAAGCATGTGTAGCAACAGTTTGCCAATAACTATTTTCTGTTTCAACCAGTTAACGCTTTTAACAAAAAATTTAATTTTAAATAGAAATATTTCCAAGTAACATGTTGCTATTATTTTCTTATAAAAAACTTAAACAACATGTTGCTAATAAAAAAAAATTATTTTTTCCAAAAAATTAATTAATGTTTCCTTATTTGAATTAAGTTTCCAAGGATATTTTATTCAGCATTCACCATATTTAATAAATATTTTATGAAAATTTCCAGTTTTCGTGTTTCAGTTTTTAGTTGCATGCGGATACCATATTACAAGCCTGTGGCTAAGATTTTACTATTTTCAGTTTCTATAGCAATTTCTTGAAGTTTTACGATATATTCTGGTCTTTGTACACCAATATTATTTATATTTATCTATTGAAATTTAAAAATATGTATTTTTCTCGTAGCTGCTATGTTGTTTAACATTACATACAGTGAAGTGTATTTGTACATATGAGAGTTTATTTATATACAAAAGAAAAATAAGTACTTTTTGATCCCTTTGGTTTTATTTGAGGATTTAGAAAAAATAATACTTTTCGTTTTGTTTCCTGCTCATCATTTTTAGCTTTAGTTTTATATGTTTGCAATATAAAATGTATGTTTTCTATGTTTTTGTTTTATAAATTGATTTTTCTATTGCAAATCTTACTTGCAACTTGTATTTATTTCATTTATGCTCCCCTCAAATATAATAAACGATTCGTTTATATTTGCTGCTTAAAAGCAAAAGATATAAAACAAATATTTAGATACTTTTTAAATATTGTCACAAAAAAATTCATTCGCTTGAAATGTATTTAATAAGTAAATATTTATATTAGATTTTGAAATATTTATATTTTCATTTCTATGATTTTGTTTGCATATGGTTGGTGTCCATGTCCGAATGAAGTATTTGTATATGACAAAGCTTTATTTAAAATTTTACTTATTTTCATTTCAAAATTCATTAAATATTGTATGTATATAAAGCATTTATATTTACATAGTATGTCTTTATTTGTAATGCATTTTATATGATCTTCTTTTTCTTACAACGAGTATTGTATTATTTATATTAAAAAATCCTCTATAAAGTAGTGTTCAACAGTACAATTGTATTATGCAGCATCACGTTTTTTTACAACTTCTTAGAGTTTGCTTTACTTTTTTCCTAGAAATTTTTACTTTTTATAAAGTAGTTTTGTTGTTGTTACGTGTAAAGTATTTCAAAATAGAAAATACACGTACATTTAATTTTATTTATTTAGTATTTTCATTTTTTTTTTAAAAAACTTTTTCTTGTTCTTTTTTTGGTTGTTAAAGGAAAACACTGCGTTTCTGTGAGATAAATAAATAAAGCAGTTGTTTGTTCGTATCTCCTGCCTGCCTCCAAAAACAAGCTAGAAATTAGTTTGTAAATTCTATAGAAAAAGTTTGAGCTCTTTTTGTTGCCAGAAAGAGAAGGGGTAGAATGGTGTTGATTACTATAATTGGGTTAGTAATAAAGTTGTAGCAAGTGTAAGTTAATTGTTTTTGGGTCAAAGTAAATAATATCGCTAGGACATCTTTAATAGAATACACAAATCATAAGGTAAATCTTAAATATTGTCAGCAACATGTTGCTTAAAATTGAAACATGATAATCAATAATGAAAATTTTCAATTTTATATGCTCAGCAACATGTTGCTAACACGTTAACTGAAATTTTTTTATAGCAACTTGTTGCTAAGCTTTTAAAAATGTTTAAGCTATTACAAATTTAAGGCATTGTATGTTAATCAATTGAAAATTTCAATTATATGTATATGCCTAGCAACATGTTGGCAACACTTTAAATGTACACATATTTTTGAAACATGTTGTTAAGCTTTTAGAAACATTTAAGTCATTAAAAACTAGATGTAATTGATAATAAATTAACTGCAATTAAAATTGTTTGTATGCTTAGCAACATGTTGCTAAGAGTTTAATCGAAATAAAAATTATGAAGTTTTTTTTTTTTTTTTTTATCAAAAATACAAAACTTCTAAGAAGACAATCTCTTGCAGCAACACGTTTCTAAGAACAATTTCTAAATTTTTAAGGAAATACACTAAAGTTGAGAGTATAGGAAAGAAAAATCTGAAAAAAATTCTTTGGCAGCATGTTGCTTCCTAAAAAATATTCTCTTTTAAAAATGTTCTTTAGTTTTTCAAGAACGGCAAACATACTGCAACAAAAATTCAGCAACATGTATATTAATTTGTTTCAAAAAAGAACATACACCATTCCACATAAAAACCAGTTTAGCAATATGTTGCTTAGAATACATTTAACATTTGCAGATAATTTTATGGTAAAGCAATTACAGGCTCAGCAACATGTTGATATGAAAAAAGTAATTCATAAGCTAATGTTTAGTGAAGCTAATAAAAATAAGTCAATATATCTTAAAAAATAAATAAATGATGTTGCTGCAACATGTTGTTAAGAAAATAATTGTGTTTACTGCTGATTTCAATTCTGTATGCTTTAAATTATTTTATTTAAATAAGAACTCTTGACGAAATGTTTTTCTATTTAAATAATTTATTTCTCAATTAACAGTAATTTATGACCTTAATACGTTTAAACTTACAATATTTCCTACTACACAACTACAAATTACCAAAAGTACCATTATTATATTAACACAAAAAATAACTTAGAATGTTGCTTGTCAACATTAAAATGAATTCCACCCTCAACTCCACTCAAAATTAGGACAAGAAATACCAAACAGAGAGAATAATATAAATCCTCATAAAATAAATTGTTAACAATTTTAAACCAACACAGAAGCAAACTCTTCCAACTAAAATGGACCACAAATGCATTAAAAGCATATAAAAAAAAAATATTTTTCCCTTCTATGGTTAGATTTTCTTTAGTTTTGTGTTTTTGTTTGTTAAATACATATACTTAACAAAAATTGTGCAAGCTGTAAATGACACAGGAAAATCCACATCTCAACGAATGACAAAAAATAAAAAGTACTTGTAATATAATAAACATACATAAACATTATTTCTTGCAGTCTTTCTTTCTATGTCTGCTCTTTGCCCTATCTAAGCAATGTTTATAAACATTTACACACGACAATTTTACAGAATGGTCATTTTTTTTAAAGTAGAAACAAGCTTAGAAGACTCCTTTCCCCAGATTAAGATCTACAAACTTTGGTGAAACAGATTAGTTCTGGTTCTTTTTACTGCTGCTACAACATACTTTTTGCTTAAGAGCTTGGCTATGTAGAATAAAGGGTAAGATTATTAAAGAACTAGATATGAGAGCAAAAAAAAGCACAGAAATTAAAACAGATGTGAGACATTTAGTCTTTTGAAACTTAGAGTAGATTTCCACTATATAAACTATACATAAGAGGGTTATTAAGACATATCTTGATGTTATTCAATACAACGAAAATATATAAAGTCATTCAACAAACAAAACCAATTTCTAGCTAAAGAAAACAAAACTTTAAACAATTTGTTCGAAAGGAGATGAAGAAAAAAAGAAGACTTAATATGGCAGTAGAGAGACATTATTAAGTGATAATAACACGATAAGAAAGAGAAAAATACTTGAAATATAAAATTAGTAATTTTTTAACTTGAGTAAAAACAATTGCTCCGCAACATGTTGCTGAATAGGAAACAAATAAATTTCACTTTTTAAACTGAAAGTAATGAAATATTTTTAGAATTTACCGATATTTTTACATGTTGCAAACAATTTACACACTTCATGCTTGAATTAAAGATGTTGTTAGCATTATTTTTTTTTTTATAAAGTTTTTTCTTATAAATAACTTTTTCATTAATAGAATAATGTAAAATTGTACCATAAGTTTTCTTAAAATTGCAACAACATTTGCCAATAAATTTTTAAATTTATCACAGTAAAATTTAAAATTAAATTTAGCAGAATTTTAAAAATTTTATAGACATTTTTTTTAGCAACAATTGCTAGCAACATTTTGGAACATAAAAATATTTGACAATAAATGTTTGATTTATCACAAGCTTAAGTAAAATTTAACAGAATTTTAAAAAAATGTTTTTGGTTGGCAACATGTTGCTAGTAACATTTTTAAATAAGTATATATTTGCTAATACATTTTTAAATTTATCACTATCTTAAGTAATATTTACCAGAATTTTTATAGAAATTTTACCAGCAACATGTTGCTAGCAGCATTTGGAAACATGTAAATATTTTAACAGACATTATATTTTTGAACTAAAATTAAAAATGCTGGAACTGAAAAAAAATTTAAAAGTTATTATTTTTTTGGCAATATGTTAGCAACATTTTCAAGTAAACAAATATTTGTTAATAAATATTTAAGTTAGTGCTGTCAAAAGTTAAATTTAGTAATTATTTGTCTATTTTTTTATACATTTTTATTTTTCAACATGTTGCTAACAACATTTTCAAATTAAAAAATGTTTTTTTGTTCTAACTAAACAAGAAAATAATCATATTTTTTTAATGGCAACATTTTCAATTACACTAGAATTTTGAAAGGACATTGCTTAAGTTATCATAATAAAGCAATATGTAGACATAATTTTTTAAGTTTTTATACAAATTTAACATTGCCAACATGTTGCTAGTAACATTTTTAATAAAATAAATTATTTTGATAGAAAATAGTATTAAATATAAATATATTAAATATTTAATTATAAAATTTTGGCATAATTTTAACCATTATATAAACATTTTAATGCCAGCAACTTGTTGCTAGCAACATTTATTATTAAATTCAAATTTTTAATAGAATTCCTGAAGTTGTTTGCTAGACAATTAAAACTAATTACGAAAATTCATAAAAAAAATTATGTTGGAAACATATTGCTAGCAACGTTTTTAGTTAAACTGAATTCTTTAATGGAAATATAAAAATTATGCTAATTATAAGCAAAAATTTGACAGAAATTGCAAAGTTTTGAAATTTTTTTTTATCTCGGCAATATGTTGATGGCAACATGTTCGTGTTTTAAAGTCAATATTTTACTTAACTTTATACAGCGAAAATTAAAATGTTTTTATTTTAGAAACAAACAATATACATAATTTTTTTTTTACTATTTTTAGATAAAAAGGTGTTTGCCAGAAAATATGAAATGTGTACTCATGGTATTAAAAGTTTTTAAAATTAATATACCATGAAATGTCTAGCAATATGTTGTAAATGTTATTAAGAAAACTTAAATAATATTCTTTATATCTGCCTTTTAAATTAATTATTTTTGTGAGCGGCTTTTGCATAAATTAAAACTATACTCATTTTCATAATCATCCACTAACATCATTAGCATTTCTGTGGTAGTTTCTTCCTCGAGTTGATTATTTTTCTTGTTGGTTTTCGTTCAAGTCTCCGTTTCTTCCTCTAATTCCTTGAGGTAACACTTTTTAACACCATCATGTTAAGTTTGCTAATTATCACACCACAATAATAAACACACACGTAAAACTCTATTACTACAAATTTCCTTTTTTTTTCTGTTTCATGCATATTTTCTTACTGTTTATTTTTATACAGTTTTTTGTTGTTTTTTTATAGTTGTGGTAGCCTCCTTGCTTGTTGTTATTGCTGGATACATAGTGTACTTATTCCAGTTCCTGTTTATTATGATCCGTGTACAATTTTCTTTTTCATAATTATACTTTTCATATACTTGCTTGCTAACACAGTCAGCTAAGAAGAAATTCTGTACACGCATGCATAAAAGGAAAAAGGATACATGCACTCACTCATCTGTATATACAAATACCCAGGTATTTGTTACATTGTTGTCATGCTAATTAATGAGTTTAAAACGTGTTGCAAAGTTTCCTTTTTTACACAAATAAAACAACAAAACAATAAGAATAAAAACTGAAAAACACAAAACAAATACACTGGAATTAAAAATTGGCCATGAAATGCTAACAAGTATTTCTTGCAGTGTTTTGTTTTCCTTTCCAAATCTAAGTTACCCGCAGCAGTATGACAAACATCTTTTAGTATTGTGTTGTCTATGAATTACTTTAAGTTTGTTGCAACTTATGCTTAAACGTGCATGTATTTCTTTGCACCCATACATGCATGTATTTCTGTTTTGCTTTTGCCACATTTCTCATGAATAAATATTAAACTCCATGCGGCACGTATTTTTATACATTTCTGTGTTACCTTTGTTTTCTGTTTTAAAATTTTATTTTCTCTTCTCTTTTTTCCTGTTGGAATTTATTTTACACTTAGGCACAATTTAAGCTTTACTTATTAAGAATTTATTAAAAAAAACAAACAAAAAAACCAATTAAAAGTAGGCTGCAGGAAATCCTACCAAATTATCAAAAACTTGCTTAATTTAACTTTACAGCTCAATATCTTTCACAAATGGAATATTTGCAGCATCATTGTCGAATGAAATGTCGATAGAAAATTCTATAGTTTGAATTAAAACCTTAAATTGTTGTCTTCAATTTTGTATTTATTTTTATAGGAACATGTTGTTAGCAACATTCTTATATTATAATTTAACTTCATGATACATATTTTGAAAAAGACAAAGTTAAATTTTGTTCTAAGTTTAAAAAATGTATAGATTTTTTTAAAAGCAACATGTTGCTAGCCATATTTTTTAACATTGCTGTAAATATTAAAAATATTTGTTAAAAAAGTACAATTTTTTTTAGAATTTGAAAAATTTTAGAAATTTATTTTATGCAACATGTTGCTATTAAAATTTTTCCGATTTTTTTAATTGACAACATGTGGCTTAAAATATTCTTCATAAACAGAATATTTGCTTTGCAAATTATGAAATATTTAGCCGAAAATGTGATATTGTTATTTAATTATAAATAGTTTACAAAAATGTGTTGTTTGCAACATGTTTACTCTTAACATTTTCAATTATGTATTTGGTTCTTAAAGAAAGTTGCTGGCAACATGTTTTCATTACATAAATATTTTTCGTAAAAATTTTATGTTTTTGTAGGGAAAATTAAAATGTGATTATAAAAATTTTTTCTAAAATGTTTAACTTTGCAAAATGTTGCTAGCAATATTTTAATATAATTTTAATGGAAAGATTCTAATGGGAAAATTACAAACAATTGTAAAAATTTCTTAAATAAGTTATGTTGGTAACATGGCATTTTTAATTAAAAGTGAATGAATTTAAATTTTTATATAAAGCATAGTACTCTGTTCAAAATTTCAAGTGGAATGCTGTCAAAATACATGTTAAAAAAGATCACATGAAATTTTCATGAAAAAATGTTGCAGAAGTAGTACTCTGTTCATTTTGTAAAAAACATGTGAAATGTATCTGGCAACATTATTTTTTCACAGCGAAATAATTAAAGTAGCAATTGTTTCACGTGGAATTGTCATCCAAAAGCTCCTCTGTCGCAACATCAATATCTATTACTTGTTGTGCTGCTGCACAAGCGGCCAGTAATATTTGTTTATTCATTTTTATTTAACGATTTCGATTCAACACAGATTTTTAAATATTTTAACTTTTATTTATTTTCGATTTAAATTCACAAAAAAGCAAAACATATGTGTTTTGTCTACAAAGGACCTTAGCTACACGTCAAATTTTCCGTATGAAATAATTAATGTTGCTCAACATTATTCCCAAATTTGAACAGATTACTATGCTTAAGTTATAATTTTTAATGTTGCTGAAAATGTTTAAGAAATATTTTTTGGTCAACATGTTGCTAGCTATTTTTTTTGTTTTAATTGCAATTTCAACGAATATTTCATAGTCGCTAAACGATATTGTTACAACAATTTAAAAAAATATATCTGGCAAAAAAGTGAATATTAATGGATATTTTAGGAGTAAAGTTATTTTATTTATTGTTGGAATAAAGTAAAATTTATTAGTTAGAAATGTTTTCTTGATATCACCTTAAAAGATTATTATTTTCATTTATTTTTTAATTACTTTTTTCTGTTTCTAACAAACTAATTTGCTTACAAAGAAACTAAAAACTCGTAAACTAATTTGCAACAAGTTTTTTTTTCTAAAGCTTGTTTCGTTTGAAATTAACGCACACATATGTATGTATGTTGCAAGCATATTTTGGAAAATGTGTGCGGTTACAAAAGAAAACTTAAATGACTTCTCTACTCTACTCTAAAAGGACTTTTTAACATGCTTGTCTTTTCAACACACTCGCATATTTACACGCACTGAAAACTTTGTTAATTTTCTGTAAGAAAATTTTTCATTTTATAAATACAAGCTTTTTGCTGCTTAAACCATTTTAATTATGTTGAAAAATAGTGAAGAAACTGAATTTTCCTTGCATCGTTTGTTTTTTTGAACTGTTTTTCCTGGTTTCAAGGATGTAGGAATGACTGACTTTGTCAGGACTTTTAAGGCATCTTTTCTTCCTGTTAGTTTTGTTAAATGAAATTTTTGTTAACTAGTTTAAAAGCGAGTATTTACATACTTATTTATTTTACTTCTTCCCTTTGTTTTTTTTTGTTAAACTTAAATCAATGTGTTGCTTGTCCAACATTTAACAAATTTGTAGGAGTTGTGAAAGTTATTGCATACATTTGGTAGATCTCTTAGTTTGGGTTGTATGTGTTTTACAGACCTGGATAAAAAGGATATGGAAATGTGTTGAAGTGTGTGCTAATTAAATGCAAATTGTGGAATGGAAAAAGGTACTGTTTCAGGCAATTTTCTGCACTTAACGAAAGTTTTCCATTATTGAAAAACGTAAAAAACTAATTAAACGTACTTTGTAAAATAGAATTTTTTAATTATATTATAGCTACTACTAGTACTTTTTTAAAAAGTGGGGCTTAAAAAACTTTGCTAATTTAATTTTTTTTTAGTTTATATATTTAAATTTCGTAATTTTTGAAAATTTGGTACTTTTTTGTATAAGTACATTTTTTCAAAATTGGTATTATTTAAAGATAACTTAAAAAATTCTATTACTTTAATATATTGCTTCAAAATAATTAAATTTCAATAATTTTTTTTTGTTTTAAGCAAAAAAGTAAAAAAAAAAATTTAGTATCTTAAAAAGTACTTTTTCAAAAATATAGAAAATTTTTACTTGTTGATAATTTTCTAGTTAGGCTCGAGTTCATTAAATTTAATTTTCATTAAATTATTTTTACTGAAGTTAGGAATTACAACTTGAAAAATTTATTATTAAAAATTTTGATAATTTTTCTTGACTGGGGATCGAACCTGGGTTGTTGAATTTACATATGTTTCGAGAAATCCCACTTTCTCTCATCAGAATTCTTTGCGTTCTACCACCTGCACCACTGCGGTGCCGGTCAATATAGAAAATTATTAAACAGAGTAAGAGGTTACCATTTCTGTTTAAAACATATTGTATTTTGATACTTTTAAGATATTTGGTACTTTTTTTCAAAAAAGTTTTTTTTTATAAATTAAAATTTTAAAATTTTTTGATAACAAGGTACTATTTTTGAATTTTTTTTTAAATTTCTAACATTATTTGGTTGTCATTTTGTAATTTAATTTTTTTTTAATGTTGGTACTTTTTTTTGGAAAAAGTACTTTTTCCACAATTTTAATTTTTTGACAGGTCCATTTGAAATTTTTTATTCTTTATAAGAGTATTTTGCTTCAAGTTAATAATTTTTTAGTACTTTTTAAATAAATAAAAAAATTAAATAAATTGTTTAATTGGTTTGTTTCTTAGGAACAAAAATTACTACGAAATTTAGTACCTTTAAAAAAGTACTTTTTCAAGAAAATAGAATTTTACTAGAAATTTTATAAGTGATTTCCGCAAAAAAAAAATAATGTAATTTGATACTTTTTACACATTTGGTACTTTAATTGATTATTTTTTAAATTTTTTTCTATTATTGTACTTTTTTATTTATAACTAAGTTTATTTCCAAGTTTTTATATTGTAATTTGATACGTTTTTTTTAAATTTTGGTACATACTTTTTTGTAAAAAGTACTTTCAATACAAATTTATGTTTTTCATGTCTTTTTAGAAAATGTTATTATTTGATAGTTTTTCTTTAAAACAAGAATATTTTGGGACTTTAAATTATTAGGTACTTACGGAAAAGGTACTAAAATGTTGGTACTTAAATAAAGTAATTTTATAAAAAAAATTAAAAGCGCTTGTTGTAAAATATCAATTTTTTGAGTTTTGTTGTGAGCTCTTCTATTTTGCTATTTTGTATTTTGATACTTTTTTTTTTTTTTAATTTTGTTACTTTTTTGTAAAAACTACTCTTTGCATTATTTTGCTTTTTTTGTGTAAAAAAATAGTTTTCAAATTAATATTATTCTCCAAAATGTTAGTTTTTGGTAATTTTTGAATTTTTATAAAAAAGTGAAAAAACCGAATTCAAATTATTAAGAACTTTTTGTAAAATTTGTATTTTAAAGTAAAATCCTTCTTTCTGCATATCGTAAGCACTTCCTTAAAAAATTTCATTAATTAGTAATTCTTTTTACAGCGATATTTTTTGAATTTTATACAATTTATGAATTTCTCACACGAAATTTTCAAGTTCTCAAATTCACAAAGAATTCTGACAATTTCTCATTTCTCCATTGCTTTTAACTTCAACGAAATAAATGAATAAAAAAACTTATGAAAATGACTTAAATTAATTGCATTTTATGACATTTAATGCATGAAAGAACACACAACAAGACTGTAGAAAAAGGGAGAATATTTCATTTCATGTAAAACAAAACAAAAATAAAAATAATATGTCGAAAGCCTGACTGACTGACTGTTCATGTGTAAATGAGTGTAATGAAAGTGGCGAACAAATAAAAAAGAAGTTTCATTTATTTTCCGGTTTTCAGTTTACGTTTCTTTCATCTCCTCCTGTCTTTAGGGAAAAATTATACAAGATGACATTAAACCAACAATAATAATAATAATAAAGAAAATTTCTTACGCTTTTCTGACATATGATTGCGAATTGCAAAAAAGAATTATGGTGGTTTTATTATAAAATTTAACACATCATAAGGTTTTTGCCTTCTCTGTTTTATGTGTCAAAGACATAAATGAGCTACGAAGGGATTTATACAACTTTTGTTTGTTTGTTTTGTTTGCAAATCTTATTAAACATTTTCGGGTAGAAAAAAAACTTAAACTTTCTTTTGGAATTGTTTGAACCAAAAAGTTCCTTAAATTAAACAAAGATTATACACAATGTGAAACAACAAAGTGTAGTTGGCATTGTTGCCTCTTGTAATTGGGTATTGAAACTTTGTGCTTTGTTAAACTTGATTGCAGGGTATCAATTGTTACTTAAGCAGGACAACAATGATGACAAGCAGCAGGAGCTGCACTGCTGCTACTGCTCTTTACTCTTTGCTATTGTCTGCTAAAGTATTGAGTAAATGTCGTGCTAAAGTGTGGGTGTATAGCAGTGATGCTTTGCCATCACGTAACTTTATCTTGCACTTTGACAATCTTTATAAAATCCTCTAACAGTATTGTTTGACAATTGTGTCATTGTGTTTTCTATTTCTTCATCTCTCACTCTCTCTCTCTCTCTCTATCATTTGCTCTAGAATCCTTAAACACAAGTTTTTTTTGTGTTCCTCTTTGGTTTGTTTTGCTGTCAATGATCTTGTCTCTGGATTGTTGTGTATTTTTTCTACATTTTTGTTTGTCTGCTGTTGCTTTAATCAAAAACTAAAAATAGTGGCAAAAATCCACTATTTCTTGTTTAACTAAACCACTTTGGATAGTTTAGGGTTATATTATGGCTTGTTTTAGCTGCATAGTTTTTTCTGTTCGTTTTTTTTTTGGCTTTATTCTCTCTGTCTTTTTTGTTTAAAAAAGTTTAAAATTGTGGTTCTGTATGAACTGCATAAAACAGTAAAAGTTTGCTTGGGAAAAAAATCGAAAAAACGTAAAAGTTAGTTTTTGGTAGTTTGTTTATTGTCTTTTTTCAGTGTCCTTTGATGAAAACTACTAGACCAGCTTTTTTGTTTTGTTTGAAAAGCATACAATTTGATAAGTTCTTCTCATGGGACACTTGTTGGTTATGGTTAATAGTGTTTTCTGAGTAAATTTAACGGAAAAGTACTTTTTAAAAAATGTACCCAAAAAAGTACTTTTTAGAAAAACCAACTTAAAATGGGGATGTGAAGCAAAAAAATATTTTTCTAATATTTGTAAGGTTTAATAGCATTAGCTATTTAAATTTTGAGAAAAAAAAATTAAAAAAATTTTTATTCGAAGTTTTACAAAAATAAATTGTAGTGTATACAATTGTTTTCAAACAAATTGTATATTTAACTTGAAGTAAAACTTTGAATAAAAATTGTTAAAAAAATTTTTTCTAATACTCGCAAGACGAATAATTCTCATTTAATATAAAAAAATAGCGAAATATTGGAAATAAATATATAAAAATAAATCAAATATTTTTATATAAAATTAAAATGACCTAATTGCTTGTTAAAAGAAACTATTAAATAAAAAAAATTTAATTTATAGAAAAAATTAAGTTGTTCGTTTGCAAGTCGATTCATGAAAACATGTTACACGAAAATCACCCTTTATTTGATTATATCGTTGAAAAAAATTTATAAACTTTTTTATTCTAAAAACAAAGTATTTAAAATACTACTTTTTTTATAACATGTTTAAAACCTAATTGAATATGGTTTATTTTATAACTGAAGGGTTTTAGCATAAAAATAAGCATTTTTTTATACTTTATAATGATTTTTTAAAAAGTACTTAAAATACTCCTTTTTACGAATCCTTAAATAACATTTTAAATTCTTGTTTTCTATAAGTTGTTATGTGTCTGCTTAAAAATAAGTATTTATTTTAAAGTGAGTACTTTTTTAAAAAAGTACTTAAACATACTACTTTTTTAGAAATGCATTAAAATGTGTTTCAACACATCTACAACATAAATTTATGTTTTCAGCTTAAAAATAAGTATTTTTTTAAATTTTTACTACTTTTTAAAAAAGGACTTAAAAGTACTTACTACTAAAATCCTAAAATGTATATACTCCTGAAAATCGTATAAAAAATTAATTTTTTTTGAGCTCTACACTGAAAACTAGAATTTTTTAAAAAATACTACTTTTTAAAATCATACAATAAATAGATTGTCTGTGCTTTACATTGAAAATTAGAGTTTAACTAAGAAATACTACTTTTTAAAAAAGTACCTTATATACAACTTTTTTCAAAATAGCTTCAAAATTTGTGTTTATTTGTGTTTTATGTAATTTATTGTTTTGCTAATTAAAGTAAGTATTTCTTAAAAAATTTACTACTTTTTAAAAAAACTACTTAAAATAGTACTTTTTTTAGAAATGCTTTAAAATGTGTTTCAACATATCTACAACATAAATTTTTGTTTTCAGCTTAAAAATAAGTACTTTTTTAAAAAGTGGGGCTTAAAAAACTTTGCTAATTTAATTTTTTTTTAGTTTATATATTTAAATTTCGTAATTTTTGAAAATTTGGTACTTTTTTGTATAAGTACATTTTTTCAAAATTGGTATTATTTAAAGATAACTTAAAAAATTCTATTACTTTAATATATTGCTTCAAAATAATTAAATTTCAATAATTTTTTTTTGTTTTAAGCAAAAAAGTAAAAAAAAAAATTTAGTATCTTAAAAAGTACTTTTTCAAAAATATAGAAAATTTTTACTTGTTGATAATTTTCTAGTTAGGCTCGAGTTCATTAAATTTAATTTTCATTAAATTATTTTTACTGAAGTTAGGAATTACAACTTGAAAAATTTATTATTAAAAATTTTGATAATTTTTCTTGACTGGGGATCGAACCTGGGTTGTTGAATTTACATATGTTTCGAGAAATCCCACTTTCTCTCATCAGAATTCTTTGCGTTCTACCACCTGCACCACTGCGGTGCCGGTCAATATAGAAAATTATTAAACAGAGTAAGAGGTTACCATTTCTGTTTAAAACATATTGTATTTTGATACTTTTAAGATATTTGGTACTTTTTTTCAAAAAAGTTTTTTTTTATAAATTAAAATTTTAAAATTTTTTGATAACAAGGTACTATTTTTGAATTTTTTTTTAAATTTCTAACATTATTTGGTTGTCATTTTGTAATTTAATTTTTTTTTAATGTTGGTACTTTTTTTTGGAAAAAGTACTTTTTCCACAATTTTAATTTTTTGACAGGTCCATTTGAAATTTTTTATTCTTTATAAGAGTATTTTGCTTCAAGTTAATAATTTTTTAGTACTTTTTAAATAAATAAAAAAATTAAATAAATTGTTTAATTGGTTTGTTTCTTAGGAACAAAAATTACTACGAAATTTAGTACCTTTAAAAAAGTACTTTTTCAAGAAAATAGAATTTTACTAGAAATTTTATAAGTGATTTCCGCAAAAAAAAAATAATGTAATTTGATACTTTTTACACATTTGGTACTTTAATTGATTATTTTTTAAATTTTTTTCTATTATTGTACTTTTTTATTTATAACTAAGTTTATTTCCAAGTTTTTATATTGTAATTTGATACGTTTTTTTTAAATTTTGGTACATACTTTTTTGTAAAAAGTACTTTCAATACAAATTTATGTTTTTCATGTCTTTTTAGAAAATGTTATTATTTGATAGTTTTTCTTTAAAACAAGAATATTTTGGGACTTTAAATTATTAGGTACTTACGGAAAAGGTACTAAAATGTTGGTACTTAAATAAAGTAATTTTATAAAAAAAATTAAAAGCGCTTGTTGTAAAATATCAATTTTTTGAGTTTTGTTGTGAGCTCTTCTATTTTGCTATTTTGTATTTTGATACTTTTTTTTTTTTTTAATTTTGTTACTTTTTTGTAAAAACTACTCTTTGCATTATTTTGCTTTTTTTGTGTAAAAAAATAGTTTTCAAATTAATATTATTCTCCAAAATGTTAGTTTTTGGTAATTTTTGAATTTTTATAAAAAAGTGAAAAAACCGAATTCAAATTATTAAGAACTTTTTGTAAAATTTGTATTTTAAAGTAAAATCCTTCTTTCTGCATATCGTAAGCACTTCCTTAAAAAATTTCATTAATTAGTAATTCTTTTTACAGCGATATTTTTTGAATTTTATACAATTTATGAATTTCTCACACGAAATTTTCAAGTTCTCAAATTCACAAAGAATTCTGACAATTTCTCATTTCTCCATTGCTTTTAACTTCAACGAAATAAATGAATAAAAAAACTTATGAAAATGACTTAAATTAATTGCATTTTATGACATTTAATGCATGAAAGAACACACAACAAGACTGTAGAAAAAGGGAGAATATTTCATTTCATGTAAAACAAAACAAAAATAAAAATAATATGTCGAAAGCCTAACTGACTGACTGTTCATGTGTAAATGAGTGTAATGAAAGTGGCGAACAAATAAAAAAGAAGTTTCATTTATTTTCCGGTTTTCAGTTTACGTTTCTTTCATCTCCTCCTGTCTTTAGGGAAAAATTATACAAGATGACATTAAACCAACAATAATAATAATAATAAAGAAAATTTCTTACGCTTTTCTGACATATGATTGCGAATTGCAAAAAAGAATTATGGTGGTTTTATTATAAAATTTAACACATCATAAGGTTTTTGCCTTCTCTGTTTTATGTGTCAAAGACATAAATGAGCTACGAAGGGATTTATACAACTTTTGTTTGTTTGTTTTGTTTGCAAATCTTATTAAACATTTTCGGGTAGAAAAAAAACTTAAACTTTCTTTTGGAATTGTTTGAACCAAAAAGTTCCTTAAATTAAACAAAGATTATACACAATGTGAAACAACAAAGTGTAGTTGGCATTGTTGCCTCTTGTAATTGGGTATTGAAACTTTGTGCTTTGTTAAACTTGATTGCAGGGTATCAATTGTTACTTAAGCAGGACAACAATGATGACAAGCAGCAGGAGCTGCACTGCTGCTACTGCTCTTTACTCTTTGCTATTGTCTGCTAAAGTATTGAGTAAATGTCGTGCTAAAGTGTGGGTGTATAGCAGTGATGCTTTGCCATCACGTAACTTTATCTTGCACTTTGACAATCTTTATAAAATCCTCTAACAGTATTGTTTGACAATTGTGTCATTGTGTTTTCTATTTCTTCATCTCTCACTCTCTCTCTCTCTCTCTATCATTTGCTCTAGAATCCTTAAACACAAGTTTTTTTTGTGTTCCTCTTTGGTTTGTTTTGCTGTCAATGATCTTGTCTCTGGATTGTTGTGTATTTTTTCTACATTTTTGTTTGTCTGCTGTTGCTTTAATCAAAAACTAAAAATAGTGGCAAAAATCCACTATTTCTTGTTTAACTAAACCACTTTGGATAGTTTAGGGTTATATTATGGCTTGTTTTAGCTGCATAGTTTTTTCTGTTCGTTTTTTTTTTGGCTTTATTCTCTCTGTCTTTTTTGTTTAAAAAAGTTTAAAATTGTGGTTCTGTATGAACTGCATAAAACAGTAAAAGTTTGCTTGGGAAAAAAATCGAAAAAACGTAAAAGTTAGTTTTTGGTAGTTTGTTTATTGTCTTTTTTCAGTGTCCTTTGATGAAAACTACTAGACCAGCTTTTTTGTTTTGTTTGAAAAGCATACAATTTGATAAGTTCTTCTCATGGGACACTTGTTGGTTATGGTTAATAGTGTTTTCTGAGTAAATTTAACGGAAAAGTACTTTTTAAAAAATGTACCCAAAAAAGTACTTTTTAGAAAAACCAACTTAAAATGGGGATGTGAAGCAAAAAAATATTTTTCTAATATTTGTAAGGTTTAATAGCATTAGCTATTTAAATTTTGAGAAAAAAAAATTAAAAAAATTTTTATTCGAAGTTTTACAAAAATAAATTGTAGTGTATACAATTGTTTTCAAACAAATTGTATATTTAACTTGAAGTAAAACTTTGAATAAAAATTGTTAAAAAAATTTTTTCTAATACTCGCAAGACGAATAATTCTCATTTAATATAAAAAAATAGCGAAATATTGGAAATAAATATATAAAAATAAATCAAATATTTTTATATAAAATTAAAATGACCTAATTGCTTGTTAAAAGAAACTATTAAATAAAAAAAATTTAATTTATAGAAAAAATTAAGTTGTTCGTTTGCAAGTCGATTCATGAAAACATGTTACACGAAAATCACCCTTTATTTGATTATATCGTTGAAAAAAATTTATAAACTTTTTTATTCTAAAAACAAAGTATTTAAAATACTACTTTTTTTATAACATGTTTAAAACCTAATTGAATATGGTTTATTTTATAACTGAAGGGTTTTAGCATAAAAATAAGCATTTTTTTATACTTTATAATGATTTTTTAAAAAGTACTTAAAATACTCCTTTTTACGAATCCTTAAATAACATTTTAAATTCTTGTTTTCTATAAGTTGTTATGTGTCTGCTTAAAAATAAGTATTTATTTTAAAGTGAGTACTTTTTTAAAAAAGTACTTAAACATACTACTTTTTTAGAAATGCATTAAAATGTGTTTCAACACATCTACAACATAAATTTATGTTTTCAGCTTAAAAATAAGTATTTTTTTAAATTTTTACTACTTTTTAAAAAAGGACTTAAAAGTACTTACTACTAAAATCCTAAAATGTATATACTCCTGAAAATCGTATAAAAAATTAATTTTTTTTGAGCTCTACACTGAAAACTAGAATTTTTTAAAAAATACTACTTTTTAAAATCATACAATAAATAGATTGTCTGTGCTTTACATTGAAAATTAGAGTTTAACTAAGAAATACTACTTTTTAAAAAAGTACCTTATATACAACTTTTTTCAAAATAGCTTCAAAATTTGTGTTTATTTGTGTTTTATGTAATTTATTGTTTTGCTAATTAAAGTAAGTATTTCTTAAAAAATTTACTACTTTTTAAAAAAACTACTTAAAATAGTACTTTTTTTAGAAATGCTTTAAAATGTGTTTCAACATATCTACAACATAAATTTTTGTTTTCAGCTTAAAAATAAGTTTTTTTTTTAAATTTTTACTACTTTTTAAAAAGGCACTTAAAATACTACTATTTCAAAAATGTATACCTTTCTTAAAATCCTACAGTAAATTGTTGCTGTTTGTGCTTGCAACTGAAAATGAGAATTCTTCTGAAAATTACTGCTTTTTTAAAAACGCACTTGAAATACTACTTTTTTTTTAGAAATACCTTAAAATGTGTTTTTCAATGGTTGTATGCCACAATTTTTTACAAAAGCTTTTAATATATGTTTAATTGTTTTTTTTATGTATTTCAATTTAAATACACACACAGCATTTTATCTACATACAACATCTTTTTCAATAGATGACTTGTTTATCGACATACAACTTGTTTAGCATTTGTAGAAATTTTAATTTACTGAGAACACCCTGTTACAAACATAGCTGAGCAATATGGCAACACTGAGTTTTAACGACTCTGGCTGAATATTCTAGACACGAACATTCTAGACTTGCAGTCATGAAAATTCTAGTATCTTAGTTTCGAATTTTCCGGAAATTATGATTGCTGTATAAATAGACTAAAGCTAGATTTACACGATTGAAATTTTCTTCAAAATTGCTCTTCAAAATGCTTCAAACTCATGTAATTCTTCAAAATCTATTTATTTAATAGTTATTAGTAGTTATTAAATAAATAAATTTTAAAGAAATTTTGCTGTTTACACGAGTTTGAAGCATTTTGAAGAGCAATTTTGAAGAAAATTTCAATCGTGTAAATCTAGCTTAACGAGGCCAATCAAGTTAATCAGTTTATTGTGAATGATGTGTTGTGTTTTTGTATATATAAATAAATAGACATTCGTTATATTTTCTTCAAACTACTTGACGCTTTTATTTTGCAATTAAAAAGAATCCGGTTTATTTAAAGGAAATAAACAACCGTTTTTAAAAGTTAAAAACGTAAACATATATAATTGTTTCTTTTACAATTTAAAAAGCATTATTTTTTAATATTTTGCTGGCTTTAAAAAAATACTCAAAATGCTAGTTTTTCGGAAAAGTTTTTAAATTTTAATTAAATTGTTAAATTTATAATTGACAGCTTTTGCTAAGTCAAAGTAGACTTTTTTTTTCTATTTTAATACTTTTTTCTAACAGTAGTAAAAATACTACTATTTTCAAAAATCTAGGAAAAGTACTGAAATTTATATTTATTTTAAATATTGAACTAATTTTATTAAAAATATGTGTAATACTATCACCCTTGCACGTTAAAAAAAAATAAAGTGACAGCATGCCTGCATTCAAATATTAAGTTATAAAATTGTTGTCACATAATTTTTTACTCAGAATTTGTTGCGTAAAGAAAAAAAAAAAACTTCTATAAAAGAAATTCTGACACTCCCTAATTGTTTAAGCAAACAAAACCTTTTGTCAGTTTGAAACGGCAAAACTGAAATAATGTAGCAAAACAAAAAACAAATCTTTGTGCTGTAATCCGAAAGGATTTAATTTTAAAAATATAAGTGCAAGCTTTGTTCGCTTATTCCCATACGATTAAAAGTTGACACAAAAAAAAAAAAAAAAAAAAAAACAAACAAAGGTGGGCTAAACAAAAAGTAAAGAATTACTTGGATAAAGTATGCATAAGGGAAAAAATTACTGTTTTGGCAAAATAATAAAAATAATTACTTTTTGCAATTCCTTTTATTTTATTAGTTAACAAGCTCTAACTTTCAGTAAAAATTTTGTTTATTCTGCGTATTCATTTTCATCACCTTTGGAACACCAGCAACATGTGTATAAAACTCTTAAAGCAGAATATTTATTTAAATGTTTTGAGTATAAATGTGTGTTGGTACTCTGGAGTAATAGTAAATATATTTAACAAACACATTTGAATACTTGAACACATCCACTTTACATACAATTTAACTTCACACTTACACTTTTGAGCAAGCAGCCTTGTTGTATGCAACACACACTAACTGTAAATTTAAAATACATACAAAACACCTGATGGCCCTGTTTTATTAAAAAAAAAAACTTTTCTTTTGATTGTTTTTTTCCTTCGCTAAAACATGAATATTCCCAAGATCATGTCTTGCGTTTCTTTTTTGTTTTGACTAAAAAAAAAAAAATAAGTCAAATAATTCATACAAATGTGTAGTTTCCAAAAGCGTACAGTTAGGGCTATACAAATAGCAAGAATGCTTTAAAGCTTTATTTCCACATTTATTAAACTTTTTTTTCTTTCTTTATTTTCGGGTAAGCTTTTTCAAAAAAATTGCTCAATTTTAAAGATTTTTCAGGTAAGACCAAGATTTTGTCATACATTTTTCAAAATATGTGGTTTTTATATATTTTTAAATTTTTTTAAAAAGTACTAAAAATACTATGTACTATTTTAAAAAACCTCAAAAAGGTTTGTAAAAAGTACTAAAAATACTACTCTTTTTATTTTAAGTAGTAATATTAAAAATTTTATTTTAACATGTTTTTTAAGCATGCAGTGAAATAAACGTGCGTTTTTCTTGAGCATTTTAAGCTTTTGAAAAAAGTATTAAAATACTACTTTTTTCAAAAAAGTATTAAAATACTACTTTTTTCAAAAAAGTATTAAAATACTACTTTTTCAAAAAGCTCAAAGTTGTTTTAAATTTAATAATGAACTAAATTTTATTGCAATGAATTATATTTTGAAAGAGTTCGTAAAAATTTAAACATTTTAAAAAAGTACTAAAATAATACTTTTTTAAAAAATTACAAAAATACCTGAAATGGCTTTATATTTAATAAGTTACTAAATTTTCTTAAAATAAAATATATTTTGAGGGATTTTGTAAAAAAGTATTAAACATGGGTACTACTATTTTTATTGATGTTGTATTATAATATTAATAATATTCAATCATTTTTCAACTGGATTTTTGCTTGAATTATAATAAAAATACAATTTCCTTTATTTTTTTTCAGTTTTTCTTTAAAAGTACTAAAAATACTATTATTTACTATTTCTTCATAACGTGCGATAAATTTTAGGGACCTATTAAAAATAAATAAATATACTATTATTTTTAATTTTGATTGATTAGTCGTTTTAGTTACATGTTTTTGTACGAGATACTATAAAAATATGTTCTTCGAAAAATTTCTAAAAAATACTGCTTTTATAAAAGTAACTAAAATACTTTAAATTGTTGTGTTTTTAATAATTTGCTATTACTTCATAACGTGCGCAAATTTTAATGACTTTTTAAAAAGTAGTAAAAATAATACTATTTTTATTAATGTTGTAATATTAATGTTGCAACATTAAATTGTTTTAAATGCATGTTTTTGTATTGAAGAACTATCAAAATAAATTTTATCAGAATTTTTACACTTTTTGGAAAAAGTACTTAAAATACTACTTTTTTCAAAATAAGATACATTTAGAAGATTTTTTAAAAAGTAGTATTAATTTCAAATAATAGTAGTAACATTAAAATATTACTATAAAACGTTTTTGTGTGCACTGTAATCAAACTGAAGAAAAAGGAGACAACATGTAAATAAAAATTAAAAAAATGATAATTACAGCAAATTTCGAACCACCGGTAACACTGGTTAAAAGATTGATGTTTGACTGTTGGCTAGCAGGCACCGCAGTGGTGTAGAACGCAAAGAATTCTGATGAGAGAATGTGGTGATTCTCGAAACATGTAAATTCAAGCCCCAGCTCAGCCAGAAAAATTATCAATACAATTTTAATAGAGATTTCATGTTGTAAAACATTTCCTTTAGTAAAAATAATTTAATGAAAATTAAATTTAATGAACTCGAGCCCGACTAAATAAATATCAAAAATTTTAAATTAACAGTTAGAATAAAAAATAATAATTGTTTGCCATAAAGTTTAGATTTTTTTTCAAGTGTTTAAAATACTACTAATTAAAATATTTTTCTAATTGGAAAACTAAGAAAAAAAATGAAATTAAATAATTTTACATTAATTCAATTACTTTTTATGCAAGCAGTAGCAATAAATTTAAGTGGTTTTAAAAAAGTACTTAAAAACTACTACATATTTTAAAAACCAGTCAAAATGTTTGAAATCTCTTTTTTTTAAATCTGTTTTTTGCATTTTTAATATAGTTTTCATAAATATTACCAAAAAATACTACTTTTTTAAAGCATTTTAAAAATACCCCAAATGGTTTTATTTAAAATAATTTACTAGGTTTAAAATAATTTAATACGTTTAAAGTACGTTTGAAAAAGTACTAAAAATACTACTATTTTAAGAAGTAGTCTAAATAACCCAAAATCATTTTACGGTTGTTGCATTACGCTAAATTCAAATGTGTTTGCTAAATAAATTTTAGTACTATTTTGAAAAAGTACTAAAAATGCTACAATTTTTTTTTTTTTTAATAATACGAAATCCTTTTTATGATGGTTTTGTATTTTGAATGAAGAAAAAGTATTTTTCAATATGTTTTACTAAATTTTGGAAAATATACTTAAAGTATTGCTTTTTAGACAAGTTTCAAAATTTTTAAAAAATCAATTAGTTAAAAAGTTATACAATAAATACAAGTCTGTTAAATCAGTTAAATATATTTTATTTGCAAAATGTTACGTATTTTCTGTAGAATTTGAAGTATTTGCGAGTTTATAATTATAAAGCTAGACTTTATAAAACATTCTCTATTGCTATTTTTTTTATTACTACAGTTTTACTCTCCACTGTTGTTGTTAAATAAAATATAAATGTTATGCAAATCGTTGCAAATGAGTTTTTTTGATCTCCTTCAACATATTTCATATACGAGTATATTGTAATACATGCATATGTATGTTAAAGCAGCAGACTTGTGAAAATAAAACATTTTTAGCTTTACAGAAACAACGAAATTCAGTTGAAACACAAAATAAATCAAACATTTATTTGCAATTTTCTTCTCTTGAACTTGTTTTTTCTTGCTCTTTCTCTCTCTGACAAAATACAAGAAAAAAAAAAGATGCAAATAAACGAAGCCGACAACATGTTGTAAGATTGTTACTTTGTTGCAAGCTGTCTACAGCTGTGAGATTTGTTACGTTTGTTATTTTGCAAAGACGTAAAAACTTATGAATGTGTAATTTTGTTTGAAAATTTGTTTTTTTTGACTTTTGTTTTAATATAAAAGAGTTTGTGATATTAAAGGGAGAATTGTCAAGGGGATATTGAAGCGTTGGAGTTTTGGAGAGATTTTTGGCTCTAAGTCTTGCAAGAAAATTGTGCAAAAAATGCTAATAAATTAAATCAACATTTTGAATAATTGTGGTTTAATTTCGGGGGGTTGTGGACTTGTTAACTTGAAATAGTCGCATAAATAGAAATCCACGATCTAGAGTTTCAATTTTGATCAACGAAACAAGAGAGTGCAAACGAACAGTAGTTTCAGTTCCTGCAGCAACTAAATCGTTGCAAGATGTGAATGGTTTTTAAAACCATCTTGTTGAAATGCTTGGCCAGACTCATTTCTGCAGTAGTGATACATTATGCAACTATAATCCATATTCTGAAGGCCTATCTATCATTTAAACGGGCAGCATAAATAATTTATTTAAACCAATCATTTAAACATATATTCTATTAAAATCTATTATCTTTTTCAAATTTGGTTTAGATGAAGCATTTATTAAAAATACGTATTTTTTTAATTATGGTTTAGCTGAACTAATTATTAAAAACGTATTTTAACCAGAATGTAACATCACGTAGTTAAAACTGATAAAATCCATTTATAATTGCCTAAGTTATGGTTAACTTAGCCAACCTAAGCTCTAAATAAATAATAGTCATACGTCTAGTAGGACAGTGATTTTTTTTTATCAATAAATTGGACAAATATTACGACATTTTTAAAATTTAAATTGCATGTAAAAGCCAAGACATTTCATTAAAAGTGTTACACTATTTCGTTTCACATTCAGAAATTCTTACAAAATTTTCTAAAAACATTTTTGCTTTTAAAATCTATAAAAATTTTCTCTTTAGATGACCTATTGATAAAATTTTATGTTTATAGCGGCAAGGTTTAGCTTTCTCATCACGTTAAAATTGTTAAAATCCGTTCACAATTTCCAAAGTTATGACTTATTTTCCAACCTAAACTCTAAATTAATATTAATCATACGTCTAGTAGGTCACATTTTTATTTTACGAACTTTAAAACTCTTTTGGACTTGTTGCCTTAATTCTTGCTTGTTTTTTTTTTTTTTTTTGTTGCTAGTATATAATGAAACATTTAAATATACTAAACTTAACTTTAATTTGTTGTTGGGGTAAACTGCAAACAATTGATGCGTTTGTAAACAATTTTCTTGCAATTTGTTATGCTTGTACTTGAAGTCATTGTTAACTTTGTTATTTTTTCTTTATATCAGTGACATTTGCGGGAGTTTGACTGCAAGCATGTTGTCACATGTTAAAATGTAAAATTTTGCAACAGAATTTGTTTTCGTTTTTTTTTTTTGTTTTTGTTTGCATTTTTTTTTTATATTACAATGTACATAATTGGATTTCTTACTGCTTTTGATGCTTATTTTTTGTTATTATATTTATTTTTTGGTAGAAAACATGCACAAAATTTAACTTTAATTCAAATGCAGTTTTGTTAAAAATGTGAAAAAGAAGAAAGAAGCTTAAATGAAGAAGTTCATAAAAGATATATGGGGATAAATTGAACAAAAAATTTTCAATTTTTATGACAAAGGGAATTTTAATCTTCTGTAAAGTTTTTGGTATTCATATTTGTAAAAATTTCTAAATTTCTAAATTTTATTACAAATCACAGGACATTTGCACAAACTTCTTGGACATGGCAAAAGCCATGACTACTTTTTGTTTGATTAATATAAAACTGCTTAAATTCTTTTATTTTTGTGCAACTCAAATTTAGATCAACAATTTTACAATAGAAAACTTTAATATAATATTTTAGTTGCAAACTAATCACAACAAAACTATTTAATTATGCAAACAAACTTGTAGGGTTTATAAAAAGTATAAACTGCTTAATAATTCTTTAAATTTTATTAATTTAAATAAATAATAAAAACTAGAATTTTTTATTTCAAACAAATAACAAAATAACATCAATTTTATTGCAATAATGTAATTACTCTAAACAATTGCAAATTGTTTAGATTTCACATGCATTATTTTTGTAAATCATTTGAAATATTGTTTATTTTATTTATAACTTTAAAAGAGAATAAAAAGCAATATAAACTAGAAAATTGCTGCTTTAATTGTTGATAAATAACATTAAAGTTTAGCAAACCATTAAATTAAAGTCTTAGCTTGTATATTTCATTAAAATTTAAAAATTCTGTCCATTTGTGTCTTAGTTATAGCTAAAACAAAAATTGTGTCCTACTAAACGTATGATTAATATTTATTTAGAGGTTGGTTTACAAAAGTACCTATAACTTTGATAATTATGAAGGGATTTAAACTATTTTAACGTTGTATGACAGTAAGACCCAAGGCTATAAATACAAGTTTTAATCAACAATATATTTAAAGCAAAATTTTATAAATTTTTTAAAAAATATGGAAATAAAAATAATTTAAAATTTATTATCTAATGACATATAGCTCTTTGATTTTTAGATTTTTTATGCCATTAAAATTTTAAAAATATCTCCATATTTGAGTTCTATTTTTTAAAAAAAAAACCAAACATAATTCTTCTAGTTGACGTCTGATTAATATTTATTAAGAGGTTAGTTGGTAAAATTGTTCTTAACTTGGGCAATTATGAAGGAAGTTAAACTATTTAAACGTTATATGAAAGTCGAGACCCAAGGCTATAATCAATCAACAGTTCATTTAAAGCAAATTTTTAAACAATTTATAAATTTTTAAAGAAATATTTTTTGTGGAATGTGGAATTATTATAAATTTATTATATAATGAAATCTTAGCTCTTTTTTTTAGCTTTATATGCCATTAAAATTTTAAAAATATCTCCATAGTTGAGTTCTATTATGTTAAAAAAAGAAACATTTTAGTTCTATTCGACGTATGATTAATATTTATTAAGTGGTTAGTTGGTAAAATTGTCCATAACTTGCGCAATTATTTAAGGATTTTAAAAATTTTGAAAGCTAATGGTTGAATCAATAAAGTCTTAAATACATATTAGTAACTTATTTAAAGCAAGTTTTTTTTTAATTTTTATAGATTTTTAGAGTTTGTGTAATTTGAAAGACATTTGTCAATATGTAATAATAAGAATATTAAATGTGTTTTTTTTAGTTAAGTTATAGCTTCATGTCTTAACTTTTATATGCCATTAAAGTTTTAAAAATCTCTTTATATTTGACTTACTTATTGATAAAAGATAAATCTGTGTCCTACTAGGCGTATGATTAATATTTATTTAGAGGTTAATTTTCGAAATTGTCCATAACTTTTGTAATTTAGCATGTATTTAAAAAATGTTAACACTTTATCAAAGCTAACATGTTAGGCTAAAACTACTAGTTGTAATAGTTTTTCAAAGCAAAATCTTTCAAATTTTTTCAGGTTTGAAAATAACATAGGTTTTTTAAATTTTTAAAGAAATTGTCAATGTGAAACATAAACAATTTTAAATTTATTCTTTAATGAAAAAATAGCTCAATGTTTTAGCCTTATTATGGCATTAACATTTAAAAAATCTCTCTATATTTGACTTATAAAAGAAGAATCTGTGTCCTACTAGACGTATGATTAATATTTATTTAGAGATTAAGTTGGAAAATTGCTCATAACTTCAAAAATTATGAACGGATTTCTACAATTTTAACGTAAATTCATCTAAGCAACATCTTAAAATTTTAAAGATTTTGAAAATTTTTTTGATTTACTTAAATATTTATTTAAATTATTTCTTTATGCTTAAAGCTCAAGTCATTGACCTAAAAATTATGATTTTTTTTTTTATAAGATTTGTTGTAGTTTTTCATGTTGAAAGTTAGTAGAAAATATATCAATCAATGTGAGTGCTGTGCTTCCACAACGTTTAACCATTTTTTTTGTATGTTTTTCATTTAATTTATTTATTTGCATTTGCACCTACGTATTTATTTATTTATAAATTCTCTTGATTTTTTTGTGTAAATTACTTTACAATATTTTATATTTATTTATCTTAAAAAAACTTTTTATTATCTTAATGTATTTATTTTTTGTGTCACTTTGTTTTTCCAATTAAAACTGATAACAGACATTTTAATTGAATTTCAATGACTAGAGGTCATATTTAAAAATATAAAAATAAGTTTTTCTTAAAGACTTTATGCACAAATGTTAGTTACCATTCTTTCAAAATACAAATTACAATTTGGTGAATTTTGCCAAGTAATTTTTTCTTTTTCTTAATACTAGTTATCAATTTAGCCCAAAGCTTAAGAAACTTTAACACACAAATTGCTTTTTCTGGCGCAAAAGCAAAGAAACTGTTTTGAACAAACTTATTGAATAGTTATTGTTAAAGGCAAACAAAAAGTAATATAAAAAAAACAGCCGTATATTTTCCTTTTTGTTTCTAACTACAACTATGAATATATTCCGACATACATATTTGTACAGTTCTCTCTCTGTTTAAATTTAATATTTGTAAAATAAACTCGTTTCTTTTCCTAACAAGTGTAATTTAGTATTAATGGCAAACAATTTGTTGTCTAGTTTAAATTGTGTAATAATAAAAAAGCTGTTTTTATTGCAATCTCATGCACCACTCATCGTTTCGTTGTGCAGTGTGTTTGGCTGTGCATTTCTTTAACAACGCGCCCCAAAGTATGCTTCAGTTGTATGTGAAAATTAAAACGAAAACAATAGCAATAGGGGGAATTTATTTAGTGCAACTTTGCAAGCTATAGATTGTTTTATTTGTAAAATAAAGCATCAGATAATAAATTTGTTTTTTTGTTTAAAGAATGTTTTAAAACAAATTGTAACATTTTATAATTATTTGATTTAAGATTTCACTACAAAAGGGAAAATATTTTAAATCAAATCCGGGAAAAAAGGTTTATCAAGGAAACATAAATTAAAGGGTGGTTAAACAAATGTAACAGCATTTTTTTGGCAAATGTTTTAACTTTTTATTTCCCACATCTGTTTACTGGGTGGGTTATCTTAAAATTTCTCTTCAGACATTTGCGAGCAGCAGCTATTTTACACTCTAAAATATACATTGTAAAATGTATATACGTCATTAAGCGTATTATGGTTTTTATTATATAAATATGCATCTACATACATACGTATATTTATATTTTTCCTTTCATATATTGTTAGATAAGTTGAACAAAACGCTGTGTGTGTGTCTTTTTGTTTGTGTTAAGAAAAACTAAAATTTCATATGTGTTTTTTTTAATAAAAAGAAAACATTTCCGCACAAAAAAAAAACGCTAGAGAAAATACACATAAGAAATTGTTACACTAAAACGTTTTTGATGTTCTGCCATAAGTGTTGTAATACGAAGATGAGCAGAAGACAAAAACACTCACACACATGTTTATATGCAAGTACTTAGTGCAACACAAAAGGTAGCTGCAGATGTTGCATATGAAAATGGAAAATTGCTGATATGTGTTTGATTATAATGATGATGATATGATAATTTTGTTATGTGTTAATGTTTTTTAATAAAAATATTTAAAATGGTTTTTGAGAAAGAATTTTAAGTATGACAAAATTTATGTTGTAATTAAAGGTAAAATTTTTTTAGTCTTAGTCTTAGTCTTAGTCTTAGTCTTAGTCTTAGTCTTAGTCTTAGTCTTAGTCTTAGTCTTAGTCTTAGTCTTAGTCTTAGTCTTAGTCTTAGTCTTAGTCTTAGTCTTAGTCTTAGTCTTAGTCTTAGTCTTAGTCTTAGTCTTAGTCTTAGTCTTAGTCTTAGTCTTAGTCTTAGTCTTAGTCTTAGTCTTAGTCTTAGTCTTAGTCTTAGTCTTAGTCTTAGTCTTAGTCTTAGTCTTAGTCTTAGTCTTAGTCTTAGTCTTAGTCTTAGTCTTAGTCTTAGTCTTAGTCTTAGTCTTAGTCTTAGTCTTAGTCTTAGTCTTAGTCTTAGTCTTAGTCTTAGTCTTAGTCTTAGTCTTAGTCTTAGTCTTAGTCTTAGTCTTAGTCTTAGTCTTAGTCTTAGTCTTAGTCTTAGTCTTAGTATTAGTCTTCAGATTCAAATTCATTGTTTCGTGAGGTCACTAGGGGTTGCCGCGCAATCAGGAAGTCTGTCTTCAGAATAATTGTCAGTGTCGTAATCACAAGGGTTTTTCAGCAAGTACTTTCCTTCATTATATTGATTTTTGAAACAGAAATATTTTAAACCAACACTAAAAGGAACGTAAATGATTCTAAAAGAAATATACGATAAAATGTTAAAGAAATGCGAAGTTATGCTCATACATTTTCATTTTCCAAAATTAATTGCTTAACATATTTAATATCTAAATCTGTGTAATCATTGTTTTCCTCATTCACTTCCTTGGCCTTCTAACAGCTTCAGACTCCTACAAAAACACTCTTGTCTTAATAAGGTATCACAAACAATGACAAAATCTGTCTTGGAAAAATTTACAAACATTTTACATAAAGTGTCAGATGGCACATAACATAGTATAACACCTCCTAAATACAAATACAAACATGCACACACACATACTCAAACATACATACACATAAATACTACATATACTCTTATATTCTTACATATTTAAACATAAACAATGACAAATGTTCATACGCATAGAAGAATATTTTATGTTTATGTGATGTATACTTTTAGGAATCTACAGTGTTGAAATGAATAATAACAACGGCTGCTTTATTTTCGATGATGCTAAAAGGGAAACCTTACAAACAAATAACTTTGTTAATTCTTACTGTCGAACTAGGGATGACCTTATGGTTATACCCTATGCTGTCACAGGCATAGTCAGAATTATAGTTGGAATCACAGTTAGATTCAGATTCATAGTCGTAGTCAGATTCATGGCAATAGTTAGAAACATAGTCAGAGTCAGATTCATAGTTAGAGTCAGAGCCAGGGTCACAGTTAGAGTTATAGTCATATATATGGTCAGTGTCAGAGTATTGGTAGAAGCTATTCAGATCCATAGTCAGATACAGAATCAAAGTCAGAGCCACATAGTCAGAAAAGAATTAAGAAGTATTGTTTTTATTATTTTTGCTAACACTGTGTGTATGTGTTTGAATTTAATATCAGCTGCTAAAAATTGCTTTATCGTATATTGTGGAAAGTTATATTTTCTTCTTATTGTTTCAGTATACTCAAACTTTTTTTTTGTGATTTTCATGGTATTTGGAATCTACAATACAATGACACCAACAGCCCATGCTCATGTGTGTGTTCATTAATACATAAGCTAGCTATTCATATACCCAATTGGAAATTTTCAAAGAAGAAATCCTACAAAACTAGCTACTGACTGCCTTACATACAGTATATAAACCACTTAAGAACACCTTCTGAATTTCATAGTTCGTCATTACTACCAAACAATTGCCGCCTGACTTTGTTCTCTAGTCCTTTATTTAGTAAATGTACGAGTATAGACTTTTACGGAAACCATTACTGATCCTGTCCTCACACCTAAATTTCCAATTGACCTCATATCTCTCGTATAATTTATAATTTCATACGGGTATATTTTAGGATTTTCTCATATAATATTTTTCCCCCTTAAACATAATTGTATGTTTTCTTTTCTGTCCTCATACACAATTTTTTTCTCTAATATTTGCAAAATAACTATGATTTAAGTTTCATAAAAGTGGCAATGAACAAAAGAGCCATGAAGAGGCGAACAGCAAACGTGCACGTTTGTTACAAGAATTTACTGCTTTAGAATGACAAACACAATTAATTGTAAAATAAAATATAATTATTAATTCTAATCTATATTAGTCATGTTATTTATGTGTAAAAATAATTGCATTATAAAGTTTTATTAACTTCAATCCCATTGTGCAATGTCATGGTGCCATGATGATTTTGCTTTTAATTAGTATTGTGTAGTTTATTTGAAATTGAACAACAATTTAAATTGCCAACAAAGAGGATTTTTGTTATTGCTTTAAATTTAGATTTTTCAAAATGATGACAAATTATTCTGGTAACTCATGTGTGAGAGTTTTTATTATTATTATTATTATTATTATTATTATTATTATTATTATTATTATTATTTGTAATGTAACAATGAAAAATTAGATTAATTAGATTGTAATAAATATTTCAGATGACTATAACACTATGATTCTAACTATAACTCTAAATAATTGTGACTATGACTGTGACAATAATTCCAACTATAGCTCTATTGTTGTGACTATGACCATATATTATAATATATGTCTTTGATTACGACTCTTAATAGACTTTGACTCTGATTCTCTGACTATGTCTCAGAGTATGACTTAAATGTCACTCATTATGTTTATTCATCTAACTATGACTCAATATATGACTAAAACTAAAACTAAAGGTCCGGTCACACTTGACAAGTATTTACTAAAAAAAGCGTAACCATTTTCTTGAGCGCAAATTTGTTTGACGTTGTTTACTCTTACAAGAGTTTTGCAAGATCAAACAACATGAAATAAATTAAAACTAAATATTTGTTTTGCTTTGGCCTAAATAAATAAAGTCTTTTTAAATAGTTAAACGAGTTCAAATATATGTTATTTAGTGGTTACGTCTCTTTCAGCAAATATTTGCCAAGTGTGACCGTACCTTAAAACTAAAGACGACACCATCTGTGTAGTTATTTTCACTGTGATTTAATATGTTCAATTTCAGTTAATAATTTTAATTGTAGTTATTGCATTTCATTGGATTTTCAGTTTCTCTGCCGTATTCATAAAAAATAAACTAGGTTTGAAGTGTGCTTTTAGACAAAATTTTCATACAAAATTTTCATACAAAATTTTCTTAAAGTACATTTGAAGTCTACTTTAATTTTTTATGAAACAGGGCATCTGTCTTTAGTGAAATTCTCCAGTGTTTGTGACTATTTTTTTAATTTCAACTAATTTCAACCATTTCCTAAATTGTTTTCTGCTCTACTTGAAAGCTTGTAAATGCTTTAAGGTGATTTTTCCATTTAAAAAAACATATTTCGTTTTATGTTTATTCGTCTTGTGCTTTTTACTCTCCACATTCAAACAACTAATCGTAATATCCTTTCTTTTTTTTCTAACGTTTCTGCTGCATCCTTTTGCAATTACCATACAAGTTTATATTGTTGGCTGTCTAGTTTCAGTTGGGTGTTGTTTTGACACCCTTTTCTGTTTTCGTTTCTTTTTATTGAATGAAAACTTTTTGGTTGGGGGGAGGTGGGGAGGGGAGTAAGGGGGTAGCGCGAGTAAAATGGGAACTAAACAAAACGGATGTCACGCGATGATTTGTTTCCGTTTTTTTTGTATGATTTTTCCTCTGCTTTTTTTTATTTTTGGTTGGTTCTTCTTGTATTGTATGTGAACAGTTAATTTCATTTTGTGAAACATGTTGCGAATATCTAATAATTTTTGTTGGGAAAAAGACATGCCATACTGGACATAAACAAGGAACAGGTAGTTTTTGTTTATGTCAGGTATTGGGGATTTTCATGACTGTTTTGGGCGGCTTAGGAATTTATTAATTTTGCAAGAGAATGCTTTTTTGTTTGTATTCAAAAGATTAGCTGGAAATATTTGTATTTAATTAAGAAAATAATTATATAGTATATGTATTTGTTTTCTTCATAACGCCCAAGAGTATGCCACGTTTCTTATGAATATTTTTTTAATGATCATTAAATACAAATGGTATTGTTGTAGCATTGTTGTTAAAATTGTTATAAGTATATCAGGGGTGTCGGTTTTAAAACCAATCCTGACAATATTGGTTTCTATGACAGCCCTGTATGCTTGCCTTCAAAACGTTCATTTATTTTCTGTCAAAAAATCGTTTAATTTTGATTTTTTTTTTTGTGTGTGAAAATTACTTGTTTTGCGTAAAATTTAGCAATTTTCCAAACACTTTCATGTTTGCAACTCTTTTAAAAATATGATTACCTAATTACCACAATTTCTATGTGGCACTTTACTTGCAACAACTACTTATATACATATTTACAAGCAAATTATTGTTACAACAGCCACTTCATTTGTTCACTTAAAAATGAAACATATGATGAACAAAAAAAAAAAAAAAAACAAACAAAAAGAAACTCAAAAACCACAAACTACAAAGACACAAATAGAAATGCTGCAACAAAAGTTTTCATATCAAAATTCTGCAAAAATAAAACCAAAATAAATATGAAATAAATGTTTCCTTTTCATGCAATGATTGTTGTATTAACATGGAGAATTAACAACCATTAGCCGCCCCCGAGCAAAAAACCACATTTTATCATTGCCACATTTAAACATACTTTTTTCTGCATGCATCCTGCAAATAACAAAAAAAAAATGAAAGTGGAAAGAAAACTCTTCTCTGCATGCAGACGATACTTTATTTAATGACGTATAAAATGATGAAGATGAATGTGATGAATGAAGCAAGCTCCTCACAGTATTTTTTTTTCTGTTTATGGCCACATGCAAGTTAAAGTAAATTTTGCTAGTTGGTGGCAAGTAAAATGTAGGAGTTGCTACTTTCTTTACTTACTGCCGTTCCTGCTACGACTACTGCTGATGATTGTTCCCTTATTGTTGGTGTTGTTGCTGCCAAATCAACAATGTTATTAAAGTAACAAGTGCAATTACCTATAAAAGCAAGAGTTTCAAAGGAATGTATTCATTTGGTTTTTCAAAATATAGTTTGTGTTAAAATTTCTCAACAAATTTTACAGTTTTGTATTTATTTAGCTGAAAAGCTCTTATACATTATACTGAATTAAATGAAATTAAAATTGTAGGAAAAATAAGGAGAATCGCTAAGTGTTGTTTATGTGAAAAAATTTTTGCGCAAAAATATTTAATTTGATGAGCTTCTTTTACTACTCTGTTCAGCTGGTCTCTCTGGGCTGGCTTTTTCAACTTCTTCTGTGATCTCCCGAAAAATTCCTGCAAATATTGTGGTCACATTCATATTCATGTTAATTTAAACAAATTATAAAACCAAACAACACAATCATACACAAAAATAAGTCTGCTGCTACAGATTACTGGGATTTTTAGCACTACACTACAACTACATAGGAATATTTCAAATAATTTAGGGTGTCCCGATAGACTGGGCGATAGTGTAACGAGCTATCAGTCAGAGGGTTTCGGGTTTGATTTCCGCCAACGACTCTGGTTGCTTTCTGCAGATAAGTTAAAAAACTTCGCAGTTTCTGTTTGTTAATTAAAGTAATGTTTAAACCCTCTAGTCCCAAATTACCCCTGTTTATTGATATCAGTTGAGATCGATATCGAGTAAAATTTATCGTAGTTTTCTTATTTGAGATCATGGCATTCGATATCCAGCAAGAAATTTAGTACATTTTATCATAATTTCGATATCGAAATCAGTTTTCGATACGATAACTCATTAGATTACGAATGCGGTAATTTGGCCCCAGTTCTAGTTCAGATTCTAGTTCAGCTTTAGTTGAATTCTATTTCAGTTCTCATTCAGATTTTAGTTCAGTTCTCGTTCCTTTCTAGTTGATCTCAGATTCTAGTTCCGATTCTTGTGAAGTTCTAGTTCAGATACTAGTTTAAATTCTAAATTGTTCCCGTTCCTTTCTAGTTTAGTTCAGATTCTAGTTGAGCTCTTGTTCAGTTCTACTTCTGTTCTCGTTCATATTCTAGTTCAGATCTAATTGAGTTCAAGTTCAGATTCTAGTTTAAATTCTAGTTCGTTCTCGTGTAGTTCTAGTTGATTTCTACCTTTAGTTCGGATTCTAATTCAGGTTCCAGTTCAGGTCCTAGTTCTTGATCTAATTCTTGTTATACTTCTGATTCTAATTCATTTCTCGTTCTGTTCTAATTGAGTTCCAGTGGGTCTGTTCAGATTCTCTTTTAAGTTTCAGTTCACGTTCTAGTTCTGGTTCTAGTTCTGATGCTAACTCAGTTCTAATTCAGTTGTAATCTAGTATTTATCTGAGAGTCTCAAATGTCTTGTTCATATTTGAGCTCAGGGTTCTTGTTCAGCTAGTTCAGCTAATAATTAAGGTTCTAGTTCAGTGTTTCTCAGAGTGTCTCAAATGTTTGAAGTTTGTTGCAAATATAGGGTGTTTTTTTTAGATGTATATCACTTTAAACTGGCAACACTTTTTTAACTGGCGGCTATTTTGTCAATTGTCAAGTGAATTGTGTTTAAAGTCGCTAGTCTGTGCCGATAAGCTCCAAACGATGGAGCACTTGGATGACAGCATTCGTCGCGTTATTATCGATATACGGCCACAAATGTTAGGAAAAGTCATCGAAAATTGGGCCTCCAGATTGCACTACGTCCGAGCCAGCAGTGGCGATCATATGCCACAACTCCTTTTAAAATTATAATGCCAGAAGATTATCTTTTGACTAAAGTAAATATCATGTCAATTTAAAAATCATCTTTGTTTATTCCATTTTAAATTGCTATATATAAAAAAAAACAGCACCTTGATTTTCAAAATAAATTTTCACAATTTGGAAGCGTTTTTCAGGCGTCAGTCTATTCATGTTGAAATATCAAAAAAAAAACTAATCATAAATCCCTTGACAGCTGACAAAATGGCCGCCAGTAAAAAAAGTGTTGGCAACTTAAAGTTCTATACATCTAAAAAAAACACCTTCTTTTTAGTCATGAACGTTTTTCATTTTTTTTTTGTTCTGCTGCAACCTGTGTGGAAGTATCCTTCTCAAGAGTTCACAACAGCAACAGCAGTATTCTGGGAACATCTTTTCGACAAACAAAATGTTTTTCGAGATTTATTTTTCAGCATTTCCTCAGCATTTCTTGTTTGATTTTGGATTAAATGTTAGGTCATTTTATTTTTGAGATTTCCAAACTGATGGTTGTTGTATTAGTAGAAGTTTTAAGTTTATAAGTGAGTGCGTATACACTCGTATGTATGTAGATATGGATGATGGCTGTATGTATGAGTTGTTGGTATGCCAGTGACATGACAGTGATGTGCTGCTCGGATGTACATATGTAGTATTTAGTTGTAACACAGGGCGGTTGTGTGTTTGATAATTGTTCATTCATTAATGCATGCATGATTGTGTGTGAGCACAACATACATATATTTCGTTATTGTGTTTTATATGAGAATTGTTTCTGTTGGTGTTGGTGTTGTTGTAGTTGTGGTTTTTTGTACAAATACATTTTTATAATACAACATACAGACATATGTTTATGCATGTGATAAAGTAAGTGTAAGTTTTGAAAGATGATGAAAAGTTAGTCAGTCAGTCAGCCAGCCAGCCAATGTTTGTTTTCTAACAAGATGCTAAATAATATTTTTATTTCTAGATTTATGTTAGATGTTCTTTTTTTCTTGAGGGCCATCCGTGCGGGGGGAGTATAATGAAGAAGATTAAATGTTGCTAAAGTAAAAGTTTTTTGTACTTGTTGTTGTTACAAAAATTTCACTCAAACTCTCTCAAATACCAACAAATTCATACCAACAACACATACATATCGTTAACTTAATACGAAAAGGCTCCAACTCATAATTTTTCGAAATCGATATTTTTACATATTTCGATAGACTATTACTAGATACACCTACTCCAAAAAAATCAGATGAATTCGGAAAAAAATACCGAAGTTATAGCCTAAAAAAGAAAAGCCCTAACTAAAATTTTGTATTAATATTGCATTTTTTTTATTTAGTTTTTTTCTCCTCCTGTAAACTATGAAAGACATGAGTTAGGGCCTTTTCGTATTAACTTAACGATATGTATGTGTCTACTGATAAATTGTGCGTTAAAACTTAAGTTTGTTTAATGCAGAGTGTCAAGAAAAACTAAGAAATTACATGAGCATAAAAAGTTTATTTAGCCAAAATTTAAAAACACATTACAAATCGTAAATCGTAAATTTTACACATAATCAAGTTTGTTTATTTGTTGTTGTTTCTTTTTGGGATAAAAAAGCAAATGCTGAGAAATATGGAAAATTAAAAAATATAAAGATACAATTTTAAATAAATTAATTTGTTTTTTTTTGTGTGTCTCAAACATTTCTATCACAGTATAGAAAATTCATCTCAGTGGGTCTGTGCTGGAAACTTTCTATAGAAGATCATCATAGTGGATCTGTTTAAAATTTTTGTGTAGAAAATTCATTCCTCAAATACTGGAAATTTTCTATAGAAAATTCATCACAGTAGGTCTGTGCTGCAAATTTTCTATTTAAAATTTATCACGATAGATCTGTGCTGCAAATTTTCTAGAGAGAATTCATCACAGTGGGTCTGCGCTGAAAATTGTCTATGGAAAATTTATCACAGTGGATCTGTTCAACAATTTTGTATAGCAAATTCATCACAGTGTGGGTCACTCAAACCAAACGATTGATCAGGGATTTTATGTGACAAATGAGTGTTTAATTTATTCTGTCTGCCTAAGACATGTAGTATATTAGGTATACTACAGAACTATGCTGGAAATTTTCTATAGAAAATTGTTCACAGTGGGTCTTTTTCTATGGAAAATTTCTAATGTCTCTTTTTTTTCGTAAAATATCATTAATTTTTCTTAAGATTGTCTATATTTTTTTAGTTTTAAATATTACCTAATTTCTTTCTTTTTCTATT
Organism: Bellardia bayeri; assembly: GCA_950370525.1. Lineage (NCBI taxonomy): Eukaryota > Metazoa > Arthropoda > Insecta > Diptera > Calliphoridae > Bellardia > Bellardia bayeri. The sequence continues at coordinate 7,560,730 of OX493264.1, read as the reverse complement.
TGCAGGTATGTATTTCTCCGTTTGCAATTATTTTAAACTCAGGTATTAAATTTTATTTTCTAATACTTCAGCTGATGAAAATGGTAAGCGAATTGTTACAATAAAAATATTCGTTTAAACAATTTTGCCTGAACCTAAAAACAAAGAGTAACAGTTAAATTAATTACCTAAACTAATAAGAACCCAGCTAGCTTGTAGTAATTTTGTTTCATACTTGCATCATGCGTTAATTCAATGCTGCACATAAAACATGTACGAAAAAAAAAACTAGTTCATTGTTTATCTCAGAAGTGTGGCATGCATTTTCAACGCTCTCATTATTTGTTTCGCATTTGTAGTTTGATTTTAAGCCAATAATTTACGTTTTGCCTAATCACTGTTTGACGTTGACCTTTTATGGCTTTTTAGAAGCAACCACTTTGGCTGTTGCAGGTTTTTTTCTATTGCTGCAATGTTTGTTTGATGTTTATCATGTGTAAAATTGCATCAGTTTTTGCCGTATAAGAGCAATATGTTTGCAACATGATTGAAGAAGTTTTGTAATTGAATTTCGAATAAAGAAAATGAAATTACATCAGCCTTATTTTTGTGTTTATTATAGAGATTGTATGTTTGTAAAATTAGTTTTTGTGAAAGAGAATGTTGTTATCAAAATAAGTCCGGTCCAGTGTTAAGTTGATTCAATTATAATTGATAATAGTTTTGAGGAGAAGGGACTAGAAGCAGACTTAATTATAAAGTTTTATTTGGTTCCTTTTAATTCAATTCATATAATTTTCTAAACTAAAGCAGTTTAATATTTGCATTTCTTTAGCCTTCCCCAGCGTAGTATTTTATGCAGTACTTTTCATGTCTACAAGTTCATTAATTTACGTCGTTTTTTTTCTTACAATTATATTTTGCTATTAAACTATGTATTTATAAATATATTCTTTATCTACTTCTGTGTTTTGTTGCTTACTTTAAATTCTTTGAAATCATCTTGGCAGAATTTGTCATTAAAGAAAATCACTGCAAATATACAAGTATTATGTAAAAGAATTTATTATTAATAATTCTTTCTATGCGTCATTTAAGCTGTTTAAAGGTGGGGATATTAAGAAGATATGTGTCACAATAAGTTTTCATTTTCTAAAGAATATTTATCACAATGATGTGGGATAGAAATTTTCTATATAAAATTCATCAATTGGTTGTGTAAAAGAAATGTTTAGTGGAAAATTTATTACAGTGGTTGTGTGCAGTGAATTTTCCCTAGTAAATTGATCACAGTGGGTATGCGATAGAAATTGTCTGTACAAAAGTTATGACAGTGGGTCTGTGCTGAACAGTTTCTATAGAAAGTTTATCACCGTGGGTCTTTGCTAGAAATTGTTAAAAAAAAAATTCATCACACTGGGTCTGTGCTGGTAATTTTCTATAGTAAATTTATCACAGTGGGTCTGTGCTAGAATTTGTTTAAGAAAATATATCACAGTGGGTTTGTGGTAGAATTTTTTAGAAAATGTATCACAGTGGGTCTTTTATCTTTTTAAGAGAAAAGTTTTTTTATTCAGGCTAATAGTTCGAATAATCAAGAATACTGTTGTAAAGTACTGGAACAATTGGCAAATTGAAATGCATTTTCTACCCTGCCAATGGCGTCATCAGCAATCTTCATTGTCCATGATCAAAATCTGTAAACATCATCTATTTAACTCACCGTTTTTTGAGAAATAGAATACGAGAATTATCATATTTCTTTTTTACGTGTTGTGAGTTAGATTTTCCATTAAATATTTATCACATTGGGTCTGTGCTGGAAATTGTCTATAGAAAATGCATCACATTTGGTCTCTGCTGGAAATATTCTATAGGCAATTTATCACAGTGGGTTCGTGCTAGAAATATTGTATACAAATATATTACATTGATAAAACAGTACAGTATTATTAGCCTTTTACTTTACAAGAATTTTTAATTTCTTCCCGTTTCTCATTATTTTTCCTAAAAATAATTACAATAAATTCTCATTTTCTTACATTTGTAATATTTTACATATGATAAAATAAAATTCATTATTACAACACAATTGTGCCTAATAATTCATAGAAGTAATTGAATCAAATTAAAAAAAAAAAAAAAATACGGGTTTCAAAATTCAGTACGTTTCGAATACGAAATTTTAATAAAATCAGTAGTTCTTTAATTTAATATGTAATTGACCTAGTTTTCTAAGATCAATTTGTTTAAATACCGCTGGATTTCATTCAGGCAGAATTGATATCTTTCTTTGAACTGTGAGCTTGGCGTAGAGTTTTGACTTTAAACCCCATAAAAGTTATGCTGTTTATAACCTAAATCCTCAGCTTTAATACGATTTTAAAATTGCTGCAATAAGAGCATAATTGAATAAGTTACGGGTAGTTTACCAACATAAACTATAAAATAATATTAATCATACGCCTAGTATGACGAAATTTTTATTTTATCGGCAAAGTCGACAAATATAAAGAGATTATCAAAATCTTAATAGAATATAAGAGCTATGATTTCATTAAGAAAATAGTTCAATAATAGTTTTCTTTCATAGTGATAAATTGTTTTACATTGACAGAAATGCTGAAATTTTGACAATGAACACAGCCAATTCATTCAACCTCATTTCAAATTGAATTGCTTAGTTTCTTGAGTTAATTAAACATTGTAAAGTTCTTTGCAATTATTGTCCACCCATTCTCCCCGCTATTATTTAATAAACTATTGATTATTGTTGAGTAGTTTTTTGAACAAAACATTTTTGGCCTTTAAAAACTCCAGATACTTTTCACAATTTCAAAAATTGTTTCAGAAATTTAAAATTTTTGTTTTTTTTTTAAGCAAAATTCCTAGAAATTATATTATATACACAAAACCATCCAATCAGATTTTCATGTGAAAACTTTTCACTCAACAAATTGTTTGTTTATTGCTCCTCTCATAAAGTTCATAATTTATGTTTTTTTTACATTATTTAAAATTTCATTTTTTTACTAAAACATAATTTTATGGAATAACAAAAAGTTTTAAATTTGTTCTTTATTATTATTTGTTTTTTTTTTTTTGGTGTATGCATTATTGTTATTAACCTACTGCAATTTAGTTGCATTATATTTAAATACAATTTTTTGTTTGTTACTTTTAAGCATAAATTGTTTATTATTTATAAAAAAAAAATTATTTTTTTTTGTGCCGGATCACAAAGTTCAAAAAAGTTTTTTGAACTTTAGGAAATTGAAAAATGTCGCTTGCATTTAATTCCAAAAAAGTGTTAATTTTTTTTATAAAATACAAAAAAATGCAGCCTCTTTTCTTGGAAAGCTTATCAGTTATGACTGTTGATTTTGCAGTATCGTTTAATTTAGATTTTTTTAAATGTGTTTTTGCTTTGCTTTTAGTTTCTCTAAAATTTTTTGTTAAATATTTTGTTTTTTGTTGTGTCTGAATTTTTTTGTTCCTTACAGTCATTGCTTGATAAGGGCGTAATTTGTTTAAACACACAAAGACGTCTCGAGTTCAGATTTTTTGTTGACAAACACTGACATATTGTTTTGAGCAAAAAAAAAAATATATATACACACGTAATGGAAATAAGTAGCGCGTCAACTGATTTTTTTTCATTTGTTAAAATTAAAACGTCATTTTCTTTAAGGAAATGCGTAAAATCTGTTCTACGAGTAGTTTTAGCTGCTGCGTAAAATCTGAAATGAGAACTGTTTATTTTGTTGTTGGAAAAACCCCAATGTCTTTATGTATTTGATTTACAATAATACTTTGGAAAGTAAATTTTCGAGCTAAATAAAAATTTTAAAAAGTTGTTTGTAATAAAAAGGGTATGCTTTAATTTAAAGTTCACAAAACTAGGTTTTCTAACTTAAAAACCGATTTAAAAAAGCTTTTTTTCTTTAAGATTATGTAAGTTAATATTCTGTCAATAATCGTTTAAGGCTATGTTTGTGTAAAACACGATTGGATGCAAAATACTACATCGCTTGTAATGAAATTCACCTGCAGAGTTTCATTTACGTCCTAAGCTGTTTGCTATTGAAAATGAGCCACATCGATTCAGTAGATAAGATGGTATGAACCAAAATGTAAGACAATATTTGCTGAAACAAATTTTTAAAATATTTATTTGTTTATATTTTTACTGTTCAAATGTAACATTAAGAGCTTCTCAATTCTAAAACTGAATTTCCGCTAGAATATCAACTAGAACTTAACTAGAATCGAGCACTGAAATCTGCACTAGAATAAGAACTCAGTCAGAATTTCAACATGAATTTGAACTAGATTCTAACCTAGAACCTAAACTAGAATCTAAAGGAAAACCTGGATTAGATCTAGTATTAGAATCTGAACTAGAACCTAAACTAGGATCTGAACGAGAATCTCAATATGAATCTGAACTAGAATCTGTACTAGATTTTAACATAGAACCAAATTACCGCATTCGATATCGAGTGAAATTGATCGTAATTTTCTTATTTCAGATTATGGCATTCGATATCGAGCAAGAAATTTAGTACATTTTATCATAATTTCGATATCGAAATCATTTTTCGATACGATAGCTCATTCGATCAAGAATGCGGTAATTTGGAACCTGGACTAGATCAAGAACTAGAATTTTAACTAGAATCTAAACGAGAATCTTAACCAGAATCTCAGATAGAATATCAACTAGAACTGAACTAGAATCGAGCACTGGAATCTGCACTAGAATAAGAACTAAAATCTCAGGCAGAATTTTAACATGAATTTGAACTAGATTCTAACCTAGAATCTGAACTAGAATCTAAAGGAAAAAATGGATTAGATCTAGTATTATAATCTGAACTAGAGTCTGAACTAGAACCTGAACTAGGATCTGAACTGGAATCTGTACTGGATTTTAACCTAGACACGGAACTAGGATCTGAACGCGAACACGAACCTGAACTAGATCAAGAACTAGAACCTAAACTAGGATCTGAACCAGAGTCTGAACTAGATCAAAAAGTATATCAAGTACTAGGATCTGAACTAGATCAAGAACTAGCTTATTTTTGAGTTTCTGGGGAACCAGAATATTTTTTAATGCTCATTCTCCTTTAAAGATTCCTCTCAATTCCATTCTGCTTTAAAAATATAACATAAAATTCACATCTAAAAACTTGCAAAATTTTTAATATTTGTTTTGAGCGTCGTCACCAGCAAACAGTTGGAAATGCAAACAATCTTGCAAATCGTTTTGCCAACATTCCAGCAATGTCTTCAAAGAGTTTACTTAATACACACACGCCAACGACAGCAACAACAAGAAGCATACGTATGTAGGTCTATTACAAAACTGTCATAATTCTTTCTGTCTATTCTATTCTACATACTACTGAAACATGCTTTACTTTTATTTTTTAAGTGCTACTTATAGCCGGCTTTGAAAAGTCATCATCTTACATTTGCTCCTTCTTCTCCTCCTCCCCTCTGCCGACATGCCTCTCCCATCTTTGGCATGCTGTAAGTAAATAAAAGGCAAAAGGGATAAAGATAATGTCGGGGAATGTGACTGGTATTTTCTCGTCGTTTTATTTCTCGTTTATGTTTGTTTTTGTAATATTTAAACGATTTGGATGTCAAGGAAATAACCAGCCAGCCAAGGATAATAGTCGCCCCAGTGCAAGTGACAGTGACAATGACTGTGACACAAATGACAGAGTTTAAACGTAGCATGTGATTGCTGTTTGTTGCACAATACTTTTATACGAATACTAGCATGAACACTTTTCATTGCTGTAATAGAGATTAAAACTGCAAAGGGTCAGGAGGCAAGGGGGAGCTTGATGATGTTTAGTGATGATGTTGGAAATCAAGATAATGATACTTTTAATGCAGCCAAGTGCATGAGTATTACAAAAAAAAAATATGAAAAAACCAAACGAAAAGAATCAACAACACTGCAACATGAGACCTAAATTTCCTTGCACATGCTGTCATATGTATGTATGTATGCGAGTGTAAAGAATGCCATCTAAACGCCATTGAAATTTAAAACAGATTACACGTTATAGAAACGTGATAAGAAACTGAAAATACAAAATCTACTTTTGTTTTTCAAATATTTGCAGTTGTTTGTATATTTAATAATATTTCCATTTATAATCCCATAAATAATAAATCACCTAAAAAGTTTTGTTGTCAATATTGTGCCTTTCTGTCCCGCTCTCTGTTTTGGCCGACATTTATGGCCGAATTCTGAGTCATTAGTTAACCATTGGTAAACTATAATACTAACTATTGTTTAACTATTACTTGTTGTTCTTATGGCAAACTAAGCATTGCAAATAAAGAATCATTAGTTAAGCCTTTGTCATTAGCTAACTAAAGTCTGAGAATTCGGCCATTAATCATTTAAATTACGATTTAATAACAAATTTATTTAGTTGTTTAACACGTAAAAGTTTCCAATTAATGGTTGGTTTTTTTCTTTTTGATTAAATTTCAAATAATCATAGTTTGTTTTGAAAAAAGCCGCTCACTTTTTAAGATTTTATGAACAAATTAAATCATTTAAATTTCAGTTTGATAGTCAGCTTGAAATGAAAAAAATACCCTAAGACCCCTTAACGTCCCTTGAAATGCGCATCAATATTTTTGTTTTTTTTTTAATATTTTATTCCTTATCTCTGACTGTTTGATTTTCTTCTCTCACACTGCTTGGTACGAAATTTTTATTTTTGATTAGACAAATTGAGTTCAAAGTTCACAATGATTAAATAATTGAAAAAAAATTGTGCTTAAACAAGAGTGTTTTCGTGATTTTGAGACGAAATATAAAAAAAACAGTTTTATTTAAATACATGTGATTACAATTAATTGGAAAAACGGCCACCAGCAAAGGTAATAAATCGAAGCAATTGGGTTAAAGTTTCCATTTACGATAAGAACTATCAATAACATCGTTTCCAAAAAAAAAAAAAAAAAAAAACAAAGCTGTTGGCTTTATGACTTGAAAATTAAAAGTTTTCAGTTTAAAACCAAAACGTACCAAAAATCAAAAAAGTAATAGTAAAAGTAAAAAAAAACACCAAACTTAAAAAACTCCCACAATTGTTTGCACACATGTTTTTCAGGTAATTTAAGCTTTCTTAAATTGAAAAAATAAAAACTCATAAATTGACACACATTCAAAAAAGTATCCAACTTAAAATAAAACAAACAACAGCTACAAAGTTCTCTTAATTTAAAATTTTCTGTAGCAAAACTAAATGTTTCGGTTAAAATACAAAAAGTACCAAAATATTAAAAAGTACCAAACCCTAAAAAAACATTATTTTATTATATAATTTGAGTTTCATAACATTTTGTACTACAAATTTTAATTCTACTGAATTTTTGAGTAAAATTAGAGATTGTACTTTTTTTGGTACTAAAATTTTTAAAATTACCAGAAATCAAAAATATTCAAAATTATTTCTCATTAAGTTTTTTCACATTATTTAAATGTTGTTGTAAAAATATAGTTTTTACTACAAATTAAAAAATTACTTTTTTGGTACTAAATTTCTAATAGCTCTAATTTGTTTGTGAAGCTATTTTTCATTTATTTTAAAATTTAATTAGTTTTTTACCAAAAATTTTAATTCTATTTATTTTTTTAGAGAATTTAGAAAAAGTACTTTTTTTAGTACTAAATTTAAAAACCTCCAAAATTTTTAAAATCATTTCCTAGGATATTTTTCACTTTAATTAAATGTTATTTAACTAAAAATGCAGTTTTTAGTGAAAATTAAAAAAATACTTTTTATTAGGAAAAGTACTTTTTAAGATAAATGTTATTTTACTAAAAATGCAGTTGTTAGTGGGAATTAAAAGAGTACTGTGTTGGTATTAAATTCAAAATGGCTTTAAAATCATTTGTGGAGCTATTTTTTCATTTAATTTAAGATTTAATTAGTTTTTACTAAAAATTTTAATTTTATCTAATTTTTTAGTGAAATTAGAAAAGGTATTTTTTTTAAATCAATATTTAAAAAATACCAAACTTACAAAATCTTCAAAATCATTTCTAATTATTTCTTTTTTTCACTTTAGCTTTTACAAAAAATGTGGTTTGTGGTGAAAATTAAAAAGTACTAATTTGGTGCTAAATTTCAAATCGATATACAAAAATAAAATCTGTTCCAGCATTGTTTCTTTACTTTATTTGAGTTTCATAAATTGTAAAGTGAAGTTAATTTGCAATTTAAAGTAATCAAATATAAATAAAAATAAAACGAACAAAGTTTAAAACATTTTGTTTTATTAGTCCTTTGAAGTCGATTTTCTGGCTCTAGTTGTCAAATCTTAGTTATTGTATGACTTTTTTCTGGTTACCTGCTGTATATGATAAATTATGGTACTCAAATCCTGTAATATTAAGCTTTAACACTCTTTTCAAACACACACACTAACTGTCTCTCTCTCTCTCTCTCTCTCAGTCACAGTGTTTTCTCCCTGCAAATGCGCAATTGCAATATGAAGGAAGAAAACAAAACAAATTGCATTGCAGAGAGCTGAAATTGAAAGAGAGTGTGTGATAAGCTTTCTACTTATTATTTGTACTTTTGTAATTGTTGTAAGGTTTGTAATGGTAAATTGTTTTTATTCCTTGCTTGTTTGCTTTTTTATTGATAATACTAAAAAGCTTTTGTTTATGACAGTGATGCCCAAGGTAGTAGTATTGGTGAGAGTGACAAAATAACACTGGAAGAAAACAATTTGATATTCATTTTATTTAGTCGTCAGCGAGAAAACACTTGTGTTGTCATTTTTTTCTGTTTCTTAATTTAACAAAAGGGAAATATAAAATTAATGTATGTACATATTTTACTAATACTCTTGATGAATGAATTGATAGATATGTACATATATATATAACATATACATATATAATTTATATGTGTGGACATCTGGATAGTTAGATATATATACATATTTCGAAATAAAAAGATTCTTCGAAGTGTTTATAAATTTTCCCTCAATTAATCATTGTCCTATTTGCAATTAAAAAGTAATGAAATCTTCCATGTTGATACTCTTATTGCAATTACGCAGTAAAAGTATATTTCTCAAACTAGAATAATTCAGCTTATTGCGTGTTTTTTGAGCAAATATAATTCAGTCTCGATGACGATTAAAATGTAATCATTAAATATATTTCCTTTTTGATTTCCCTTGTTTGGTCCAAAAATATTTTAATAATATTAATTTTCTATTATCTTGAATCATAAGTTCTGTAAGTGTATTTTGTCTCTCCCACTCAACATGCTGATTTCCTATTGGTTGATTGACGATCAAACAAAAGAGCGTAAGTATACGTGTGAGTTCAATTTGCTGATATCAGCCACTACTGGGCATCTATGGTTTATGAGAGAGTGTCATCAGGCTTTTGCTCAATACACTCATGTTTGGGGGATGCTGTTTGCGAGTGTAGTAAAGATTAATTCATAGATTGAGATGCTGATTTTGTTGTTGTTGGTTTATTGTGTTCTGTTTTTTTCCCATTCTTTCTTTTTTACAGTCTTGTTTAAACATGACCAGACTTAAGCAGGGATGCTGAAACAAAGATTTTAGTCAACAGCAAACTTTAAATTGATACGGTTGTATTAAACGGATTGATAAGACATATTTATTGTGTGTGCTTTTTTCTATTGTACCAAGTGAAATATAAATAAATACTATGCATTAATACAAAGAAATTCAACTAAATTAAAAAAATTATATAAAGAAAGAAAAATATAAAAATTTGAAAGGAAATTTCTAAAATTTCAATAAGCAACACCATACAAAAGTGTTGGAATTTTAAATAAATTTTTTATTTAATGAAATTATAGAAAAAAATTAAACAAACTACAATTAAAATCATTTAGATAATAAAGAGAGCGTGTTTCAGAAAAAAAATTGGAAATAACGTAAACAGCTGATGCCAGTAAAAGTTTATTTTAACCTTAGAAATAGTTGCTACAAAAAACAATCGAATTAACTAAAAAAAACCTAAGTAATTTAAGAAATTTAACAATAAACCAACTAAATCAATATTGAAGTTGTTAGTTCATACATACATTATGGTTTTTATTAATAGTATTTTGCTTTATTTCTTCCACGAATTCCTTCTTTCATTGCAGACTACAACTACTTGCAATGTTGCTTCTTTTTTTCTGTTAAAGCAAAATACTACATTGTTGTTTTTGTTTCTGTTTTATTAAACATTTTTGCTCTTTACTCTTGTGTTTTTCTTATTTCCTGTTTTTTGTTTAATCCTGAAGTTGTTGGTTTTATATTTACATAGATTTGTTTGTGTGCGTATGTGTGTATGTGTGTATATGAAAAGGCGCCTTTTTGTATTGCAAACTAAAGCTCTCTTAGTTAACGGTTTTTCATTTACTGCTATATTTTGCTCATTGTTTCTTTTTTTGTATTTGATTATACACCAACACATACATATAGTTTAGAAGAACAATAAAAACAGCATTTTACCCAAGTAAACCTTAAACGTAAAAGTGTTGTAAAGAGCTTTATAACTTCTAATATTTGTCAATATAAGTTAAATAAGTAAAGATTGTACACGTTAGAGATTTGTTGTTAAAGCCTGATAAATGTCATATGTATGTACTTTTGGTCGAAATTCGGCAGGACAATATTACTGAAAATTATTTATAGAATCGGAAATTTATTAAAGTTTCTAACTAAATTTTTCATTTACAAGTTTCAATTCAATTTGCTTAAAATTCAGCTACAAATCACAGATCTTCATGTTAAATGAAAAATTATCTCCAGTATTGTAAAAATATATGTATCTCAGCTTATTTATTTGTGATTAACAAATTGAAAATTTTATTTAGCTTCAGTTCATTAATTTAATAATTCAAAGAATACCATTCTAAAGTAAAGCTAGATGTACAAGATTGAAATTTTCTTCCAAATTGTTCTTCAAAATGCTTCAAACTCGTGTAAACAGCAAAAATTCTTCAAAATTTATTTATTTAGTAGTTATTAATAGTTATTAAATAAATCAATTTTGAAGAAATTTTGCTGTTTACACGAGTTTGAAGCATTTTGAAGAACAATTTTGAAGAAAATTTCAATCGTGTAAATCTAGCTTAATACTTTTTAGACAATTGGCACATTGGCATGCATTTTCTGCCCTTCAAATAGAAAATTTTTATTTTTCAGTTAAAAATTTTGAAAATAACAAAACTCAAAAAATTAAAAAAAAAACATAACGTAACGTCTTTTTTTTTACTAATTTATGTTTTACAAATTGAATAATTAAGTTTTTCAGTTTGAATTTAAATAGTACCAAATATGCCAAAAAGCACCAAACTTGAAATGCAACCAAAATCGCTCCTAACGAAGTCTTTTTTACTTATTTATGTTTTAAAAATTCAAAAATTAAAATTTTTCTATTCAATTCAAACTCAAATAGTACTTATTTTAAAAACATCCAAAAATCGCTTCTTAAGATAATTTTTACTTTATTTATGTTTTAAAAATTAAATTTTTCATTAACAAACAAATTTCAGTCAAAATTCAAAAAGTACCAAACTTAAAATACAATAAAATTCGGTATTAACAAGGGTTTTTTTTGCTTTATTTATGTATTAAAAATTGAAAAATTTTATTTTAAAGTTAAAATCCAAAAAGTACTTCACAAAATCTGTTGTCCTGTTCTTAAGTTATTATTACTTTATTTATATTTTACGAATTGAAAATTTTAATTTACCTGTTAAAATACAAAAAATACCAAAAATCTAAAAAGTACTCTTTAAAAATACACTAAAAATGATTCTAAAGCAGATTTTACTGTAGTTATGTTTTACAAACGGAAAAATTAAGTTTTTAGTTAAAATTTAAAAAGTACCAAAAACATAAAAACGTAACATACTTAAAATACAAGTAAAGTTGCTCCTAACGAAGTCTTTTTTACTTTTTTATGTTTTAAACAATCAAAAATTATAATTTTCTAGTAAATTGCAAAAGGTGCCAAAAACTCTAAAAAGTTCTATTTTTGAAAAAAAAAATAGCCAAAAATCTTTTCTTAAGGTGTTTTTTACTTTATTTTTGTTTTAAAAATAACATTTTTCAGTTAAAACCTTAAAAGTAGTAAAACTCAAAAAAGTACTTTTCACTTTATTTAAGTTCTACAAATTGGAAAATTATTGTTTTCAGTAAAATTTACAAAAAAATAAAAAAAAAAAAATTTATTTTATTTTTTTTTGTAAAGGAAATTACCAAAATCTATTTCAAAGATATTTTTAATTTTTTAAATAGTAAAATAAAAATTTTGCAGCAAAGTAGAAAACTAATTTGAAAAAGTACTTTTAAAGTAACTTTAGAAAAAGACAAAAAACCTTTCGAACTTTCAAATTCAATGAAAAGATTTCATAAAATTTTGGTCTATTCTAAAAAGTTTATTTTATTTTACAAATTGAAAAATCAATTTTTCTATTTCACAGCCAGAAAGTACCAAAAACTAAAAATTACCATTAGGACAAAAAAAAAGTACAAAAGTTGAAAAAATTTAAAAAATCAATTTTAAAAAAATTTTTTATGTTACATATTTACATTTCTCAAATTAAAAAAATTAATTTTTCAATTAAAATGTAAAAAGTACCAATAGAACAATTAAATAGTATCTTAAGATATTTTTCATGTTATTTACATTTTGAAATTAAAACCGACATTTTTTCAATTTAAATACAAAAAGTACCAAAAATCAAAAAAGTAGCAGAATTTAAAATTTACCCAAAATCTTTTTAAAATGGATTTTCGCATTCTTAATATTAAATAAATTGAAGAAAAATAAAAAGTACCACGTTGAAAAAATACCGAAAATTTAAAAAAAGTACTACTTTTGAAAAAAATTATATTTTGAAAAGTACTATTTTGGGAGAGTTCTATTTTGCCTTAACAGGCATTTACTTGCACATTGTACAAAAAATTTATTTTCTGCTCCTACTTTCTTAACAACTCAAAAATATTGTTACAAAAAAACCTACAGACGGACAGACACTCCTCAAACTTTATTTTTTTTTACCCACTTATACACAATGTTTTTATATGATTTTCTACAATAATTCCTTCATTTTATTATACATATATTTTTTATGTTGTTGTGTATTATTGAACTGTCTGTTGTTTATTACGGTTCAAAAGTCCTTAAGAAAATTGTATGTATTTGTAACACATTTGTTGCCATATTATTTTTATCAAAATTGTTTTTACTTTTGAAAAACAACTTGTTTAGATTTGCTTGAGACATACGACGAGTGCTTCCTAAAACGTTTGTCTCCAAAAAACTTGTTTGTTTACGTTATTTAATCAAAGAAAAAAAATAAAAACATTTATAAATAATTGAAATCTTGATATTTCTTGGCATTTATTAATAATGGTGGCCCCTGTCACTTTCACTTAATAGTGTTAGTTGTTTAACAAGCCAAAATGTATGTTTTTTTTTAATATTAAACTCTCAATTGTGGGGGAGAGTTGTTGTTTTCTTTCATTTCATTTCATTTTTTGTAGAAATCGTCTGGCAATAATTGGCTACTATTTACTAAGGAACAGGAAAAGAAAATTGCTTGAAATTTTAATTATGTTGGCTGTCATATTCATTTTCTTATTAACAAAAAGTTAATTAGTTTTTAATACTTTCAACAGGAGGTTAAACATAAAAAGCTTCTATTATGACAGCAACCGTTTTTCTGGCCATTAAGTGACGGCCAATTGTTTTTATGTTATTCAAAAAATCTTTAATGAAAGCTGTAAATAAAAGTAGCTGCCTTTAAGTAGCATAACAGTTTTGTATACTTTTAGGGCATAAATATTTAATTCCCTTTAAAAATGTATAAACTGTGAATAAACATTTTCATTGTTAGAATTTAAACACAAAGAAAAAATTATTAATTTTCATAATTTTAAGTTTTTACTTCAATATGTATAGCATATTTTTAGGGGAAAAATAAAAATATTCTCATATGCACGAAAATGCTGCATACTTTTAGGTTGTTAAGAACATTTATTTTAATTTTTAAGAAAAACCTTTAAAGAAACACTAAAAAATAACGTGTTTCTATAAAAAAAATATTACTTCAATCATGATTAACGCCTAATCGTTTATATAAAATATTTAATTAGGGCAGTTTCAATTTTAATAAAAATTTTGGAATCCTTTTTCGCACTTACTTTTATTTAAACAAGTTTTTAACAAATTTTAAGAAAAATTATGTTAAACAATAAAAAATATTTTTTTTTCTTTCATTAAAGCTCTACAAACACACTAAACAGCAAAGAAATTTGAATTAAAATAATTTTTTTTAAATGTTTTTTGTTTTTCGATTATTCGAATAATTTAAAAGCGGTTTAACGAATAATCCTGATATTTAATTAATCAAATACAAATATTTGCACAATTTTTATGTTATTTACAGTTTTGTTTGAATTCTAAGCAAAAATATGTTGCATATTTTTGGGATAAAACATAACTAATTTTATTTGTTTAAAAAAAGTGTCTTATGCCGCTCAGTGTTTCAAATCTAAATAAATGTGTTGATAATTAATTGAGATCTTCTTTGCCGTTCGTAATTACCATATTCATTTAATATAAACCGGCTTTAAAGATTGTTCAAACTAAATTTTTTAGTTTAATGGTATCTGAAAATATTATTTTTTATATTTATAGTTTTCTATGAACTTTTTTACAGTCAAGATATTTGTTATTTATAAAGCCGGGAAGCAAATATTTTAAAGTTTTTTTTACAAAAATCTTGATTGATTTTATATTAGTTTTTTTTTTTTTTTTAATTTTAAAATGCGATTATTCGTATATTTCTATAAAAATAATTAAGTGTTTTAAATTATTATTTTTTTATATATTAGTTGTTGGGAATAATTTATTAATAAAAACCGGTTTTGCGAATAATCGGGTTTTGTAAACTTTTACATGTAAAAGTTTTACAGTTTAATGAGTTCTAAAGTGTTCTATGGTTGAATTAGTAGTTTTCTAAAGTCTTAGCAGTTTTGCATGCAAATTTTGTGGCATATTTTTAGGTTGTTGCATGAGTATTTAAGAATTTTGTAAAAAATCCCGAAAATAATATTATTAAGGTGTGAGAAATGGTTTTAAATAAAATTTAAAATTTTTTAGGTTTTAAAATGACGATTAATCTATTATTAAAAAACCGGTTGTGCGAATAATCGTTTCCAAAATTATTCGCAACAAAAAATGTAGACTTTATCTAATTTTGTTGTTTGTAAAATGGTTTGCACTAAAATTTAAAGACTTTTTTAGAGTTTAAAATAACAATTATCGTTAACCGTTTCCATAATTATTCGTAACAAAAAAATTTGTAATTTGACTTAATTTTGTTGTTGGAACACGATTAAACGTTTAATTTTATTCAGGGTTTACGAATCATTGATTGCTGAGTTTCTTCTCACGAAATTCTTCTTTACGCACATTTTTTGTGATTTTACCTAATTTGATGTTTGAATACTTAAGTAAATTTCTATTTTACAAATAATCGTTTGTTGAATTAATACGAAACAAATTGGTTTTATTAAAATTGATGCGTTTCCATTTGAAAGTTTATTCTATGTAAATAAGAATAATTTATTTTGTATTGCATACTTTTGTGCACAGTTGTGCACCACATTATTATTTAATTTTCTCTATAATTATTCTCATTATTTGCTACAAATACTTTTATTTTCATATAATAATAATAATAATTCGTGTTAATTTAATACCACACATGACCCTTGGTTTAAAACCAAGCAAGTAGCTGACCTTGTCACTCTCTCTCTCTTGTATATCTCTGGCTTTTATGTTTATTTCCACAAATTAATATGTTATTTAAATAAACCAGCCTATAAAGTAAAATTAATTAAAAATGCTGACATTTAAATAAAACTGACAACTTCAATATTGTGTGTGTGTTAGCGAAAAACATTAAAAATATTTCTCATACAAATTAACAATTTCATGGTCATTTTCAGTTTCAGCAACAACGAACATATTTAACTAGCAAATTAAACAAAAGTGCATAAATACTTCTAGGGATATACAAATATGTGAATACGTGTGTGGTTGTGTGAGAACTTGAGATATAAACCCACAATCATACAGAAACAATTCATTCTCAACATAGCAAGTAAATTATTCAATAAATAAACAAAATACTGAAAATACCACTTTAAATAATATATTACAACAACAAAAACTTAGTAAGCAGATTTGCTGTGTAAAGCCAAATAAAAAATAATTGTAAACTATAAACTGTAAAAATCTAATGAAATTTTAAAAACAAAAAAATAAAAAAATAACTACGAATGAATTATTATTTGTAAATGAAACCACCTGTATGTTTGTATATAAATACATTTGTCTGATTTAACAAAAACAAAAATAAAACAGAAATATTCTGCCAACAAAACAAACAGTAAAAATCATAGCATAGTTTATGGCGGCCACTGAACAGTACTCAAATATTGAAAGAGCAAAACACAGAAAAAATAACAGACAATAAATAGTGTGTGTGTGTGTGTGTTGTGTGCATATAGTGGAGAGTTGCATGAGCAGTATTTGGGCCATTTAAAACATTTTATTAAATAAATAATATCGTAATTTGGTTGCTTGCTGTGCTCGCTGTTATAAAAGCCCGCAGTTGTTGGTGTATTTGTTTGCTGCTGTTATTTTGGTATTTGGTTTAAGCCACCACTTATCAACGGCTTAAATTTCAAACAATATTATGAGACCGCATACAGCCAAACATAAAAACAAATAAACAAACAAACACACACAGTGGGGCTCTCATACGTTTTATGATATTTGCCATTTATTTAACTTTTGTGTAAATTTATTTATATGTGAATCCAACCATATGTTGGTTACTGTTATTGTTGCTGTTGTCAACAAATAAACAATAAAATAAGAACTGCAAAAAAAGTTTAACTTACACAAAATAGAATTGGTGCTGCAAGCAACATCAACCACCCCACTTTCAACGCATTTCAACGTTTCCTGAGAGAACTTTTGTTCAATAATATAAACATAATTTTTAAAAAAATAACTATATAAAGTTACGTTTTTAACATGGGATTAATACGTTATTTCCTGTATTGTATACTGCTGATAAATGGTATGTTGCATACATCTAGGCTTAAAACAATGATGTATGTTAATGCTGCACCGGGCGATATTGAAGGTATGTTTACATTTATTAATTTAACTCAATTGTTGTGTAAACGACAATACCAATAACTGAAGCCGGGTGGTATTGTTACACTATGAATCTCTTTTATTTGTTTTATTTTGTAATTTATAGCGACATTTAATTTCAACAGAAAGGGTTGAGTGAGATACAAATATTTTAACTACTGTAATTGTTTTATTTCACTATATCTTCTGTTCATTTTATAATTTGTTAACATAAACAATTTGTTGGCTTTTAGGGAAAATTTATAAAAATTCAAAACTTTGTTAACTTTGTTAACGATTAAATGGAAATCCGGATTTTCGAATAAACGACTAAAATTCACTTGAATTTATAACAATTAAAGTGGCAATTACTTTTTATACAAAATCTGTTTTATAAATTTTTCAATGTATTTTATAGAAACCACTGAAAATGTTGCCTAATTAAAGGCTGGAATTTAAATATTTCATAGTTGAACATAATCACCCCTATCGTGAATAAAAATTCCACATGAAATTTGTTCCCTTTTCACATTTTTCCTATTAAAATTCAATATTAAAAAAATAAAAGGCAATAAATTTCATGCGGAATTTTTATTCACGATAGGGGTGAATATATCATGGAAATGTAAATTTATTGTTTTTTTTTTTTTATCAAAACTTAAATAAAATTAAAGAAATAAAAATCCATAAGTATATAACAGTTTTAAACTAAGTTCTATTGCTTATTTAAAAGAAATATCCTAACTGTTGCCTACTTGGGGGGCTTAACATAAAATATTTCATGATTCATGATTTCAAGTTATTTGTTGTTTAATTGTATATTTTTACAAATTTTAAAATTTTAGGTAACGAATAATCGATTTTTTTTTACGATTAAACGATTAATTCTAAACCCGGCTTTTCGAATAATCGTTTAAAAGTCTGTAAATTTTAGAATTTTGCAAAAGCTATTAAATGCCATTAATAATTTATTTTTTAGCTAAATTGTGCTTATTTTTTCAATGATAATAAAAAAGTATTTCCTAGTTGTAGGCCTAAATTAAATATTTCATATTTACACCAATATGTCTAATAGATTGTTAATTAATTTGTTGTTGAATCATTATTTTAATAAAAGATTAAAATTTTTAGGTAAGGAACAATTGGGTTTTTAAGGATTACTCAATTAATTTCAAGCACGGGTTTTCGAATAATTGATTAAAAATTTGTACATGCATGGCATTTTTTAAAAGCAATTAAATATCATCAAAAATTTGTGTGTTTGATAACTTTTATTCTATTTTTAAAGAAAATACCAAAACTAGTGCCTATTTGTAGGCTAATAACAAACATTTGTACGTTTATATCAATTTATCGAACAAAATTTAACTTTTTTCGTTCTTTAATTAAAAACTTTTTTTTAACGTATAGTTTTATAATTAATTTTCATTAACCACGATTAATCGATTTTTTTTATTCGAATGAATTCGGGTTTTTTGAATAATCGAATAGAAATTTCTTAAAATAATTAAACAGAAACTTAGACTATTTGCCTATTTGAAGAAAAATAATAATCATGAATAATCGATTATTTTTATTCGAATAAAACCGGATTTTTCGAATAATCTAATAGAAAAAGATTTCAGCAGAAATTTACTGTTTGATTATTTGAAATTAAATAAAAATCATAAATAATCGTTTATTTTTATTCGAATAAAACAGGTATATTCGATTAATGGCAAAGAAATGTCTTGAAACTACTTAAAAGTAAATTAAAAAGTTTTGCTTATTTAAAATTGAAATAAAAAATACGAATAATCGATGGTTTTAACTTGAATGAAACAATATAATTCTATTAATTGAATAGAAATTTCTAAAAAAAAACTACTTGTTTTGCGTATAAAATACACAATTTGTGACAACATTTTTAATATTTTCATTTGCGAACTTGTCTTTAACTAAACATTTATAAAGCTTTTGATAAACCAAATACCTATAAACCATTTGTTCCCCTTAATGAAAGCACCTGTTTAAGAACACCCTTCTCTAACAAGGACATGAAAAACAAAACAAAAAATCGTTTTGCAAATAAGTATGACACACACCATCATTAAAACAAACAACTAAACAACAACTAAACAACAAATTTAAATTTAAGAAAAAAAAACACAGTACATATGTATGTTTAAGAATTGCTTTAAAAAAGGTACTTTTTCGTTGTCGCAAGGAAATAACAGTTGTTCCTGGTAAGAAAGTTTTTTTTTTGGAATGAAAAAGGTCACAAATTAACAATGTAACCAGGAAAACAAATCTTACGAGTTTGTCAAAAGAAAATATTTCGTTTAGCAATTTAAGCAGAGGCGACCAAAACAAAAAATAAACATTATTTACATTATTTTATTCAAGGCTGTTTGTTTGTTAAATAAATAAGTAAAATGACAAGCAAAACATTTGTGAGGTCTATTTTTGGGTTGTAAATAAATACATAGTTTACAAAGGGTTTGTAGGTTTAAAACTAAACACTTTTAAGTTGAGAATATTGTGGTGATAACATATAATACAGAGAATTTCATAAAATAATTTAAATTTTCATAATTTTGTAATTTTAAAACACATTTCTTTAAAAATACAGACTTTTTTTTATTAAAAATTTAAAGGCTACGTATTTTGTAGCAACTATTTATAGCATACTTTTAGGTTTTAAATATTAGTTTGTTTTGCATACTTTTAGCATTCCAATAATATCATGTTTTGTTAATATTAGTTTTTATAGCCTACTTTTACGTTACTAATAATAACATGAATTTATTATACGTTTAAAATACAAATTCCTTTTATATAACTTCACTATTATTACAAATTCATTAAAGGCGGCATTTGATTTGCTTTTTTCTTTCCTTTTTTACATACAATTTCCGTTTCAAACAACATAATTTCCTTTCTTTGTTTTGATTTCTCAAAGACGTGCAAAAAAGAACAACAAAAAAATAATAAAAGATTTATTTCCCTTTGATATAGATTTTTGTGTTTTATTTATAATTTGTGTATGACTTTACTTTTTCTTTTGAAATTTCAAATTGTTGCTCATTTAGCATTTGTTTATCAATTTTCAAATTGTCAACAGAAATAGGAAAAAAAAATAAACGAAATAAATGTCTTTCTTCTTTTGAATGTTTGTCTTGTGTAGTTGTTTTCTAATGAAATTATCTTTTATTTATATTTGGTAAATATGTACTCTGAAAATATTTTCTTTCTATTTGTGTTATTTTTTTATGGACCTTTTTTCATTGTTTCTGTTTGAAAAAAGAGACGTCTATGTTTTTTATTTAGCTTTAAAATTGTATTCATTTTATGTGTTTTAAATTAAATTCTATTGGGTTAAGCTTTAGGTTTATAATCACTTTGATTTTGTTTTATATTTTAATTAGTTTGTTTTGGTCTTTTAATTTTGCAAAGTTTTAAATGCTTTACTAAATACACAGTCTATTTAGTTTAATTTACACTTAATTTAAGGGGATTAATGATTTGAAGCAGACAAAAAATTTATTAAATTGTGAAATACCTTGAAAAAGAAAAACAAAAAAAAAAAATTTGTAAATTGATTATTTCAATTTGCATGAAAGTATGCTTTAGAATTTGTAACTTTAAATTTAACTAGCGATATTGTTTTACACCAATAAAAACTGTTATACGATTAAAATACATTTTCTTGAATATTTTACTTTGATAATTTTAGTTTTGAAATAAATAATTTTTAATCGGGTGTGCGAATAATCGAATAAATTTTTTTCATAATCGTTAAAAATTAAAATTAAATTGGTAAAATAATAAAAATAAAGGTGACTTTTGGTCAATTTTGTAACGAATAATCGATTAACTTTAAACCGGTTTTCGAATAAAATTTGTTCATTATTTTTAAAAAAATAACACTAAATTGGTGGAAATATAAATATAAAATATAAAAATAAAAATAAAAGTGACTTGTGGTTATTTTTGCAACGAATAATCGTTTAATGGGAACCCAGCGTTTCGAACAATCGTTACAAAAAATGTCATATTAGTGCTCTAAAGCATTTAAATAATTGAGACTAAAATGAAATATATATTGGCTTAATTTCTAAAACGGATATTCTAACCGAATAATCCAATAAAATTTTTCAAAAACAATTGAAAATTAAAAGTAAACTAGAAGAATAATTAGAATTAGCTTAAAATAAATAATCTGGATTATTGTAATCGTGAAATAAGTTCTTGTAATCGTTAAAACAAAATAAGAGCGAAAACTAACTACAGAAAATTGTTCACATGAATAATTGATTAATTTTGAACCGGTTATTCATCTAAACTAATTTCGAAATAATTAAAATTAACATACAAGTTACTAGCAGCTATTTTTTTCTACCAATAATCGTTTAATGTTAACCCGTGTTTACGAATAATCGTAGAAGAATTTCTCGTAATCGTTGAAACATGCACAGGAATTGTTTAATTACAGGAATAAGAGCAAAAATTAACTATGAAACAATTTTCACACGAATAATCGATTAATTTAAAACCGGTTATTCGATTAAATGAAAACTAATTTCTATAAATGTTAAAGAAAGTCTTATAACTTGTTAAAAAATCAAGATTTGCATACAAATAATTTCTGGTAAATTTTCATAACGAATATCGCTTCATATTACCCAGGGTATGCGAATAATCGTATGTACAGTTGTCTTCGTTGTAAAAAAAATACAAAGGAATTGTGTTATTTAACGAAATTAGAATGCAAATTAGCTATTGGCAAATTTTTTGAAAATGCGAATAAAAATTGGTGCTGTAGCTTAATTGATTAGCGCGTTTGATCATTAAACATGAGTTGGTATTTGTAGCCTTTAAATATTTAAATTAAATTAAATCTCTGTATATTTAAAATAAGCGTATAAATTACTTTTAAAGGCAATTTTTAACGCATAATCACTTAGTGTAAACCTGTGTAACAGTAAAATCTTGTAGAAATTTTCACATAAGTCACATTACTTGAAAAAATACACAAATTTTTGTAACGAATAATCGATTAACTCAAACATTATTATAAATTCTTAAATACGGAAAGTTATTCTAGTCGTTAAAGAAGATAAATGAAGTTAGAATTGAATTCTCAGCTTATTTTTATAACGAATAATCTGTTTATATTCATACGGATAAATTCGTTTTAGAGTTTTTGTTTAAATCAAACAGACTATTATAGTCTACATTGTGGCACACGGTTTTTCGCACACTTTTTATTCAGCACTTCATCCTCACTCACCTCTCGCAAAATAAACATAAATTTTAAGAGGATTAAATTTTAAATTTATATAACACAAACAGAAAAAACTGAAACCATAAAAGTATGCTAAAAATATACATTATTTACAGCTTTAAAAAAATATTAGGTGCTATCTACATAAAGCACCTAAAAAGATGCAATAAAATATGAAACATATGAAAAAGCATTGATAAATACCACAACATTTTAAATAAATATTCATATTCTTTTTCCTACAAATGGTCAATAAAAAAATACACAAAGTAAACAAAAATATTATTCCAAGAAAAATATTTAATACGCACTTCGTTGAGCAAATTGCTTTTATTGATTTTATTTATTTAAGTATTCTCCAATAAACACTTGGATGTTAATTACTGCAAATATGCAGAGTAGAGTGTATACTCATATTTGTGCTTTATATAACACACCTGGAAATATGCTCTACTTCTTTTACACACTTTTTGAAAATACTCTCAAAAGTATGCTTACTTAAATATCAAGTAAACATTTCAATGAGAAAAAAACAGGAATACATTTTAAAAATAAAACAATAATTGTAACATAATTATATAAAACAATGTCTATCGGCCATGTCACAGAATTTAATTCCGTTCGGAAGTGGAATTAATTCCGTATTTTGCTGCAGTATTTGCTATATAAGGTATTGGTATGAATAGAAATACGCACCAAAAGAAAAGTGGGAGGAGCACGATCCTTTGTTACGATATATTGGAGGCTGAACATGTTAACCGATCTTAAATTTT
This sequence comes from Bellardia bayeri, assembly GCA_950370525.1. Taxonomy (NCBI): domain Eukaryota; kingdom Metazoa; phylum Arthropoda; class Insecta; order Diptera; family Calliphoridae; genus Bellardia; species Bellardia bayeri. Next base: position 7,537,458 of record OX493264.1, on the reverse strand, counting down.
CACAGCGTGCAGCTTTGACTCAGGACTACTTATTACATGATAATATTTTTTTTACAACATTTATAAACGGCTTTACCCCAAGGAGGGGGGGGGGGGGGGTAGCGAAGCACACCAGGTTCATAATTTTTCTTCTCCCTGGCAGAGACATGCTTTGTGACTAGTATTGCATAAATATATAAAAAATATATTATTTTAATTTTTCCGAAGACAATCGTATTGAAGTTCATAGTATTGAACTGGTTTTTCGGCTACTCGTACAAATAAAGTTTATAATCGTCACAACAGAAAAGATGGCTATTATAATAATTGAACAGAAAACTGTAGAGTGAAAATAACTAAAATTTAAATAAATTTAAAAGCATTATCAAAAAAAACCAAAAATCGGTTTTTAATTAATCGAATAAAATCTTCTTCTACAAAATATCATTAGAATAATTGGAATTGTATTAAATAAAACTTTTAGCTGGAGTGTGTAACGATTAATCGATTAATTTTGTAACCGAATAAAACCGAGTTTTGGGTTAAGCAAAGACAAATTTTTCGGAAACTATAAAAATAAAACCTAAATCTTTTATTTAACGAATAATCGGAAACATTTTAAACGGATAAAACCAGGTTTATGAATAACTGAATGAACAAAATTCGTATAGAATATTAAAAAAACTACTTGCGGATAATTTTATTTAACTAACAATCGATTAATTTTGAAGCGGATAAACCCGGGTTTTCGAATAATCGAATGAAGAAATTTCGTAATCGCCATAAATATAAAATATATTAAAAATTACATGTGGATAACTTTTCGAAAAATCGAATAAAAAATTCTCGTTATCGATATAAAAATAAAACTTGGCATGTGTAAACGTTTTATGAATCGAATAATCATTTGAACCGGATAAACCTGGGTTTACATTTAATCGAATGAAATTTTTTTAGGAATCGTTAATAAAGAAATTTTATGTTAAGGAAATGCAGGTTTTCTATTAATCGCAAAAAAATTCGTGAACAATATCAAAATAACACTGTACAAGAATAAACATTTTATGAAGTTAATAATCGATTAATTTTGAATCGGGTAAATCCTGTTCAACGAATAATTAAATTTTTGGGGAAGCGTTAATAAAAAATTTTAAGTTGAAAATACTACAAAAACAAAATAAAAATTACTTTTGGGAAATTTTTTTTAACGAATAATCGATGAACTAAAACCGAATAATAACGGATTTTCGATTAATATAAAGTAGGTCTAAAAATGTTGTAAAGCATATAAAAATTAAATTTAACTTAGATAAGAAACTTCGGTAAAAAATCAAAAAAATTCTAAACGGATAAACCCGGGTTTACGATTAATCGAATAAAGTATTTCATATTCGCTAAAATATGATTATTTTTAAATTGAAAATAATTGAAATTATAATACAAATTACTTTAGGCTAGTTTTTGTGACGAATAATCCACTAAATTTAACTCGTATAATAACCGGTTTTAGATTCTTATAAAAATTTTTCAAACACTTGTAATTTAAGTTTTAAATTGCTTTTACATAAATAAAATTAGATATTAATCATTGTTTCCTAATTATTGTAACGAATAATCGGCTAATTTTATCCCGAATAAAAACGGGTTTTCGATTATTCGTACAAAAATTTTGCAAAAAGTGAATGTATTTTCAACTTCTATGTAGGCTTAAACACAAATTATACAACTTTAGTTATAAAGATAATGTCACAAATTACCCGCTCATTAATTGTATATATAGGCACAAGTATTTAATGACATTTAATTTGCAGCTTTAAGTTAAATTGCTCTTTTTATATATTTTTCTACCCCACTTACCCTCATTTTAAGCGAACTCTCTGGCAAAATCAAGAAAATATCCTTGAACTTTTTTTTGTAGCCAGCATAGCTAAATTACTACTTAGTTGTTGGTTTGCTGTTTCTTATTGTAGTTGTTTCTATTGTTGTTGTGGCATTTCCTCTATAAGTGTTTTAACAATTTGAGCAATTACAAACTAATTAAGGTTTTTTTTAACATTATAAACTCTGTTATTTGTTGTGTCTTTTGCTTTCCACTACCTCTCGTTCTCACTCTCCGTTGCACTTATTATTTCATAGTGTAGTATTGTTTACCTACAAAATTACATTTAATTAGTAATTAAGCAAAAATCCTTCGAATACAGCTCACTTCTACTATTAAAATGTAGCAAAATTTGGCTACTTTTGATTTTTAAAACGAAAAAAACAATTTTAACTATTAGAAAAGCGAGTGGTATTTTAGCCAAATAAACGTTTTATAAAAAGTTCAAAATTTATGCAGTTGATGCTAAATATTAACCATTATTTGCATAATTTCCACAATTAAACAAAAAAGTATGTTTTTAGGCGTTTCAGGAAATAATTACTATAATAATCATACAAATGCTGAAGGCAATTAATTTAAATTATTTAAGGCCTAATACTTAATTTTAAAAGTAAACTGGACTTGTACACTTGTGTTGCTTCAGATTAATTTACTTACGGGTTCTTTGATTATTTGAATAGATAATATTAAAAAAAACTAATTTGGAATAAAAATCACTTGAATGTTATTTTTGTAACGAATAATCAATTAATATTTACCCGGATTTACGATTATTCGATTAAAACATTTCCAAAACGTTGCAAAAAGAAATCTATACCGCTAAAGAAATATAAATTGCAATAAATATGAGTCCCAGATTTTGTGTAACGAATAATCGATTAATATTTAACCAAATAAATTCGAATTTCTGATTATTCGAATTTTCCAAAACCCTACGAAAAGAAAACTATACTGCTAAATTAATATAAATTGCAATAAATATGAGTCATAATAATTTGTGTAACGAATAAACAATTAATATTTACTCGAATAATCGATTAATAATCGGTTTAAGATTATTTGAATAAAAATATTTCCAAAATTCTACAGAAATATATCTAGTATACCGTCAATTATATATAAATTGGAATAAAAATTAGCCGCAGTTATTTGTGTAACGAATAATCGATTAATACTAACCCGAATAAAATAAGTTTTTGGATTGATCGAATAAAAAAATGCCCAAAACTCTAAGAAGAGAAAACTATGCTGCTAAATAAATATATTGCAATAAAGTTTGTGTAACGAATAATCGAGTAATATATACTCGAAGAAAACCGGGTTTTTCAATTATCCTAAAAAAAGTTTTCAAAACATTATAAAAAATACAAACATTTGGATAAATTAATTGTAGCGAATATTCAATTAATATTTACCCGGATAAACCCGGGTTTATGAATCAACGATTAAAAACATTTGCAAAACGCTAAAATAATAAAATTATCCTGCTAAAGTAATATTAATAATAACGAATAGTCGATTACTATTAACCCAGGTTAAACCGGTTTTACGATTATTTGTATAAAAATGTTGCAAAAAACGCTAGCACTGGTAACTGATCTAATAAAAGTCAAAACTTTAATATATTTTGGAAGCAAAATATTGAATTTGTTTTACTTTAAAATTTTAAGTTCAGTTACATTTAACACGCTCTACTTTCACAGCAAAGGCAAATACTAGTATGTACATACATACATACATACATACATATATTAACATATGTTCGACTACACATATGTGTGTATGAGTGTATACGTGTATACTCATATATTTACTCGTATGTACATACTTAATGAAATACACAGACGCGATACGAGAGCTTTTGTCAATATGAAATTTACACGAAACCATACAGTTGACATTCAAATATCCGCACATATTTACTGGAAAATACCACAAAATGTGTTTGGTACCATGAAAGCTAATTACTCGTAAAATTTCAACTCTATGTTTAACAAATAACGGGGGAAAAAACATCAACATAAAACAGGAGATACAAAATTTGGTAGAAAATACATGCAATGACCCTGTGGATGTACACATGACGAGTAATTTGAATGGCTTGTAAAACACTTTTTTAAGGAAAACAAATAAGAGTGCTATATTCCGCCATGCCGAATCTTATATACCCTTCACCTTTGTTGTGGATGCATAATTATAATATGCATAATTATGTCGATATACACGCCATCTGTTGATGAATTTGTTCGTAACAATATTAATACACTTTGTGTGATCAACGCCATCTGTTGATGAAATTATTCGTAACATTATTAATACACTTAGTTTCTTGGTGAAATTTTCAGGGGTTGTCTCGGATTTTTGCTCATATCTCCGTTATTTATGGACGGATTTTGCTGATTTTTAATAGCAAACTTCTTGAAAGCATGTCTGACACAATTATTGAAGATTTGGATTTTGGAGATATCTGGGGACTTCAGAAAATTGATTTCAACAGACAGACAGACATGGCTTAATTCCGCTATCTATAAGGATCCAGAATATATATACTTTATAGGGTCGGAAAATTATATTGTGGAAATTACAAACGGAATGACAAATTTATATATACCCTGAAGGTGAAGGGTATAAAAACGGGATGCATGTGTACATGCAAAAGTGTCAAAGTATGTATTTAAAGGATTGATTGCTAAGCTTTCGAAACATTCACAGTGAGTGATAATGGCAACTTATGGTTATTATGCAGTAATTCACAGAAACTATTCTAGTTAAATGTTTTTTTCTAAATATTTTATTCGTTATTTTAAACAAAATTTTAAGGAAGAGCCGCTTCATACAAAAACCTTTTTCTGAATTCCGTTAATTAGAATGCAATAATTTTAATTTTCTGTAAAATCAATTCTAAACGCAGCTAATAAATTAAATTGTAATGCAAATTATTTGCAACTGATTTTTATAGCGAATAATCAATTAGATAATATTAAACATTTCCTGTTAAAATAATTGAGATTAGCTAATTTGTGTAACAAATAATCCAGTTCAGTTTGCTAATAATCGTATGAAAAACTTTCACAATCGTTAAAAAATTAAAAATAAATGCTTAAAATAATTCAGAGTAGAACAAAAACTAGTTTTGGTGAATTTACTTATTGAATAATCGATTGATTTAAAACCGGGTTTGCGAATAATCAAATGTTAAATTATCACAATTGTTAAACAATGAAAATTATACTTTTAAAATAATTGAAACGAGAATGAAAAGTACTCTTGGCTAATATATGCAACGAATAATCGGTTAATTTAAACCTGGGTTGGCGAATAATCGAATAGAAATTTCCATAATTGTTAGAAAATAAAAATTACACGGTTTAAATAATTTAAATTAGAATAAAAAGTACTTCTTGCTAATTTGCGTTACGTATATTCGATTAATTTAAACCCGGGTTTGCGAATAAAAGATTGAAAAATGGCCAAAATTGTTAGAAAATGAAAATTACACGGTTTAAACAATTTACATAAAAATAAAAACTAAGACTAGCTAATTAATGTAACAAATAATCGGTTAATTTAAACCCGGGTTTGCGAATAATCGTTTGTAAAGTTCTTGCAATTGTTATAAATATGGAAACTATAGAGTTTAAATTATTTAAAAAGTATTTTTTTTAGTAATTATCTTAACGATTAATAGGTTAATTTAAACCCGGGTTTTCGAATAAAATATTGAAAAATGGCCAAAATTGTTAGAAAATGAAAATTACACGGTTTAAACAATTTAAATAAGAATAAAAACTAGTCTTAGCTAATTAATGTAACACATAATCGGTTAATTTAAACCCGGGTTAGCGAATAATTGAATATAAAACTACAAAAAACGAAAACTAAACCATTAAAATACCTAAAATTAGAAGAAAAATTCCTTAATGTAACGAATAATCGGTTGATTTAAATCTCTAAATTCCATTAATCAAATAATTCAATGCAATTTCACCCCGATAGCTCTTTTACTAAGCTTTTCTGTATATATTTCTCCTTCACTGTATTTAAGTTCAATGTTTCGCACTCATTACGTTACAACAGTTTGTCATTATGACTCTGCGGCAGTAGTTGTAATGATAATGATGCTGGCGCTAATGTAATGTGATGTAAAAGTCATTCTGTATGTGTGTGTGTGGGAACATTGAAGCGTCAAGTCTAGTTGTACAATGTTAATTCGTACAAATTGCAATTTCCAATTAAATATACTTCTGGTTTATACTAGATTTTTAAAAACTATATCCTAGTTTTGTGTTTGTGGCGGATAATTTTACAACTTGAATAAACACAAACACACACACACGAAAACTCACTCACATGAAAAGCTGACAAGAGCCGGCCAGGGATAAGAGAGTGGAAGGAAGTGAGAGAAGAGTGGCAATGGTAAACTTAATTTTCATTTTCAAATTGCATTAACTGAAACCATGCATAAAAATAACCTTGCACTAAAATGTCGTTCACACATACACAAGAAAACACACATATGTACATATATTTTAATATATACAGACATACAAAGATGCGTATGTATGTGTTTACAAACATTTATTTCAACATCCTCGTTCACACACACATTCTGTGTATTGGCTTATATTCAGAGATATTAAAAAATACTTGGTACTTTTCTTCTTTTTTTCTCTCTCACACATTGAAAATAAATTAAAACCCAAAGAGTTTTATTGGCATTTCAATAAAGTTAATGAAAATTTATATTTGAAAAAATATATATTCTTTGTTGTTGTTGCTGTTTGTGTGGGAGTGTTAGATGAATGCATAGAGCAAGTGTAGAAAAATCAATAGATCGAAAGAAAAAAAAAAAAACAACTACACTGAGTTTAGTTTATCTTGCACAAGGTGTAAATAATTTGTTCATAATTTATGCCATGTGATAGCGTTAATTAATTTCTAAAGTTTTTTTAAATTAATGTTGCAAAAATATATAATTAACTATAAAAACTATGAAAGAGGAAAGTTTTTAAAGCGTTATTTAATGAATATTTATAAAACTTTTTGCAATATTAATGTTGAAATTATAGAATTTTAAAGTTAATTACCATAAAATTATAGAAACCAAATAAAAGCTTCCTAAAAGCAGGCTATAAATTTTATATGGAAATATGTAATAGCCAATTCTAGAATTCCTAAAACTAGGCAATATTTTTTGGTTATTACAACTCACAACAATTGTTTTTTCTTATAATCTTAAGTATTTTCAAAGTTAAGTTTTAATATTTATCTATTTTTAAAAATTTCCATACGATTATTCAAACATCCGGGTTTAAATTAATCGATTATTCGTTACATAAATTGGTTTTCAATCTTAATTATTTAAACTGCTGGTTTTTCCATAAGATTACAAAAGTATCTTATTCAATTATTCTTAAACTCGGTTTTATTCGTTTTCATACAAATCAATTATTCGTTAGACTCGTTAGGTATTTTTATATTTGATTAATTCGAATATTCACTGCAAAGTGGAGTCAGAAATATACTTTTATTTTTATTACAATTATGAATCGAATAGAATATTCGATTAAACCAAATTATGGTTTTATTCGATTTAATATCAATTAAGCTCTTATTCATTACACAACTAGACTAAAAGTATTTTTTATTTTACTTTTAATAATTTAAATATGTAGCTAGTTTAATTTTATTTTATTTTTAATTTATTAAATTTTTCATACGATTTTTCGAAAATCCGGACTTAAATTAATCGATTATTCGTTACCTAAATTATCTAAATGTACATTTTATGTTAATTTTAATGGTTATAAGAGTTTTTTTCATACCTAAGTAAATGTGAAAATTTTTTCAACGATAATTCGCAGATCCGGTTTCAAATTAATCGATTACTCTTTACCAACACTAGCTAAAAGTATTTTTAATTCCTATTTAATCTATTATAAAATTCAATTTATGTATTAAAACTTCTATCGTTTTCAGTTTTATTGTTAAAAACGATTGATAAATGTTTCTATACGATTATTCGCAGACAGCGGTTTTAAATTAATCGATTATTCATTACAAAATTTAGCAAAATTTTTTTTGTGGAAATTATTTTTTAACCTTTTTTAACCAATAAAATAATTTGAAATTTTCCAATATGATACTCCTTTACATTTTGTATTAGCAAAATATTCCTTTTATTACTTTTCTGTTTTATATATTAATTTTGATTTTCCAAATGAGTTTGTTCTTTTTAACAAATCCCTTAAGCATTTATCATAATTTACAATCTTTAGCTTAAGCCTAAAAGTATGCAATAATTGCCACTTTAAAAATATATAGAAATAACACATGTTTTCGCAAAAACAATTTTTGGTACATGACACTCAAATTCTAATGATATTAGACATATACAAACACACATTTAAATTTTAGTAAGTCAAAAGGTATTACAAGACTTTTAACATATTTCTTTTAAATGTAATTATAAGGCAAAAGAAATTTATTAAATTAAAAAGAACTAATCAGCATTATTTGCTTGGAAAGCTGGGGCGTATAATTCATGCTTGAATTATTTGCATTTTTACAAAACATTTTTACATTTTAAGAGGGTTTTCTTGTTTGTTATGGTTTTAATTTTCCGTTTTTTTTTTGTTTATGTTTAATTTTTTTTATATATTTCCTTAATTTTACAATTTTTAAAAATTGATATCCTAAAAGTATGCTTCAAAAATTTGCCACTTTAGAAGAATTACAATTACATTCGCACGCATGCTTTTAATTTTTGTTGTATGACACTTGTATGTTCTTAGATAAATCATTAAATACGCTAAGAAAAAGTTGCAGCTGTTAAATGTTTAATTTCCCTAAAAGTATGCTAACAGTTTTTAAACACATATTTAACTAAGCTTGTGTTTAGTGTATGAAAAGTAGGCAAAAAGGAAAATGGAAATGTGAAATAATGTTTCACAGGCAACATTTCTTAATAAATTGAAAAGCATTTGTTTAAGATGTGTTAAATAAAGCAGTCGCATTCAGGCTTTAGGATTATAAGAAATTTTGTTCACATTTTCTGAACATAATCACCCCTATCGTGAATACAAATTTCACATGAAATTTGTTCCCTTTTCACATTCTTGCTATTAAAATTCAATGTTAAAAAAATAAAAGGGAACAAATTTCATGTGGAATTTTTATTCGCGAAAGGGGTGAATACAATTTTGTTACATATTTGGCTAAGTTTTCGGTCGCAAAACTTTAATGGCTTGCTAAGAAAATATATATTAAAGATATCGAGAAAAATTGTATTTTTCATAAAGATCATATTGTTGTCTTTAAGTTTATGTACAATAATTTTGCGACTTTTAGTTTTAATACTTTTTTTTGTTAGTATTTAAAAAATTAATTTTCAAAAGAAAAATTTTAAAAAAGTTTTATTTGGAAAACTAAGTACAAACCCTTACAATTTGAAATACTCTCATGAAACATGCTAATTACTACATTTCTACGCCTGTTCACTTTTAAATGCATTTCATTCTTCCAGTCTATATCCGCTTAATTTTAATAAAATTAATATTTACTGATCTTTCATTGAAACAAGTTTGATTTGAATTGTAGTTTTCTTTAAATGTTTATACATATGCATGTACAGCTATGGACATATAAATGGCACATTTTACCAAGAAGTTTTTCTTCTGCTATAATATCGTAAAAACTATTAATAAACAAAAATTGGAGGTTTTTTCCTAAGGTTTATTATGCATCCTTAAAATTTATATAAACTCAAATTGAAATTCATTTATAAAGGAAACAAAAAATCATCTTTAAGAAAAATACTACTGGAATGAACTGGACACATAAATGGCACAATCTCTTTAAAATAGAAAAAAAAAAATATTTTATGATTGAATTTGTTGTTTTTTTTTTGTAAAAATAATTTACCGTTAATATTTAGTACTGTAGCCTTTATTTCTGATGACAGCTTCGCACCTGCGACCCATACTTTCCACAAGTTTTTGGCATTTTATTTTGGATATGGCATACCAAGCTTCCTGAGCAGCCAACCACAGGTCATCCAAATTTTTATAATTTTTTTTTGCGATTTCAACCTTGACTTCGTTCCAAAGGTTCTCTATTGGATTTAAGTCAGGGCTCTGGGCTGGCCAATCCAAAACGTCAATCTTCTCTGCACAAAACCAATTTTTTACTAGTTTTGAGGAGTGTTTGGGATCATTGTCCTGCATGAATTTCCACTTAATTGGCATGAAATCGAAGGCATACCGTTCCATATGGTTTTTTAAAATATCTAAGTACTAAAACTTGTCCATTTTTCCGTTAATTTTTACAAGGGGACCTACGACATGCCAAGAAAATGCACCCCATACCATGATGCTACCTCCACCGTGTTTTACCGTCCTCTGAGTGAACCGATGATTGTATTCTTGTCCTTTCGGACGATAAACAAAGGTTCTACCATCTGGTCCTATTCTATTAATTTTAGTTTCGTCAGTCCATAACACGTTTTTCCAAAAATTAATAGGTTTTTCTTTATGGGTTCTGGCAAAGACTAGTCGCTTTGAAATATTTTTTTTTGATAGCACTGGCTTTTTTCTAGAAATTCGTCCAAACAAATTTGCCTCATTTAATTTTCTTCTAACAAGTCTGCTTGATATTTCCAAGTCCATAGATTCATTAATTTCTGATGCTATCTGCCGTGATTACTTGAATGGATCAACTTTCGCCAATCTGACAATAGCTCCATCCGTACGCACATCTGTTTTTAGAGGCCTTTGCTTCCGACTTTTTCCTTCTATCAATACATCGGGATTCTCAACACATGATTTAATTGCATTGTACACTTTTTTTTGAGAAATTTTAATTATTTCAGAAATGTTTGCCACTTTCTTTCCATCTTCATACATTTTCCATATGATCCGCCTTTCCTCAGTTGTTGTATGTTTGCCTGATCCCATTTTTAATAATTTTTTGAACTTTACAGTTATTTTTTAATTACGCAAAATATCAAGTGATTTAAACAAAATTGACGTTAGAACTGCCTATTCTAAACAAATTGGGCCATTTATATGTCCACTTAAAATCAGCATTCTTTTTGTAAAACATAATAACGGTAAATTATAAGCAGAATATAGTGGAACATTTGAGCGTTGTTGAGACAAATATTCCAACAACAACAATCATAAGACATAAAACTTCAATTTTTGGAAGTTTTTATTTGGAAAATACTTAAGTTTATGCTCAATATGAGTTTGTGCCATTTATATGTCCATAGCTGTATAAACAAATCTCTTTTTAGAGTTTCTAATTAAGCCAGTATTTATGATTTAAAAATAGACTACCAAAAACCATACATTTATTATACATATAATATTATTATAATTAAGCCTGTCTGTCTGCCTGCCTATAAGTATACTTTACTTTTTGAGTGTTCTGTTTTGTTTTGTTTGCATACACAAAAACAGTGTGTATGTATTAATTAAGATCTCTAATGTGGCCTTTAATGCTAAAAGAGTATTTTTATTATTATTTAAATGCTCATTTTGACAGGCATATTAAACACATACACACATAGGTGGCTGCTGTGTTTATATCTTGGAAAAAAAGAGATTTTTATGTCAGCTTTTTATATGCGTACAAAAGTGTGTATTTGCTTTTTTATGTTTTTGTTTTCTCCTGCATATTTGATGAGTACGTGGGCTAGTGTTTAAGTATTTTCTTGTGTATGTAAGGTTGTTTTCTATGTATTTAATAGAATTAAGATAATCATACTTATTTGTTTAAACACACTTTCCTTCTTTCCCCTACACCCCTCCCATCAGCCGCCCCGCCCCCCTCCCCCATTAACTACTTTTATATGCTTTTTTTTTTTTGGTTAATTTTCTTTTATTTTCCATTATACGTTTTTTTTGCTTGTTTTTTTTTTTTTGGTTTCTTTTTATCATACAGTCATAAACGCCACCATAATGATGGCAAAAAGTTGATATTATCTTGTCTATTTTTTTTTTGATTCACCCTCTTTTCTCTATAAACAAAAAGAACTTCCAGCTCAAGATAAACGTAATGTATGGTAAGTGTCAATATAAAGGGAACGTATAAGGAAAGTGTCATAAATTCCATATGAAGCTAGAGGGGATTGTTTTTGCTTTGGAATGGAATTTTTTTTGTAAGAACATTTTTAAAATTTTGAATTTTTCAGTAAAATAGTCTTCAAAAAAAGGTTTTGTAAAGAATTTTGATTGTCGTTACAAAAATTAATTTTTTTTTATAAATTTTTAGATTTTTATTCGATTATTCGTAAAGCCGGGTTTATTTTAATCGATTATTGTTTGCTTAATTTAAATAAAAATTATTATTATTACGATTTCGTTTAAATTAATTTCCTTTTAAAGAAATGTTTATTATTATTTATTCGATTAATCGTATACCGGGTTTTATTCGGTTTGAAAATAATCGATTATTCGCAAAAAAAAAACTGTAAAATATACAACATTATTTTTTTTATTGATTAATTTCCATTTTTTAGCGACTTAACTTAACTACAACAAAATTTTATTTAATTTTATTTAAATTAAAGTTTCATTTCATACATATTTTATTTGATTAATCGTAAATCCGGTTTTATTCGCTTACAAAAGAATCGATTATTCGTTAAAAAAAAGTGTAAAATATGTGACATTATTTATTTAATGATAAAGCATATTTTATACGAATAATTGCAAACCCGGTTTTTACCCGGGTTAATTTCAAAAAATTAAACGTGATACAAATTAGCTAAACTAAATGTTTACTTAAATATATAAATTAAAAAAAAACAATTAAAATTTGTTTATTCAACGATTCGTAATACATGGTTTTTTAAACGATTATTCGTTGCAAAACTTAAATAAAATAACATTTTTAATTAAATTTTATATAACTAAATTACGTTAAAAGAGATTTGACAAATTTTTTATTCGATTAATCGAAAACCAGGTTTTATCCGTTTCACAAAAGAATCGATTATTCGTTCCAAAAAAGAACAAAATGTATGACATTTTTTATTTAATGATTATAGGCATATTTTATACGATTAATTGCAAACCCGGGTAAATTTCAAACGATTAATCGTAATGCAAATCAGCTAAACGAAATATTTACTTAAATATATAAATTGTAAAAACAAATAGAAAATTTTTATTCGATTATTTTTAAAACCGGGTTTATAAACGGTTATTCCTTTAATTTAAAAACAAAACAATTTTTTATAATTTTCCTTAACTAAATTAAGTAATTTTCTTTTTAAAGAGTTTTATTAATTTTTTATTTCATTAATCGTAAACTCGCTTGTATCCCGTTTCAAAATAATCGATTACTTTTTGCAAAAAAGTGTACAATTTGTGATATTATTTGTTTAATGATTTTTATCCTATTAATTAAAAACACGGGTTTTACGCGGTTTCATGTAGACCCTTATTCTTATTTTAGTTATTTTTATAGCTTAGTTTTAATTTTTGAAATGTTTTGACAAATTAAAATAAATCATTAAAATAAATGCATTTTCGAATTTCATTTATTAATTGTTTTATTATTTTTGGATTATTCTAAACCAGGGTTTATACATTTTAATATTAACCGATTATTCTTACACAATTAAGCTATAATAAGTTTTTTTTTAACCAATTTGATTTATTTAAAGAGCTTTACTTTATATTTTTATCGATTAAGAACATTTTTTTAAGCGATTATTCGAGAACCCGGTTTTCTTTAATCGATTATTCGTTAAAAAAATTTAGCTTAAGTTAATTTTTATTTAAAGTTTGATTATTTTAATAAAGTTCTTATTTATGTTAAAGCTATTTTTTAGAATTTTTTTGATTATTCGAAACCTTAGGTTTAATATTAACCGATTATTCGTTGCACAAATTAAATATAATAAGTTTTTTTTTACCAATTTCATTTATTTAAAGAGATTTACTTTATATTTGTATCGATTAAGAACATTTTTTTAAGCGATTATTCGAGAACCCGGTTTTCTTTAATCGATTATTCGTTAAAAAAATTTAGCTTAAGTTAATTTTTATTTAAAGTTTGATTATTTTAATAAAGTTTTTATTTATGTTAAAGCTATTTTTTAGAATTTTTTTGATTATTCGAAACCTAAGGTTTAATATTAACCGATTATTCGTTACAAAATTTAGCTATAATAAGTTTTGTTTAACCAATTTGATTTATTTAAAGAGATTTCCTGTATATTTGTATCGATTAAAAACATTTTTTAAGCGATTATTCGAGAACCCGGTTTGCTTTAATCGATTATTCGTTGAAAAAATTTAGCTTAAGTTAATTTTTATTTCAGTTTTGTTTATTTAGATATAGTTGTTATTGTTTTAAAGTTATTTTTTTAGATTATTCGATTATACGTTTTAATATTAACCGATTATTCGCTCTATAATTTAGCTTAAATAAATATTTTTCTATATGTTTTATAGTAACTGAGTAAGTTGATTTATTCAAGTGCTTATACACATTTTTATTCTTTTATGTGCAATATCGTTTAAACTAATCGATTTTATTTCTTAGCTTATGGTTTTAAATATATTTAAAACTAATTTCTTGTTTAATTTTTCTTTTACTTTCAGGTGAGTTTTCAATGAAATTTATATTAAAATTTAGTATAAATAACTTATATTTTAAGGTAAGATAAATAATTTAGCAAATTACTGTTTCCTAAAGTTATCAACATAAATGTTAAACATATTTATACTCTTACTAATAGTTAAAAAATGGCGGTGAAAAGACACTGCAGCATCCAGGCAACACGTGAGCATCGTATTAAGTACCAAAAAATACGCCTCCATACAAACGATTTGCTGTAGTAACTATGATTTAAGTGGAAAACAATGGCAATTTATCATTTATAGATTTTCTGATTCTTAATTTTTTTTCTTTAGCAATATTGTTTGTATGGTTATAAAAAAAAGCTTTTAATAAAAAGACAACTCTCTCTTGCGCTGTTGCTAAGGCTATAAATCTCAGTTACTCTGTATTGTCTAAAACAATTTTTATCACCAGAAAAATGTTGGCAAATTTCATTGAGAACAAAACCTTCTACCCTCGGTCTGTCTGCCGTTTGACAGTTTGTGATAAAAATCTATGACAATCATTGGAATAATATAAAGTAAAGCCTAACAAAAAACATCAAAAAGATAATCCCTCAAAAAAACGCACAAAATTATAAAAGATTATTTGTATTGTTTTGGGCCATAAACGATGAAACATTTCCTAAACATAATAATGTTTTTATTTAGTTCAATGTTCTGCAATAAATGCCTGATTTTTATGTATTTATTGTAGTTTTTATAGTTATGGCTTTTAGAAGCTGTTTTCCTGCTCTATAGCCAACCAAAGTTGATTAGTTGTTGGGTAATGTTGCTTTGTTAAACACGACTGCCTGCCTGCCTGCCTTAGGAAACATATTTTTTGATTTCTCTTAGATTTATTATTTATTTCCAAAGCATACTTGTAGGCTTACAGCATAAATATTACATGTGCACAAACTACATTGTTATAAACTCGACGAAATAACAAACATTAAAGGCAGAAATCACAAGAAATAAAAAATGTAATTTTCAATAATTGAGAACAAAAACAATAAAAACCTCAGGTCATTGTTTTGGCAACACTTGTTGTAAATTGGCTAAAATTTTATTATATTTTTATATGTAGCTAAACATACTTTTTATTTTAATTTTGTTTTTTTTTTCTTCATTAAAATCTTTGGTAAATTGGAAATAGTGGTTTTAAGAAGCTGCCAAAAACACACAAATAACAGCCAGCATGATAATTAATAAGCCAGCGTCAAAATTTTCACTCATTATGCTGGAATCAATAAAAGTTATGTTTTCCTTCTTATAAAGCCACAAGCAGTTTATGATTACTACAATAAAATATGGTAATAGGCAGAAGTTTTCTTCTTTATTTTAAATATATTCCATTTTTAGAAAACATTTTGTTTTTAAATATCGAAATATTGAAATATCAAAAAGGTCGAAGAAAATAGAATAAAATTATTTACAGAAGCATTCCCTAAGGTGTTTAAAAATAATATTCTTCGTTATAATAAAAATTGTTAATTTTCCCCTTTTCTAGTTTTTGTTGAAAAGCCATAAATAATGAATTTAATTACCAATTATAATGAGTTTGTGCAACTGAAAAACTGAAGGAGAAAACAGGTGAAACACACAAAAAAAAAAAAAAAAACAGTGAAACCAATTTTTACAATAACCCCCAAACAATATAAATTATTTTCTTACCAAAAATAAAGTTACAAACAGACTTACATACGAACATATGTATATAAAATGTTAAAACAGAGTTTGTGTAATTACATGAAACTATTTTACACATAAACATTCTTATAGCAAACGAAAACAAATAGAAAAATAAAAGTGTATTTTATATTTTACTATTTGTATAATTTTTTTTCGAAAAAATTTATATTTTATTTAAAAATAAATTAAGGAGAAGATGGGTATCAAAATAAAGTGTGTAGAAGTAAAATAAAGTGTCACAAAAGGAAAATTTTCAGTTACTTTTGTATTTGCTTGCCAAAGAAACTATTACAAGAAAAAGTCACGCTTACTTGTTTAACAAATACAATAAACGTAAAATAATTCTTAAATTTCTTTTAAATTATAGAAATCATGTAACGAATAATCGATTAATTTAAAACCGGTTTATCGAATAATCGCCGTACAAACTTTTATTATTACTAAAAATGTAAAACTGTTAAAAATAAAACAAAAAATATTTTTTTGAACATATATTCGATTCATTTTAAGCCGGTTTTTTTTCAAATAATCGAAAAAAAAATTCTTATATTACTTTAAAAATTAAAGGAATTTAATTAAAATTTTCTTGTAAACAATTTATGTAATGAATAACCGATTAATTTAAATTTGGATTTTTCGAATAATCGAATAAAATATTCTTATAATTGCATTTAAACTTAAACTAAATTATTAAAAAAAATTAAATACAAATAAAATTAATTTTTGGCAAATTTCAGAAACAAATATGGAATCGATTAGTTTAACCTCGATTTGGTACGAATGGTAATAAGTTAAAATAAATAAAATTAGCGTACAGCGTATTGTGGCTATTTTTTTTAACGATTAATCGGTTATTTGAATATTCGAATGAAAATTCTTATTTAAAGAAAATTAAGATTTTGGTAATTATTTAAGCTTTAGGTCTTTTTTATAAACAATTTAAATTTTATTTCAATATTTCTCTACTCTTTGAGTAGCTTCTTCAGTTTAAAAATTTTATAATTTTATAAATTATTAAAATATTGAAATAAAATTTAAATTTTTTATAAAAAAAGACCTAAAGCTTAAATAATTACCAAAATCTTAATAAATAATGTCAAATAGACAATAATAAGAAATTTAAAGAAAATTATTTAAAATTTTAATAAAAATGTCTTGTGAACAATTTATGTAATTAATTTCAACAAGATTTTTCGATTAATAAAACAAAAAATGGAAAATCGCTAAACAAAAGAAAACAAATTTGGTAAAGTAATTGAAATGAATATAAATATTAATTGCAGCTAACTTGTGCACCGAATAATCGGTTAACCCGAGTTTTCGAATAATCGAATAAAAAAATCTAAGTTTAAATTAATAATTAAAGAAAATTAATTACAACTTAAGAAAAAATATCTTGTAAACAATTTATATAACGAATAATCGGTTAATGTTAACCGGATAAATCCAGGTTTTCAAATAATTGAATTAATTTTTTTGAAATAGCTTTAAAAAGAAATAAAAACGAGCTATCACTCGTTGCGATCGCTTTAGTAGTTTTTTTTTAAAACAACTTTCAATGTGGTCCCTTCTGAAGAATTCTTCAATTTTGTCACATGACAGTGGTGTACACCACCACTAAACCAGTCACTGTAAAAAAAAAAATATGTAGGTACATTATTTTTTGCTGGGCAATCGATTGAGACTATTTATTTTAAAATCGGAGAGGGGTCGTCCAAAAATTTGCCAATTTTGATCGTTTTCATATGGAATTGCTCTATAATAGAAATATCTAGAAAGCAAACACAATTTTAGCTAAATTAAACAACGAATAATCGAATAATCTTATTCAAATCGTAAAGAAAGTAAACGAAAATGTCGAAATAATTGAAATTGGAATAAGCAAAAAATTTAGCCAATTTTTAATCGATTAATATTGAACCGGATAAACCCGGGTTTTCAAAAACCCGAATAAATGTTTTTTTTGTTTAAAAAGCAAACAAAATTAATTATACGAAATTTAACTCAAATAAATTTTTAGCTAAATAAAACAACGAATAATCGATTAATTTAAGAAGGGATAATCGAATAATCATATTGAAATCGCCAAGAAAGAAAACTAAACTGTTAAAGTTATTGAAATTTAAAGGAATGTAATTTGTAGGTATTTATTTTTAACGAATAATGGCTCAGTATTCAACTAAATGAAACCGGGGTGTCGAATAGAGTTGTGCTCGGTCGTTCATTTCAGTGACCGGTCATTTTCGTTCATTTATCCAAGACTGATGCGTTCATTCAATTCGTTCAATTGTTCACTTTGAGCGAATGAATACAACCCTTATTGAATGTGATTTTCTTCTTGTCTTTTGATAAACAGAAGCTGAACGAAATTGATCCGTACACTATTGAACGAAAATCGTGCAGTTATATGACCGGCTCATTTCGTTCAATGAAGTGATCCGTTCATTTTAACCCGTTCGTTCATAAACGACACAGCTCTAGTTTCGAATAATCGTAGATTTATTTTATATTAAAACAGAAAACAAAGAACAGATTTAAGAAAAGAATAATATTTTAATTAAAGATCAGGTTTTAGAATAAGTTTATTAAAATTGTAAAGAAAAAAATTTTTATTTTTAATTTTAATGAATAAACAATTATTATTGAACCAGGCAAAAGCATTAAAAATACATTAATTCATTAATTTCTAAAGTTGATGGTTCTGGAGTTTATCTTGCTGTGGCCTGTATAAGAGCTCACAGGGAGAGAGATATAAGATATCAAGATAAGCTGTCTAACTAAATTTCGCACTTTAACTTGTTTTATCTGCAATAATTACTATTTCTTTTACAATTTCTTAAACATTTCTTGACATTTCTCCGATTATCTCTTTAGCCATTTCACTAGCTTTTACTAGCCAGCTTATTTCTATCATATTATCTGTACACTTTTGCCAGCAGCCAAAAAAAAGCACAATAACTTCAGCCAAACGCATTTCGCCAGACTAAAGCTAAAGTTCTAATAAAATTGTTAAATTTTTGTTAAAGCAAAGAAAAATCTAGAAATAAAGAAAATCATCATCATCTTTATCATGCTCTACTTCAGAGATATATAGAGTGGAGTAAAGGGATTTGTTGGGAGCAAAAAACTACCAGTTGTAAGAAAAAGAAAAAGTACTTACATGATTATCGATTTATTGTATTAGAAGAGAAAAGTTTTTTAACTTATTTTTTTCACCAGTTTTTTCTTATATACATACATATATACAAGTACTTAGCTATATAGTCAGTCAATTTGTGTGCAAGAAGTGGATGGATTTCAAAAAAGAGGGGGTTAGAAGTTAAAGTTTAGCAACCCGTGTTGCTGTTTAGCTAAACTTAACAGTTAGAAAAAAATTAAAAATAAACTTTAAGCAATTGCAAATAGTAAATTAATGTTTACGTGTAGAAAATTGTTAACGATATGAATTGTTGCTTGTTATTCACAAGAAAATAAAATACAGTGAAATAACTAATAAGAGGCTAGTTAGTCCTGTTTCACACTCTTTAGTTTTAGCTGATCAATTCTCTTTTGAACTTGCCATTTCATTCATACACATCCATTTAATTTTCGTACTTTTTCATGCATGCATGAAAGAAAAAAAACAAAAGAAAATTGAAAATTGACTAGTACCGTCAATTTTCTACCCCTTTTATTCTCTTTTCCCTTTTCACCCGAAAATACTTGCCAGAATTGAAGAGTGTTAAAGTGGACTTAATGTAACATTTAACAACTTATGGCAATTTGTGTTTTATATAATTGAAATTGGTTTTTAATTTTTTTTTTTTTTTTCTTAAATTACATTTTACGAGATTTTACTGTTTATAGTCAGAAACTTTAACAACTTTATTAAATGCTTAACTTTAATAAAAGAAACTGGAAATATAAACACAACCTTTAAGTAGACTTTACTTTACACAACTACACAAACTTACACACCGACTTACAGCAAACTTAGTTAATGTTTGTTAAGCCTCAAAGTATGCTTTAAATTTTTAATGAGCAGCCAGAAGTTTTTGCATTTTTTATTCTTTGCTACCAATAGTAATGATTTACAATTTATTAATATTTTAAGTAAACTTGCAATAAAACTTCAAAGCATTCGAGTATTTCTGTTTTCCTTTTTAGATTATTTTTCATGGAATTGTTGAATTGTGTTATAAAGCTTAATTTATGGCAGTAAATGGCAAAAAGTAGGCTTAAATAAGTGTAACATGTAATATTATGATGAAAGTAATATATGTTTCTTGTTAAAAGTATTAATGGTTGAAAGTTTAAATTGACAGCAATTTGTAATGATTAAATATTTAACCGGGTAAATCTAAAGTTTAGGAAAGAACGAATATAAAATATTTGTTAATAATTACAATCAAAGAAAAGCTGTTCAAATAATTGATACATTTTGTAAGCAATTTTTTTCAATTTAAAATTCTTTAGAAAGAAAATGAATAGAAATAAATGAAAAACAAATCTAGTTAATTTATGTTTAATTTACAACCGGGTTTTCGAATAATCGGCTAACATTAAACTCGTAAAACAAAAGTATGCGAATATTTTATATTTAAATAAAAATAACTTATAGATGATTAATGTGCGAATAATCGATTAATTTGCGAACGGGCTTTCGAATAATCAAATAAAATATTTTCATAATTCTTAAAAAAAAAAACAAAACTAAAATAATATTTATTCGTTTTTTTTTAACGACTAATCGGTTAATATTAAACCGTATAAACCCGGGTTTTCGAATAATCGTTAAAAAAAATTTCTTAAACTGGAAAATAATAAAAATTAAAATAAGTATTTGTTGGGACTAATTTGTTTTAAAGAATAATCGGTTACTCTTGAACTGGGTAAACTCGATGTTTCGAATAATCAAAAATAATCTTAAAATTTGTTTTAAAAGGCAGCCTAATTGTTTAAATCAACGAAATTGCAAAAAAATCGTATATTACATTTAGTACCAAATAATTTAAACCCGGGTTTCCGAATAATCGAATAAATTTTTTTCAACAGCTTAAAAAACTTGCAAACTACACTGTTAAAATAATTATTACAAGAATAATGATTAGTTTAACTTTTTTTTTTTTTTTTGCGAATTATCGATTAATTTCCATACATCCTGATTTTCGTAATCCTTAAAGAAAAACAAAACTAAATGCGAATAATCGATTAATTTGCGAACGGGCTTTCGAATAATCAAATACAATATTTTCATAATTCTTAAAAAAAAAACAAAACTAAAATAATATTTATTCGTTTTTTAACGAATAATCGGTTAATTTTAAACCGGATAAACCCGAGTTTACGAATAATCGAATAAAAAAAATTCTTAAACTCTAAAATAGTGAAAATTGGAATAAGTGCAAATTTGTTGGGACTAATTTTTTTAAATAATAATAATCGGCTACTATTGAACCAAGCAAACTCGATGTTTCGAATAATCAAAAATAATCTTAAAATTGGTTTTAAAATTTAGCATAATTCTTTAAATCAACTAAATTGCAAAAAGCACTTTTTATATTAAATTTAATTAACTAATAATTTAAACCCGGGTTTTTGAATAATCGAATAAAAATTATACATAACCACTAAATTAAGCCATATAATCTATTTAAATAATTGAACTTAAAATAAATTTTTATTCTAAGTATTTTTTTTAACGAATAATCGGTTAATATTAAACCCGGCCTAACGAATAATCGAATAAAATTTTTTCAGAATCTTAAACAACTTGCAAATTACACTGTTAAAATAATTATAATTAGAATATAATTTTTTTTTTATAAATCGGTTAATAATCGATTAATTCACAGCCGGATTTTCGAATAATCGAATTAAAATCTTTTCATGTGTACTAAAATAAGAAAATTTAAATGTTAAAATAATTAAAATAAAACAAATATTTTTGCTACTTTTTTGTTAGCGAATAATTGGTTTTTCGAATAATTCGGGTTTTCGAATAATGGAATAAAAATTTTCCATAATCACTAAAAAATTAGAAATAAACTGCAAAAATAATTGAAATGAGTATAAATATTTATTGTATGCAACATTTAAGCAAATTCGATAACAATAATTCAAACTGTGTATGCTGTTCTCTCGTTATATGTAAAAAGGTCACAGCCCTGTAAATACTTGCTGTTCTTTGTTACTGACTTTATTACAAATGAGTTTTTTCAACTTTCAACTAGCAACATCAACAACAAAATGAATGAAAAGAAACACATGAAGTTTCCAAATAACAACAACTAAAACCAAAATAATAAGTTGTTGGTTTCACAATACATACATTTATTTAGAAAAACTTTGCATTGTTGTAAAACAAACAAAAACAAAATTAAAGCATTTCTAAGAAATACACAGATGAAAAACTTTCAAAAAGTATTAGTGTAAGAAAAGCAATGAGCAAATAAAAACAAATATTGTTTAATGTTATTTAAAATTTTGATGCTTGCACACCACCATATCTACACGTCCAACCTAAAACTTCTTTAGCTTGTGTCTAACGGCTGCTATTGCTGGTTCTTGGTTGGTGCTCTTTAAGCCCTGGCATGACTACAGCAGCATCAGTTTTTCATTTAGCCAGTTTTGACACCATTTAACATTTACAAAAAAAACAGGAGATAAAATGAAAAAATGTTAAAAGAATTTTTTAGTTAATGTGACTATTTCAACTCACATACTTGTTCTAAAACTGATGTTCTTACACACGTAATTACAGTGAGCAAGAAAACTTTTAGCCACATCAATCTGATGTAACGAGTAATGAATGAATCTTACTCAAGGCCATAGCGCTTTTTGTTGGCATGATTATCAACCTCATCTTTAACTTATATAAAGCATCATTTTTAGCATAAAATTGTAAATATTGTGTTTATTTTATTGTCCACTGTACTACTGTCAATATTGTTTAAGAAGTAATAATAAACGTACACTGAGTAAGATACAATTTCTTTTGGCAGCATAAGTTACAAATCTTATTTACAAACAAATATGTGGCTGCAACTGTATATCTGTCTGTCTGTGTGTGCTTAAGTTCGCAACATTTGAAATTTTTTTTAAAACAGGATTGGAAAATTTTAATTTTGTTTGTTATCAACATAAAAGTCAAATAGTAATCTTTAGTACCGTAGGAGTAAAATTTTCTTTGTTATTTTCGTTGGAGAATTCACGAGAATTTCTCAGCCCAGCTGAATTGACTGTAAATAAAATTTTTGAAAATTAGTTGTAGCTGATTAATGTACACGAATAAACTATTAACTTAAAACCGGGGCTTCGAATAATCGAATAAAAAAATTCATAAACACTGAAAAACCGAAAAACACTGTTGAAATAATTGAAAGTAGAATATATGAACTGGTTTAACACGCCGCTTCGAATAATCGAATAAAAAAATGTGATAATTTATAAAAAGACACTAAACTGCTAAGATATTTGAAATTTGTGTTAGCTAAATTTCTTAGAATAATCAATTTATAATGAACCGACAAAACCCGAACTAAATAAAAAAATTTCAGAGTTGGTTTTAAAATTAAACATAATAATCGTTTAACTTAAACACGGGTTTCCGAATAATCGAATAAAAAATTTTTCATTATCACTAAGAAACCATAAAATACTGTTGAAATAATTAAAATTAGAATATATATTAATGGTAGCAAATTTGTTTAAATAATAATCTATTAATATTAAACTAGTTTAACCCGGGTTTTCGAATAATCGAAAAAAAAGTTTTTGAAACTTAAACAAAGTTGTTTACATACATAAATAAAATTGAATTTTTTTGTAATCACTATAAATTAAAGTAATTGAAATTACAATTAATAATTATTGCAGATAATTTGCTTAACCAATAATCGGTTACTATTAAACCGGTTAAACCCGGAATTTCGAATAAAAAAATCTTGGAAATGCCATAAATTTTAAAGATAACTGTTTAAATAATATTAATATTTGTTTTCGCTAATTTTTTAAAAAATAATCGGTTAAAATTGAACCGCTTAAACCCTGTTTTACGAATAATCGAATAAAAAATTTCAGAACTGGCTTTAAATTAAACATAATTGTTTGAATAAATAAAATTTAAATGAAAATTCGTTTAATTTAAGCCTGGTTTTCAAATAATCGAATAAAAAAATCTTTAAAAAGATCCTAAACTGCTAAAATAGTTGAAATTAAAATAAATATTTGTTTTTTAAAGAATAATCAGTTAATATTGAACCGCTTAAACCCGGTTTTACGAATAATCGAATAAAAAAATTTCAGAACTGGCTTAAAATTTAAACATAATTGTTAAAATACACGAAAATTTAACTCAAACAAATTAACGATTAATTTGAACTCGGCTTTTCGAATAATCGAATAAAATTTTTGAAATTTTAAACAAAAATTGTCACAATGTTATTAGTATTAAGTTTTTAGTAAAGAGTTTTTCAATGAGAATTTTTTGTGTTTCGCAATAAAAGAAAGAATTTATATGAAAGTAATTGAAATTTTTATTATAATGGAAGGTAAAAAGTTTTGGAAATTATGAAATGAAAAATAATATGAGACAGATTGGACTGGTTTTTTCTTATCTGATCACAAAAAGTAATCTAGTGGTATAAAATCTTATGATCAGGATGGCCAATTAACAGCAGAATTTCGTGAAATGATCGCATACATTGTTTCAATACTAGGCCAAAATTTTGTTGCTAACATCTCTTGATATCGTAAACTGCCTTTTTCATTGTAACAAATTT
Source organism: Bellardia bayeri (assembly GCA_950370525.1). Lineage (NCBI taxonomy): Eukaryota > Metazoa > Arthropoda > Insecta > Diptera > Calliphoridae > Bellardia > Bellardia bayeri. The sequence goes on along the minus strand of OX493264.1, from coordinate 7,512,526 downwards.
TAGCCAGATGAATTGAAAAAAAATAGCGGCACATTTTTTTTGTAAATAAAATTTATATAAAATGTCGAATATCCAGCCCTGACTTTTTAGTACAGCACAAATGTAGGTGCTGAATGAAATTGTATTTGTTTGCTTCTCTGCTTAACGAGGGGAGGAAAATTATGTATTTTATCTATATATTAGCTTTGGCTATATTTCTAATCTAACCACCCGAAAACCCAATTCCACACCACCCTCTCCAACAATCACATTATCATGTTCTTCTATGGCTCTTTTTTGGTAAAGTTGTCTTCCTCTAAAGATTACAGTTTGTGTTTTTTGCTCCTTTTATTTTAAACTAAAAAAGGATATTTTGTTTTTGTTGCTAAAATTCGATAATACATTCAATAACTATTAAAGGTATTTAGTAGGGAATTTAAACAAATCCCTTTTTCTCTGCGCCTTAAGAAACAACTGAATTGAGATATTGATATTGCTATTTGTATTTGTATTACTTTTTTTTTTTTGCTCTTGGTATTTTTTGGCATTATTTTTGTATGATATTTATAGTTTATAAACATGCTAAAGTGGTTCATAAAAAGATTTTCTGGTTGTTCAACTTATCGTTTTATATATTTGAATGTTGGGGTTGGGGAAATTTTGTTTTTAATTTTAAACATGTTTAAAAAAATAAGAAATCATTTTACTTGTTTCCTTTTTTTTTTTTTTGTTATTGAATTTTTGCTGAGTTGTTGTTGTTGTTGTTGTTGATAACCCTTAAAAGTATGATTTATAAGTATGACATTTTCTAAAGCCCTTAAGTATGCTATAATATTTCATCATTTATTTGTTAAGTTGTGTTCGTTGAAGGGGGAAAGAGGGGGATTTAAAAATTGATGTCTTTGCTGTATGATTGTACACATTATTAAATATGTTAAAAAAATCCAATAAGGCACTTTGACTCTAAGCACAGTGGGGCATTATTGTCATGCAAAAGTTAAATATATGAATTTATATTAAAACTTCTAAACTACTAAACAGATTTTCATGAAACTTGTTAAGTCAATAGAATGATGTTAAGTCAAGTTGTATGCTAACTTGGCGCTAACCAGAGCTAACGTTGGCCACCTTTAATACTTACCCAATTGCAAGTTAACTACTTGTAGGTCCTTGTTACTAATATTTAAGTTTTTGTTTTTTTTTTCTTCAACAACCTGGACACTTGAACACTTAACCTCATATTTCATTGTAATTTTCGCTAGTTTTCAAAATTTTGATAAAATTATCCATCTTGACAACTGTCACATTAAGTTAAAATGTTTCGTTCTACAACAACAAAAAATACCAAAAAAAACAGAGACAAAGAAAAAGAAATAATAACTCTCTTCTAACACCAAAATATATGTCACTTTTTTAATATTTTTTTTTGTAGAACAAACTTTTCCGCAAACACTTCAAATGTGTTTTTGTTTTTTTGTTCCAGCATTTTCATTTCATTTTTTATTTTTGTTTTTTAAACTAGTGCAAAAACTATTATGAATAAAATTTCAATTTCTTTACAACAAAACGAACAAAAAAAATAGAAAAAAAAACAAAAGTAAGAAACGTGGAAAATATAAAATATTTTTTGCATGTACAGACAAAAGTACAGGCTGGGAATCACACAGAAAAGAAAAAGTTTAAAAAGAAAGAAGTGAAACAAAAATAGGAATAGAATAGAATAAAAAATAGCCTTGTCTCAAGTGTAATGTGCTCATTTCTTTTTGTTTATTTTTAAGAGGTAATTTAAATAAATGTGACTGAAATAAAGCGGTTTTGTTGTGTAGTTTCTTTTTTTTTTTGGTTATCTGGCTGTTATACTTACGAGGCCACTAGCAAAAAATCTTTGGTTTCCTTTATTACTTTGTTCTGACGATTTGTTGCTGGATAAAATTAATATAATAAAATACAAACTATGTGCAGCATACTTTTGGGCTAATATAGCAATTTGTTACCAAATTTAAAACATTTGTTAATATTTAAATTTTTATTTAAATGTTGCTTAAAACGTTTAGCTAGGAAATTGAAATACAATTTTATTTAGGAAATATCATTAAACATTAAACTTTATAACAAGTTTCCACAGTACTAATTTGTAATGAAAGTTTACTTAACAAAATATTTTTTTGTGTGTTGAAATCATATTTCCTAATTGGTGTGTTAACTTATGGTCCTTTATGTTGGCTCTATTTTTTGGTTATACTTACGAGAATTTCGGTTTTGATCAGCAAACTTGGTCTACAAATGGCTGAGTTTTATATGAAAACTTAAGATGGCCTTAAAAGAAACATTTTTTTTTAATAAAAATTTAGTTTTTAAAAATATTTTATAAAATATTTTACTATATCAGGAATCTTTTAGTTGTATACACCTGATTTAATCGTTTGTTTTTTATTTACCGAATTTTAGTTCTAATTACAGGTATTTTTGTTATGTAATTTTAGCTTGAATCTGAGATTTTTCAGCTATTCAATTTTAGCTTTAATCGTAGTTGTCTCAGTTATATTTTAATTAACCAATTCTTGCTTTAATCGTAGGTGGCTTAATTTTCTTTTAGTTAACCAACGTCAGCTTTAAACTTACTTGTCTCAGTTATCTTTTAAATAACTAATTCTAGTTTTAATCTTAGGTATCTCACTTATTTCTTAGTTGATCAGTTATTGTTTTAATCGTAGGTGTCTTAATTATAATTTAGTTAAAGAGTTTTAGCTTTAATCTAAAGTATCTCAGTTATATTTTAGTTAACTATCTTTACCTTTAATCGTAGGTGTCTTAATTATCTTTTATGGCCGAATTCTCGGTCATTAGTTAACAATTGGTAAACTAAAATACTCAGGGATGTCATAGAAACTAATATTGTCAGAATTGGTTTTAAAACTGACAAGAAAAAATTCTTTGGTGTCATAGGGCACTGCTACACATGCAATAAATATCATGATACTAGAAATATCTCGATATTTATTGAACGTGTAGCAGTGTCCTATGACACCAAAGCATTTTTTCTTTTCGGTTTTAAAATCAATTCTGACAATATTGATTTCTATGACACCCCTGACTAACTATTGTTTAACTATTACTTGTTATTCTAATGGCAAACTAAGCATTGCAAATAAAATTCTAGTTAAGCCTTTGTCATTAGCTAACTAAACACTGTGAATTCGGTCATTAGTGATCCAATTTTAGCTTGGATCGTAGTTGTCTCAGTTATCTTTTAGTTAGCCAATGTCAGCCTAAAAACTTACGTGTCTCAGTTATCTTTTAGTTAACTAATTCTAGTTTTAATCGTAGATGTCGTAATTATCTTTTAGTTAAAGAGTTTTAGCTTTAATCTTAGGTGTCTTAATTATCTTTTAGTTAACCAGTTTTAGCTTTAATCTTAAGTGTCTCAGTTATCATTTACTTATCATATAATCTAAAATGTCTTAGTTATGTTTTCGTTACCAAATTCTAGCTTTCATCGTAGGTGTCTCAGTTATCTTTTAGTTAATCAACCAGTTTTAGTTTTAATCGCTGTTCCTTTGATTATCTTAATTTAGCTTTAATCGTTGTTAGGACCTCCGAATGTTACCCCTTTAATATTTCTAATGCCTAATCTTCTGTGTTATTCATTTTATTATTCATTTCACGATTTTCTTTGTATTCATTAACGTATTTTCTTTTGTAAATAATTTTCTTATTCTAATTTACACTTCTATTTATTATTCGTTATTTGGTTATTTATTCTTCTGTTTTTGTTTTGTAGGATTTCATCAGCAGCAAATCGCCACCTAATTGATTCAAAAGTATCTGTTAAATTGAATTTACTTGTTTTTTTTGTCTACATTGTGAAAGACTTTTCATGAACTAAAGTACATAGAAATTTATGAGAATTTTAGCTGTAGACAAAATAATACCTTAAATGTGTGTGTATAAATTTAAACAACCTAAAAGTCGCTACATGAAACATTAATTTACAATATATTTTTGAAAACTTTTCAACAATTCACATAACTTCAACCGCTAATTCTTTGCATTGTTGCCCGCCTATTTGTATGCTACAAATTCCCTCTCTATTATAAGAAATTTTAGTTTTAAACTTTTCACAACAAATGTTTAAATTTTAAATATTTTTTTATTATTTTTTTTTTGCTACACATACAATAACCGAAATACCCTTGTCATCAGTTTTGTTAATCCATAAAAAAAACTGTTACAAAATCGAAAAAATCATTAAAATTTTTGCAGCGAAAAAAAGTTTACACATTTTCATTTTTTTAACTTTTTGTTTTGTAAATTATTTGACCCGTGTGAAATGTTATGAATGAACAATACAAGAGAAAAATATGTATTTTAAAATATATGTATATATCTACATTTTTTACACTTTATTTTTTAATGCTAAAAAAAAAACCAACCGCCATTTTTGTACGCCATATGCTTTGTGTGTTGTTTTCATTATAGCAACAATATCAATGGCAGGCTGCTTGTTTGTTGGATGGTTGAATGAATGTTATTTGCTTGGATCACAATGACTTTTGGTATTGTTAGTTGATGCCAGATTATTTGTTTTTGGAGTATTTTTGCATACTTCTTTGTTGGTTGGAGGTGGTAGAAGAAGTATAACTGTATTTGTTGAAAGATTTGTTCTACAGTGAAATATAGTGAAATATTTTGTTGGGTTTTCACGGATAAAAGTGGTGTTCTGAATTATCGGGGAAGGGTTTTTTATGTATGTAATTGTGTTTATTTGAAAAGCTTATGATGTTGTCGATTCGATAAAGAAAAAATCTTTTTATATTCCTAAAACCATTTATAATAATTATTAATTGTTTCAGACTTTGGTTGTCAATTAAAATAATATACATTTATTTGATTTATTTTACAATCTTATATTATTGTTGCCTACTAATTAAAATAGAAATATTTTCCACTTTCCGGAAACTGTTAAATTGAGAAACATTTTTTAATACTATTCAGGCATGTGATGGAAATCGATACCGAAAACGAATGAGTTTTATGCTTGGTTTTCACTATGTCATTTTTGTTGTCAAATTGTTGGCAATTGTATGAAAACGGGTTGTCATATGGCGTCTAATGAGATTGCAATCATGATTGCAAACATAGATGACTCCATATGACAACCCGTTTTCATACAATTGCCAACAATTTGGACAATTTGACAACAAAAATGACATAGTGAAAACATAGTGAAAACGCGTTCTTAGAAGTCAATTTATTCGTAATATTTCTGTATTGAAAAACTTTTATCACATAAAATATAAAGATATTGGGCTACGAAAGAGAATCTTAAAACAAAAATTTTAAAAATTAGATTATAAATGGATTAAAATGTATTTCCAAAACTGATTCGTTTTCGATATCGATTTCCATCACATGCCTGATTATTATTCTGATGAAAATTGTTGGCCACTTTGGTGGTCTATTCAATAATATATGCTGATATTTTTTTTTACTATTTTTGTTTATATTGACAGCTTCTGTTGTTATGTTTTATATAATCTTTCAAGTTTCCGGGAAATTTAATATTTGCAAAATGTTTAATGTTGTTTAATTAATTGCTAAAGGAAATTAGTTGCATACTTTGATGCGCTATAAGAAAATACATATTGATATTTTCCTAATACATAGTTTCATTAATATTGAGAACTTAATTTGTTATGGGTTAGCTAAGTAAAAAATATTTTAAGTAAAAACAAATTAAGAAAAGAAAAGGTTAAAATATTTTCACAATTTAATTTCTGCTGAAAATGTTTTGCTAAATTCGTTGATGTTGTTTAAGTTAAAAGCTTATGTTGCTATCTGTTAGATAACTAACAAATATTTGCAACTTTCCCGTAAATATTAAATTTACAAAATGTTTAAATAAGTTATTAAATTAATTACTAATGAAAATTAGTTGCCTACTTTGGGGCACTATAGAAACAATATGTATTGATATTTTTATTTCAATTTTATTTACATTGAAAGCCCATGTTGTTTACTATTAGACTAAGTGCTATGAATCGTAATTACAATTTACAATATACAACATCAAAATACTTCTCAACGTTAATCGGGGCCTTAAATATTTTAATTTTATGTAATATTTAGCCAATTTTTTTAAGACTGCTTTGCAGTTAATAAAACATACACCTATTTCTGTTTTTACATGGTAATTGGTTCCGGGGAAAAACAAGGATTTTTTTTTAGAACAACTATTCAGGTTTATAATATTAAATCACATACATACATATGTATGTATACAATCACCCCTATCGTGAATAAAAATTTCACATGAAATTTGTTCCCTTTAAATTTTTTTAACATTGAATTTTAAATGGAAAAATGTGATAGGGGTGAATGCGTTTTTACTCTAAGCTTAAAAAATTAAAAACAAAAAATGTATAATAACTTGTCATTGACAAGTTTATTTGATTGTATGCACTAAAAGGGATTTCCCCTAAAATTGTGCTATTTACAGTAGCTCTGACCAGTAAATTTGCTTGTAGCCACAAAAAGGGAAATCCCCTAAATTTGTAATATGAGCATTTCGCAAAAAATAAATTTAACAAAAAGAAACTATACGCCTAAAATATTTTGAATCATCTAAATCGTGTAAAAAAATTTAAAATTTGTTTATTTTCAAACCGTGTTAAATCAAAACTATCTAAAAAACGATCGTGTAAAAACAGAATTTGATGTATAAGCCATATTTTTCATTAAATTGTGTTTATATTAAAAGCTTTTATTGTTAATATTTGCAACTTTTTTGAAAATTTTAAATTTACAATATTTGAAAATAAGCTAAAAATTAGTTGCATTAAGAAATATATTGATATTCACCCCTATCGTGAATAAAAATTCCACATGAAATGTGTTCCCTTTTCACATTTTTCCTATTAAAATTCAATGTTAAAAAAATAAAAGGGAACAAATTTCATGTGGAGTTTTTATTCACGATAGGGGTAATTATAAATTAATGTTGGTCATATTCAAAGCCTATGTTGTGGTCTATTAGTTAAACTAAAAAAGTTTAAACATTTTTGAAAATCTTCATTATAGAACATTTTTAATTTGTTCATTATTAAATTTTTTTCTTATACAAATCTGCAGCATACTTTTGCGCTGTATTAAAAAATATATATTAATATTTTTCGTTCATGTTGTTAAGGTGGAAAAGCTTATATCAAGACCTACCAGATAATATAAAAATATTTTGCAGTTTTTAAGAGAATCTAAAATTTTAAATATTCTTAAATTCTTATACAAAAACAATTGTTTTTGTATGTAGTAGATGCAAGAAAATACTAAACTTTAACTAAGAATTTCTGAACTTTTACTCAATTTTATGTTTATTATTAGTTTTGACTATTTTTAGAGCTAAAGTGCTCAATAAATTCGTTTAAACTCACGTTTTTAAATTTTTCACATATTTGTTTTTTTTCACATCCAGTTGGTTGTCAACAAACCATATTTGGAACACAGTCTAACATAAATTCATGGAATTTTAAATAAAAGCCACCTACCTCCACCTAGCTATACGTGTTTTTAAACTAAAAATAGATAAACTTTTATTTATAAAAAAAAAAACAATTCTTGTATATTTTTTTTAAAGGGTGTGCATTGGATTTTCATTTATAATATTTGTAAAATAAATGACAATAATAAATACTTCTATATATATTTGTAGATTTGTGTGCAGCAGGAAATTAATGTTTTGTTTTTTGCAGACTCTAACAAAAATCAAATTTTTTTATTTGAAAAATTCAACTAATAATAATGATTTGTAAAAATGAAATGTTAAGCAGGGATTTGGATTTAAAAGTTAAATGTTGAAGTAAATATTATTTGTTACGGATTTGTTAGGCAATTTATCACATATAAATGTTTCTGTAAAGCCATTTTGATGGAATGCTAGGATTCAACATTTCTGGACCTTTTTTGTGGAAAAGTTCTCGAACTTACCTCTTTAGCCGAAATTAACAATAGTTAGTTTTAAATTATTTTTTGAATATATTTTCCTATATTTAAATTTCTTGTTTTGCTATTTCATGAAACAAACTTTCAATAGTGGTTTTATAGTACAAAACAATTCCACACACTTTTCTATTCCCACCATAGACATATTCATGTTTCCTTAACAGTTCCTGGTTTTGGATAACTGTGTAAATGGAAATGTGTGTATATTTGTCTGTAAGTGGTTTGGATAACTGTTGATGTTGTTGTCTTTTCAATTTCAAAATAATTTTATTAAAAGTTGTCAATGTGGTTTTGTGGCTTGTGTAAAAATTTACTTTAACCAAATGTGCCTTTTATAATATTTTTCTTAGTAATTTGACTAAACAAATGTCGTCTGCTAAATTGATGTGGCAATATTACAGAAATATAACCTCTCCCCTTAACTTAAGTGGTTTCTCTAAAACAATATTAAAAATTGTGAATTTATATTAAAGTAACTTAATTTATACTAAAAAACCCACAAATTTTATGAATATATTTTTTTTTAAATTTTGTTTTATAGACTACTTCTACAATATATTTAAGAACAATTTCTTCTACAATTTTTACAATAATATCCATCGTGTTTAATAATTTTAAAATCTATAAAATTTGTATTTTAATTATTTCTTTAAATGAACTGATTTTTAAAACATGTATTTTTACCATGAATCCTTGGCTTTCGTATGATAATATAATTGTTAAAATTTTTTTACAATTGTTCAAGTTACAGGCATTTTTCCAACCTAATCTCTAAATAAGTATTAATCATACATCTAGTACGACACAAATTTTTCTTTTATCAATAAATTTTACAGATATTGAGAAAGGTTTTAATGGATTATAATAACTAGGATAATGAGGTATTATATCATTAAAATAATGAAGTATTATATAAAGTTCACATCAAGAATTTTTGTTAAGTTTGACAAACTGAAGTTTTAAAAATTTGTTTTTTTAATCTCGAGAATTTTAAAAATTTTACTTTGAATGATCTCATTATTAAATACAGCATTTATAACAGAAAGCTTTGGCTTTCATATGGCAAAATAATTTTTAAAATCCGTAATAAATTGCTGAAGTTATAGGCATTTTTCCAACCTAACCTCTAAATTAATATTAATCATACGTCTAGTAATACACAATTACTTATTTTATAAATAAATTAGACAAATAAGTTATTGGCTTATAAAAGCTAAGACGAGCTATTATACCATTAAAATAATGTAACATTGTACATATATTCAGTTCACTTTAATAATTTTTTAAAGTTTCAAAAGTTTTTCAACCAATTTTTAATTTTTTTTTCATCGCGAATATTCTAAAAAATTTGTTTCCCATAAATTGGTTATTAAATGAAATATTAATAGCAGAAAGGCTTGGCTTTAATATGACGTAACAATTTATAAAATCCGTAATCAATTGCTCAAGTTATTGGCATTTTCCAGCCTAACCTATAAATTAATATTAATCATACGTCTAGTAGTGCACAATTATTTATTTTATCGTTAAATAAGACAAATGTAGGTATATTTTTAAAATTTTCGTAGCATATAATGGTTAAGAGAAAGGACTATGATTTTATAAAAAAAATATAATGTTTTCGTTAATAATTACAATTTTTATAGAAAATATAGTACATTTTTAAAAAATTGTTTATATGAGATATATGAAAATATTTAATTTGCCGGAAGATTTGTATGATTAATTAAAATTATCTTAAGAAAATGTTGCGATATTTAATATTTGAAAATTTTATTTCGCCGAATTTTAAAATTTTCCAAGAAAAAATCTTTCCTTGTTTAAGATCTTGTATGAAACTCGTAATTTTAACTTTTATTTCTAGTAAACAATTATATTTTATTTTCGAGATTATTATTTCTAGTCTTATGTTTATTGAAATCTTCCTTTTTTATTTTCATTTTAAATCTTTTATAATCTTTATTCTTAATTTTAATCTCTCATTTTCTTATTTTCTTTGCAGGTATGTTTTTATTTCTTTTTAATGCGTGTATAACCCGATAACCTTTTCACCATTAAACAAATTTAATTTAAATGCACATTAAATTTTATAGGTAAGCAAACATTTATTTTTATTTAATATTTTTTTTAATTTATTATTGAATGGAAACAAATATAATTTGTTTTGACCTTTTGATATTTTTAGTTAATATGGAAGTATTTTAGGAAAAAATACAAACAATTTTTAATAATATCATCAATATTGCATTAAAAGATCTATAATAATAAAATATATCCTTTTGATTTCGAAAGAGAAACGGAAAGAAATATTAAACTTTTTTCTTAAAAAACATTATTGTTAAGAAAGAAATTTCATTTCATTTTCAACTTTCAACAATGACATTCGAAGGTTATTAATATGTAAAATAAGAACAGATTATTTACAAGAAATGAGAAAAATAAAAACGGTTGGAGACGTGCAATTTTTACATAGCAACCTGGACTATAAATTCAGCATTTATTTAGAAAATTTGCTTTACGTTTGTTTGTTTAGTTACTTAATATAAAATCCTTAGAGATTTGTTTTTAGCAAGAAAATAAAATCGTCTAGGTTACTAAAACAAGTTGGTTAAATAACAATAAATACGCTTTAAGTTTTACAGTATTTAAAATAGTTAAAACGGTGATATACTTACTTATTAATTTGTTATATGTTTGTTACCACACCTGATGCAGCAACATTTTCAATGAAGGGTGTTTAAAAATTTACTTAATATTTTAACCAGATAAAAGAAAAACATATAAACCAAATGCCTTAATAATTTCTATATTTTGAAAGCCAATGACTTAAAGCATCAGTAAGAAATTGTTTTAAACCAGTACAACATTAAAAAACGTACTGCCGTATTTATAAAAAATTAAAGTAGACTTCAAATGAACTTTAAGAAAATTTTGTATGAAAATTCTGTCCGAAAGCACACTTCAAGCCTACTTTATTTTTTGTAAATATGTACAATATTCTTTTAAAATCCATTAAATTAACAAAGTCCGCACTTAATCGACCAAATTATAGGTATTTTTCCAAACTAAATTCTAAATAAATATTAATCATACGTCAAGTAGGACAGATATTTTTCTTTTAAAATCTCTAAAAGTTTGCTTTAAATCAACAAAATTTTCAAACTTGTATTTATAATCTAAAGGCTTAGCTTTGATATGAGAATAACATTTTGAAAATCCGTGTACTTAACTGACAAAGTTATAGGTATTTTTCCAAATTAATCTCTAAAGAAATATTAATCATACGTCTAGTAAGACACAAATTTTTCTCATAATTATCATAATTTAAACAAATATGGAAAGATTTTTATAATTTAAATGACATATTAAATCCAAGACGTTTATTAAATAAAATTTAGAGATATTTTTCTTACAATGTGTTTTCAAATTGTTTACATCCCTAAATGCGGAATTTAGTGACTATTTATATTGACTGAATTTTGAGACACCCTTTATTTTTGCATAATGACTGACAATAACAGAAACAACACAAACTATTCTTTATTCTCTAACAACAGAAACTATTCTCTTACTCCCAGCTAACATATACTAGAACAAACAAACTACTTTTATTACTTTTTTTTGTGTAGCATACCATATGGCTGTAGAAAAGAAAAAAAAACTATGGATGTTTTTCTTTCGTTTCTACATTTGTAAATTCAAGATGTTTTAAATATAAAGAGAAACCTATTGTTGGTTTTAAAGGCGGGGGAAGATATGTTTAGTTGTTATTTAAAAACTTACCTGAATTTAAAACACAAACAATCTTTTTTTTTTGAACAAATCTCCTGGGTTAGGTGTTTGTATTGTCTTCTTTTGTTCATTGTAAATTGTAAAATTTATTTGAAACTGCATGTTTTAGAAGAAAAAAAAAACAGCTTTTTAAAACTGAACAAGAATGAAAACACTAAATAAGCAAAAAACATACATATAACAGTAACAAACTCAGATTTTTTTCTTTTCTTATTTATCGTACTCAAGAGGTTTTAACCTGTCTGACAGAGAGTCATTGTTGTTTTTATACTCTACACCTAGGATATATGTTTAAATACACATGAGTTTGTCATTGCGTTTGTTTCTTCTTCAATATTCTGGATAATTTTAAACAGAGACTTTTTAATAGTTTCTTTTTACAAGCAATAAGGTCACTTGAATTTTATATAAAAATATTTAATTTACATACATACATAATTACATAATTTAATATACATACTTCAATTATTATTTTATTATAATTCAAAACTTATATTATCCCTGAAGAAGCTATCCATTGTGATAGCGAAATATTGGAAATAAATATATATAAATAAATTAAATATTATTATATAAAATTCAAGTGACCTTATTGCTTGTAAAAAGAAACTATTAAATATTAAAAAAAGGTCAAATAAACGAACTAAATATTTAAACAGAGACGATAAGATAAAAATGCCCTTATGTTAGTTAAAATCAACTTAACATATTGACCTGATATCTTGTGAACCCAAATAGTGTATTAAATTATTTGACATGCATTCGATAATTTTGGTATTGAAAATTTGTCAAAATCACTCGATGGATAAACATGCATATTTAAGTCGAATAATAAGTTTTATGTAAAGACACTATATATATCAAATGAAAGGTATTTGTAAGGCGTTTCCGAAGATATTGCATTTCTGTTTCTTTTACAATACTCTCAGGACAAGGCTATATAAGATTCGGTACAACGGAATATATGACTTTGACTTGGTTTTTTTTAACTAGCTGACCGCTCCGGCTTCGGTCGGTATTTACTAATGATTTGTATTTCATATAGAATTAAATATATTTAAATTTGTACAGCATACTTTAGGGGGCTTTTTTTTTTTTTATTAAATTTGACTGGGCTCACAAAAACAATTCCTAATTTTACCCGGAATTTTGTTCTTTACAAACCATCTCCCTAGAATTTTGAAACGAATAAAAAAAAATCAGCCAAATCGCTCCAGCCGTTCTCACGTGATGCCATTACATACATGGACCATTTCATTTTTATACATATAGATATGTTTTGTATTTTTTTTAGAGCAACAGCATCAGTTTCAGCTGGAATATATTTTAGTGTTCTCTTGTAACATATTCGTTTAATTGTGAATATAAATAAACTCAACAAGATTTCAAAAGTAAGAATGATTCTGAATATATCAGAGACAATAAATTTAAATTATTAAATAACATATAATGAATGATATAATAACGTTGTGGGCTTGGCTTTCATGTGACGTAATCCTAAGCTCGAAATAAATATTAATAATTGCAGTACACAAATTAATCACTAAATTAAAAATATTGAGAGACATATTTAAAACTTTAATGGAATTTAATGTTATTTAAAAGCCAAGACAATGAACTAGGATATACCTATAAAAAAACTTAGAACTTGTAATTATAATCTGAACACTTGGCTTTCATATGACATTCCAGTTTTGAAAATGTTTCTAACCAATTTAAAAAAAAAAAAAATTCTGGAAAATTCTTAAAACTCATCATTAAATAAAGTATTTATCTATATAACTGAAACGCTTGGCTTTCATATATCATTACAAGTTTTAAAATCCATAAATTATTACCAAAGTTTTGTCTAGTTTTTTAAACTAACCTATAAATTAATATTAATCATACGTCTAATAGGTTACATATTTTCTTTTATTAATAATTTACACAAAAATTGAGATCTTTGTAAAATTTAAATGCAATATAAAAGCTTTGTTCATCATTGTTAAATCTAATGATTTTTGATTATTGAATTTTGTGTATAAACAAAAAAATATGAAATATAAAAGTTGAAATTTCATTGAAAATTAATTGTCACAAATTTGTAGCCGCCAATTTTTTTTATTATTTTTGAAATATTGATGTTAAATGAAAAAACATTGTTCTCGAGTGCAGTGCTATATATATATAGGGTTTCCTGGGCTTAAAATTAAAAACAATTTTCTTGAGCGATGATGATTATACATCTATATCGTATTGCATACATTTAGGGATCCCAATTCTCTAGCCGCCAAAACATTATTTAAAATTATTCTTTCTTCATACTGTTGTTTAACCAAGAATTTCATTATAATAAGTATTTAAAGTTAACTTTTATTTTTAATTAAACATTTGTGCATTTCTACATTTTCGTTTTGTTTGTCTAGTCTGTCTTGCTATAAAAAGCATCAAAATATAATTACATTTAAAGGCTTTGTTTTTTTTTTAATTGACTCACGTTTTTATTCGAAATTACAATTCCAAATATGCCACAGTATACATATAGGCAAGCAATTCTCTAGGGTGTAAATAATATAAAGAATACAAATTATTTGGTAGCAAAGCACTCACACAGTTAGAGAGCGAATCATACAGACTGACATGTCTTTAGGCCGTTTAATACAAACTTGACTCACTGGCACAGAACAAGCAAAACCAGTTTCAAAGTTTAGCTAACACTTAATACAAAGCGAATGTTATAAATACTTGCCTACTTTCAGGCTCTAAAGAAACACACGCTACCTAAAGAGTAGCGGTAGTAGTGGATGCGGATGTGTACGTGTATAGTAAAATAAAACAGGAATTAAAATTATTTAAGCTTCTTCACTATGTAGGAAGTAGAGAAGAGAACTAAAAAATAAGCAGAAGCCTCAATTCAATTAAATCGTCATTAAAACTGGTATAAAGAAACGTGTGTCAGACGAAGAAAAACAGAGACAGGAGGTAGAGAGAGCTCAACAATTTAAGTATTAAAAACTCACAATCTAACTAAGTATCTATGTATATTTTCCTACTTTAAAAACATTTATACCAACACATTCATGTCTTAAACATATACATAATATGTACATATACAAACTGTAAGTACCATTATGTTTTTAAATATGGCATTTACAGTCTATTTGTTTAAACATAAAACGCTGTTGTATTTAAGTTTATTTCAGTTCAGTTACATCTTGAAATTTTGTATTCCCTAGAAACTTTGTCATTGCGTTCATTTGTGCTTCATTTTATTATTTTAATGTTAACTGTTTTTTTCTCTGTTCTTGCATTAATGGCTAACTAATGTTGGTATGATAATGGTTTTTAATTACTGGTAATTTTTTTGCTTTTACGGTTTAAAAAAAAAAACTTTCTAATTTTTGTTATGGTGGTAATGTCCATGTTTTTAATATACTTAAGGGGACAACTGTCTAAAAATGTTGGTTTTTCTTGCTTTTTGTGTGTTATAACATTTGGTTGCAAAATACTCGCAAATTAGATAGGCAAATTAAACCGCAATGACAAACTGTAATTGATTAAATAAACTCAACAGCTATTAGTCAAAATCTGCTTTGTTAGGGAATGAGAAAAAGAGCTTATTAGTTATTTTTTCTTTGGCAAGATTAGAGGGGTTGAAGGTTTAGTTATCAGCGACCAAAGCGGCGAAAGGTCTGAAAAAACAAGTTCTATAAGATTTTTTTTTAAAGTCATTCTTTAAAACAAAATTGTACTTTTACTTTAAAAAAGTAGTTGAAAACAGCACTTTGACTTTAAAAAAACTACTTTTACTTCAGAAACTTTTGCTGGTCTTTTTCTTCAAAAAAGTACTTTTGCTGTAAAAAGGTACTTTTGTTGTAAAAAGGTACTTTTGTTGTAAAAAGGTACTATTACTTCAAAGAGGTAATTTGATTTGAAAAATACACTGTTACTTTTTAAGGTTCTTTTACTTAAAAAATTTACTTTTACTTTAAAAAAAGGGCGCTGTGAAAAATGACCCCAAGATAAATGGCCAAAAAAAAAATTAAAAACTACCCAAATTTTGGGCTCACATTACATTATGAAATTTAGATCTCACTTTTTATTAAAAATCACCCCAATTTTTATGAAACATTAAGTTAAAATTAAAGATGGCCCCAAATGTTGGGGCATTTTCCACAACGAAAAATTTCCCCAAATATGTAAAAATGAATTTTAGAAATAAAGAAAATAGTCAATAACAATTTGAGGATTTTTTATTAATTTTTTTTAGTATATTTTGCAATATAAACGAATGAAATTTAGCCCAAAAGTACAAAACCAATATTTCTTGAGGTCTTTTTCATTTTAAGATTTTGTAATTTTGCACTTTAAGAGAAATAAAAAATATAAAAAAATTACCCCAAAGAAAAGTTCATTAAAACCCCAACAAAAATTTAAATTGCCCAAAAATCTCGTGTTTTTGTAATCAGTGTAATTGTTTGGGGTTGTTTTTAATTTTTTTAGGGGCAATTTTCTTCGGATCATTTTTCACAGCGCAGAAAAAAGTACTTTTATTTGAAAAAGGTTCTTTTACTTGAAAAATTTACTTTTTCTTTAATAATTAAAATCTCTATTGAAAATATACCTTGTTTAAAATTTACTTTATTGAAAAGGTATTTATTTGAAAAGGTACTTTATTGAAAAGGGACTTTATTGAAAAGGTACTTTATTGAAAAAGGTACTTTATTGAAAAGGTACTTTTTTTAAAAGTCACTTTATTTAAAAGTCACCTTATTGAAAAGGTACTTTATTTAAAAAGTACTTTGTTTAAAATGTGCTTTATTGAAAAGGTACTTTATTGAAAAGGTATTAAAAAAGGTACTTTATTTAACAGATACTTTAAAAAAAAACAGGCTAATTTGTGTATTTCTTTATATTCTTAAGCTCATTTTGTAATATTTGTGCAGGTTATTATGAAGACAAAACCATTTTCAGAAAGTATTGTTTGGAAATTACATTTTTAGCACAAAATTGAAAAACGGCTAAATTTTCGGTACCTTTTGTTTAATAATAATTAAAGTCTAAATTAAATGTGTACATGACTATGCTTTATGTTTAATTTTGTGTACAGAAATCAAGTATCAAATACATGCTCAACAATTTTATAATTAAAGAGCAGGTTTTTAGCCGTAAGTACTATAATGGGTAATTTTTGGTACTCTTTTAAAATTGATTTTTTGTGCTAAGACATTTTTAATGGATTTGTTAGTTGATTGGATGAAGTAAAGTAATATTTTTAGAATATTTTTTTTTGATAAATTAAAATTAAATGCACTCTGAATTGAGAAACGGGTAATTATTGATACTTTTTTGAAAAAGAATTGCTTAAGATTGTTAATAAAAATATTTTCAAATTATTGGCAAAAATTAGTTTAATAATGCTTGAATTCAGAAACGTCTTAATTTCGTACTTTTTTGGTTACGAAAGTTTTTTTTTAAGAAAATTTAATTTTGGTACTTTTTGATTTTTCTGTAAAAGGTGAGACTAGTTGAAAATGCATTCGTACTAAAGTTGAATTTGAGCATAAATATTTTGTGTTTTTTTTTTAAATTTAAAAATTTCAAGGGTTTTTCCTTCTGCTCTAGAGTTTTTTTAAAGTTTTTTTTATAACAAGAAAATAAAACTAGAGCAAATCTATTATTAACATTTGTACTAAGTAACATTTACGCAGTTTGATTGAATGACTGATTGCATTACGAAGGACATGCTAAAAATAGTATAGCCGTATGTATGTCTTTACATTAAAGTAAATATGTATGTATATTTATAAATAATTAAATAAAATTCAATTTTCTAGCATAAAAAAATTAGTTTTGCAATTGCAAATGAAATTGCATTTGTATACTGGCATCATAAAATAAGCTTATCGTAATGAACTTGTAACAAATAATGCAAATAAATGGGAAATTAAATGGAACAAAATTATTATTTTATGAAAAATAATTTAAAATAAGTTTCTTTCGATTTGTTACATTGAAAATCAATAAATTTTATTACAATTTTATTAGATTTATGCAAAATCTGAATTAAACTAATCTGATTAAAGTTTAATTATAAATTGACAGCGGCTTTTACACAGATTCTGTTGGAAAGCTAAAGCTTAAAGGTGATAAACTTTGAGTTGATATTGAAAAAGTGTGCTATTGGAGACAGTTCGGATAAGCTTTTGAAGCTGTCAATTCCGGCTTTTATTCAAGCTGAAGAGGGTCCAGATTATAAGTTGTTTGTATTCATCATGCAACTGTAATGTTAAAAATGTTTTTTAGAAACGTTTTTCAACATAAAGTTTGCAATTTTGCTTTTACTACAAGTAAAGCAGTGGCTGGCAGTCACAATCACCAGCGCCAAAACATAATCTTTTATTTACCTGTAAGCAAAGCTAATGTCAAGCAAGTTTTAAAAATATTTCTCAATTAAAAATAACCACGAATAACTGGTTAGAAACGAAATCGAAAATGTTAAAGTTTTCTCATGCTCTCTTAATGCCGACCACTGGTATAATTATAGGTCACAAGGATTCTACCCATTCCTATAATTCTTATAATATTCTTTGAATGCAAGTATGTTTGTTAAGCTGTCGGTAAACAACGTGTTCTTCTGCTGCTGTTTTCCTTTTATTGCCACACACGTAAAGCCCTGTTCACATAAAATACGTTTGCATAAATGTTTTAATATTAATAAACCAAAAAAAGCGTTTAAATATTTTTGAGCCACCAAATGATAATCATTAATTTAATATTTAAGAAAAGTTGTAGGACACTTCCAAACAAGCTTCTTTAGTGTGATTGGATTTTATATGAACAAAGATTTAAGTATATTTTGCTATATTTTAAACCCCTTTGATAGATAAAAGTAATCATTGCCAAATGCAGCATTAGTGTAACCAAACTTTGAGCTAAAATCCTATTTTTTCTTACATTTTTATCTGGCTTTTATTAGTCTTACTGGAAATGATGTTTAGGTGGCGCTGTTCACCAGACCGTAAATTATTAAATTGTAAATTTAAGTTACATGAACTACATACATGTACAACATAAAACTAAATGTACGGATTTTATGTTCTAAAAGTACATAAATCTATGTGAGTGTTTGAAATGCAAGTGACGAACAGAGTGATTTCATGTGTATGTGAGTTTAAACAAAAGTTCAACTGCAGCTGCTAAAAATGAATTATGGTTAAATGTGAAACATAAACGTAGAAAAATAACTTAGAAAAACAAAGTAAAAAGAAAAGTTTTGTTTTAGCAAAACCAATTCACAAATATTAACAATTGATTTAAAATTAACTTCAATTTAAATAGCTCTTCTTTCAAATCTTTTTTCAAATCTTCTCATATAATGTTAATTCTTAAATGCCATAAAATATTGAATGTTCTTATTTCCCTAGAACTTTCATATTTTTAAAAAACATTTAATTTATTTTCTTACTTAATACTCTCACAAAAAATCTTTATTTTACCATAAATTTCCAAATATTTTAAAAATATATAACTTTTCTTTGTGCTCCTTAAAGTAGGCCACATTTCTTTTCAGTTTCTTGCTTTCATACACACATTGTATTTAAGCTTGTGTTTAAGTAACAACAATATTCTAGGCAATATTTGCTACAGCAGCGCAACAAATTGACAACAATATAATAATGGAAAAATTATATTAAAATTTATTGGATTTCCAGCTATTATTACCTAAAAGTAGACTAAACAAATTTTATGTTATTGTTAAGCTTTCAATAGAAAAAGAAACTAGAAATTCTTTAAGCAGCTGAAAGTGACACTTGGTATTATGTAGTATTTGTTAATTCATGGAAATAACTATTCTAGGGAACAACGAAAAATGTTTGTGTGGAATGCCTGAAAATATGCTTTAAATATTTGTAAGAACAATGAGAGTTATTTTGTCGATTGTTTAAAATATTCTTCACTTGTTCAATCTTTATTTAGAAAAAAAAATTTTGAATATTAACATTATATTTTAAGAAATATATTGAAAAATTTGGTGATATACTCGTATATATAATAAAGACTTTAAAATTTTGCTTTAACATCATTATTACCTGATTTCATTAAGTAAGACACATTTTCCAATTATTTTTTGATACTCACGCTTCATCTATCTATATGTCTATCTATCTGTCTATCTATCTAAATATCTTGTCAGACTTGAATTACGTGAGAATATTATTTTTCGTTATTTACTTATTTCCAATTTGTGTGGCCAGCTTCCTCCTCTTTATTTCAACTGTCATTGTCAAATAGAATTAAAGGTGACAGGTCAATCAATTTTGTATAAAGTTTATCTTATTTTTTGTTTTTTTTTTTTTGGTTTTTGTCTTTCTTTCATTTGTTTATCATTAAATAATCAATATCAGAAAGTTTCAAAAACAAACAAAAAAATCCTTTAGAAACGTAAATAAACATGAAAAGTTTGACATTGTTTTGTGTTATTAAAAGCAAAACACCAGAATTCAATTACAAATGTTGCAGATAAACATGAAGTCTGTAAAGGATATTGGGAATGTTGGATCCAAAATATGTTAAAGTGTTCCTTATTTTTTATACCGAATTGGTAGCTTTAGTTTTTATTTCAATCTAATCATTAATAAAATAAAAAAAATTTAACAACATTTTTGGTGGACTATGTACCTATACATATGTATGTATGTGTCTATTATTTTTCGAGCCAGCAAATTTTTGATTTTGTTCTCGTATTTCAATGGCTGAGAACACGTTCTGTATGAAAACTAATAAAGTAGAAACGTGTAAGCATTGAATATCATGCCCATTTCGTTTGACACCCTTATAAATGTTAAAGTAACTGCGTCTTGAAATAAAATAAGTTACACTAAACGGAAGAAGGCTTTTTTCGTTTTTCAAAGAGAAGATTAATTCAAGGAATTGTAAAATTAAAGTACATTTTTGTGTTGGCTTGTTGGTATTTTTTATGTAGAGCCTGAAAGTAGGCAAATTAAATTTTTACTTAATTTAACACAAAAGTTTGTATGCTTGGGTTTTTTAAGTATTTAAGAAGCCGCATTTGCAGGTATATTTACTTAAATATTGAAATTTTTTATAAGTTTCACTTAAATTAATTATGTCTAAAAATTTAATCTGAAATTTTAAAAAGTACCAAAAGTATAAAACTTGAATACTTACCCAGAAGCGCACAAAAATTATATAGTTATTTGTTTATTTTAGGAGTTACTAGCAAAAATAACTAGAAATAACTGATTTAAACTATACGTTTAAAATATTATTATTTACCCAAAAAAAATCATAAAATATGAAGTTGTTTTTTCTTATTTTTGTTAACATATTAACAAATTTTGTTATAAAAAAAATTAAATTTTAAATGTTTTGACATATTTTAAAATAAAGTACCAAAAAAGTACTTTTTAAAAAATTCTCACAAATTATAATTATTGCTTAACAAGCTTAACTATGTTTATAAAAAGCCATAAAAAATTATTATTTTTTTAAAAGTACTTTTTACCAAGTACCAAAAGTACAATACTTTAATATTTACCCAGAAAAAAACAAGAAAATTATGTAGATTTTTCTTTTATTTGCATGACGAGCTAAATTAGCAATGATAAACTAATAAAAACTAAATGTTTACAAGAAACATATTTTCAAAAAAAAAAACATAAAATTATGAAATTTTCTTTATTTTCAAATTAATATTTAGCAAATTTTTTTGTTAAAATATTATCTTAATATATTGTGTGTACTTTAAAAAAAAGTACTTTTTTAAAAATCCTCAAAAGAAATCTGATCACAAAACTGTTTAATAAAACTACAAATTTCCTCTCATCTAACTTATTTTTCTTATATTTTTTCTTAATAAAATAATAAATGCTTTAAATCCTCATTAATTTGGCCAATAGCTGTCAGAAGAAACACCAAGCACTCCGACTCCTTTAAATTATTAACCATTACAATGCTTGTAAATGTAAAAAACCACAGAATATGAAATTAAATCCCATAAATTTCTTAAGGAAAATTAATCTTTTTTAATACAATTTTCTTTTAAAATCCCAGCTCAATGAATAGGGCAAGTGAAAGAAAACAACTAGAAACTAACACAAACATGGCGGCAAAACTCTCCCCTCTTTATCTATTGAATGTATTAACTGGTAGATATATTATTATACGTGTAAGTTCACACACACATCCTTATTCTTTACAGGCAGCATCAGCTTATTTTTCTGTTTAATGTATGCTTCTGTTATCTAGGTTGTTTGTTTGCTGTATAGGTAAAATATTCTTATCATTTCTTTATGATTCTCTTTTCTCGTTGCTGTTTTTTTTTATGAGGTCCTTTGCAACTAAAATATGTATGTAGCTGTTACCCAGCAGACATGCATACATATTTTAACAGCGGCTAATGTTACACGTTTTTATGGGTTGAGCTACATTAAAGGGGGTAGGTATATTTAGTTATGGGAAGCAAATGTTTTAGGCTTCCGTTTTCATAATGCTAAGACTAAGAACCTGTTGTCCCCAGTATATATTCTTATAAGCAATTCCATGCTCTAGCATTTCGTCCCCTTCCTCACTACTTTCTACATAAAAATATAAAATTAATTTTAACATTTTAATTCGTTTTCTTTTTTAGCAAAAAAAAAAAAAATAAAGAAAAAATATAAAATTTATGTAACAAATAACATTTATTTGCAAGCTAATTTTGCATATCCGATTTCATCCGGTTCGAATCCGTTTTCAAACGGTTCATAAAATTGTTTATCAAAAACTTAAAAAAAACGAAATTTATATATTAACGTATCTTTTGGGGAAAAACAACATAAATTAAAAAATGAAACCCGATTTGAAATCGGTTCGTTATTTTTCTTTTAAAACTATTAAAGTACAGGAAATGTACATCAATGAATAGCATTTATTTGTAAAATTTCTAGGATTTTTTTATTGGTTTAAATTCCGGCTTTAAACTAAAAATTAAAAAATAACAAAATTTATTTCATAAATGTTGTTTATTTATAAAAGTAAAAAATGTTAAGCTAAATTTGCATATCCGGTTTCATACGGTTTAAATGTGTTGATTTAAACGGTTCTTAATTTTTTTCTACAAAAATGTTCAGAAACCCTAAATTTTTCTATTAAAGTGAATTTTTGACACAAAAAAAAATATTAATTTTAGAAAATTTCATAAATGGTTTTAACCGGTTCTTTGTTTTTTCAAAAAAAAAAACATTATAAAAATCAAAATTTATTTAATAAATGTTGTTTATTTACAAAAATAATTAATTTTAAGCTAATTTTGCGTATACAGTTACATACGGTTCAAATCCGTTTTTAAATGGTTCATAAAAAGTTAAAATAAAACCTAAATTTTTTTATTCAAATAAATTTTTAAATGAAAAATTATCAATCTGAAAAATTGCTTAAACGTTTCAAATCCGGTTTTAAAACGGCTCGTTATTTTTATTAAAAAAATCTTAAAATACATACAGAAAATATACAACAATAAATAGCATTTCTTTAAAAAGAAATTTATTCTAAAAATTGTTTTTTGATTGGTTCAAATCCGGTTTTCAAAAGTACAAAGCCGGGTTTAACCGGTTCTTTATTTGTTTCTAAAAAAAATATAAAAATCAAAATTTATTTAACAAATATTATTGTTATTTACAAAACTAATTCATTTTAAGCTAATTTTGAATATGCGGTTTTATACGTTTAAAATCGGATTTAAAACCGGGCTTGTTGATTTCTCGGTTTAAAAACAGATTAAAACGTTTCTCTCCGGTTTTATTCGGTTGCTTAATTGTTGCAAAATATGTAAAAAATGCGGTTTTTTTGAAACAGCTTCCTTCTTTTAAATTTAAAATTACCAAAAAATGCAGTTAAAATCTATTAAAAATTTAGGTAAAGTCATTAAACAACCATTTAAGAGGAGTACCAAATTTCAAAAATTTTGCCTAAATTTCTTAGAAATTTGTGTGATTTATATTTTATGTGTTTATATGGTGTTGTTATTTTTCTAAAAGTTGCATTCTAACATTAATCCTAATCATAGTTAGATTAATAAACAGTTTCCATAAATTATGCACTCAAAATTACTAACAATTTTTATTACCTTTGAAATTCCCATAAAACCTTGAAAATAAAACCTCGCAAAATAAACTTTCAAATCTTTCTCTCAACATAGAAATCATACAAGTATATAACCTTGAACAAAGTTCATAAATGCAACAAATTTTTGAATTAATCATAAAAAGTTTTTTTAAGAAAAATAAAACCCAAAAACGAAATACCATTTAAAAGTATTGAACAAAAACAAAACAACCAAACACAAAAGTAAAGCCTAACCTTAGGCAGTGTCTGCTACTTTATTTAATCAACTTTTTTTCTACTTGCTACTCAGTTTTAAACAAAGAACAAATATCGAGTTCACAATAAAAGTGAAAATAAAAAAAATTAATAAAATGAAACAAAACCTTTATATTTTTAGGCTAATTTAAACATGTCATAAATTTATACAAATCGTTTAAAAAAACTTTGAATTTTATGCCATAAATTGCGAATTTGTGTTTGATGATCACATATTCATGCTTGAATTTTTGGAGTATGACAAAGTAACACAACTAAATGCATAGATATTATAACTGGCATTTGGTTTATTCTTTTTATGTTGTAGTAGTTGTTGTCTTGTAAAAAAGTAATACTTAGCATAAATTGTTCGTCTGTGTTTTATAATAAAATATTCATAAAATTTTGCAATAAAATGAAAATGACAAAAAAGAAAAAAAAAACACTGGTGATTCTTTTTATGCTTTTGTTAGTTATACGTTTCGGTTATGGAGGGTAGGGTAGAGCTGGAGCCGTTAATTTTTATAATATTTTTAACAAATGTTGTTTTCTTTTATTTTCAGGTAAGTTTTCTATGCAATTTCTGTTCTAACACAATAACTACATGTGGGTTTTAAGGTAAGCTCTGATGTTGATTAAGCAAGAAACCTTCTTTTGGTAGACAAAATTAGGAGGAAAATTAAAATTTGTATACTACGGTTTATCATGCATTTAAGGCTTTAAAAAATTCTTTACAAATTTAAATCATATTTTAAGCATGCTTAAACAATTTTATTTTAATAAACCATTTTCTCTTATTTTAACTATAAACTAATAATTTTCAATTTAAAATTATTCATTGCCTAATACTTAGGCTCTAGCATAACTTTGGGCTGCTTTCATTTCCAGAAGAAACAGCTGTCTGCTTAACTAAAACGCAAAACGAAATAGCCAAAAAATCTAACGAAATTGTTCTTCTTTATAAAATGATTGTAATGCATGAAGTTAAGAAATAAAAAACTAATTTAATATTCCTTTTAGCCTGTGACCCAGTTCTTACTATTTGTTGGTTGTCGGCTGCTGCCTGCTATCAACATCTAATATATTTTTGTTTTGTATATACATATATATTTCTTTCAATAATAAATAATTATTTATTTTCAACACAAACATAAAGTAGAGCAAAAACGAACAAACTCATTTAACCAAAAAAAAAAGAAAATACAAAATTCATTTAGGTAATATGCAATTTATATACCCCACTTAAGGCCATTATGGTAAACAGTGGCAAAAACAAAAATAACACAAAATAAGTTGCAAATATTTATGTATGCCTGCCTGTGCTTTAAGTAATTGTATGAAAATGAAAATTTACTGGTAAAATCTTAATTTAGCTTTGACAACATGTCTCTATTGGTAAACATGTGTTGACATATAGTGAAAATGATACTGAAAACGTAGACCAAAATAGACACATTTAACTAGAAAGAAACATAAAGCAAATTTGCATGAATTTAGCAAAAGCTTATTTTTTTGTTCGAACATCAACGGCAACCACAAAAAAAAAACTAATGTTGGCAATTCTCTTACTTTAAATTAATTTACAGCACGTACAAAATTATAATGTAAACTCACATGTGTTTTCGAATACCAAATTTACTGCAAGGGTGCTTTGATTAACCGATATTTTAAATTAAAAGGATTTTTATTAAAATGTTTTTTTTTTACTCAAAGCATTCTTGTTTAAAGCTTTATATTTAAATATTTATTTTTTTCTTACAATATTTTAAATTAAATTGCTAAAAAGCTTTTTTACTTTAAGATGTTTTGTTAAAAGCTTTTTTATTGAAAACGTATTCAAACAATCTTTTACGTTAAAAGCTGTACGAGTTTTTAATTTAAAACAATTTTTCTAAAGCTAATTTTCCTTATAGCTTCTTTATTAAAAGTTCATTTTCATTCATGGTTTTTTAAATTAAATTAATCTTAACAAATTTATAGTAAAAGCCTAATGTTGTTTTTTACTTTAAGCTAATTTTCCTTATAGCTTCTTTATTAAAAGTTTATTTCTTTCATACATTTTTTTTAATGAAATTAATCTTAATTAATTTACAAAAAGCCTGTTACTAATGGCGTTTTTACTTAAAAAGCTTTTGTTAAAAGCTCATTTTCTTTAAAGCGTATTTTCCTTATAGCTTCTTTATTTAAAGTATATTTCCTTATTGCGTTTTTTAAATTAATCTAAATAAATTTAGAGTAAAAGTCTCTTACTTAAAAAGCCAAAGAAAGCGAACTTGTTAAAAGCTCGTTTTTTTAAAGCTAATTTTCCATATAACTATTAAAGCATGCTTAAAGAAAAAAAAACTAAATTTGAGGGCTTTTGACACTAATACTACACAACACCCAAAATTAATTTCCATGGCAGCCGGTTCTAAGCACTGGAATGACCCGAGATCACTTGCCAAGCGCTATCAACTCAGCAAACTCTGTTGTTACACAACAACAACAACCATCTAAAAGTAATTCCAAAATAAATGCATTTGGCAACAAACAAATTAAAAAGTTTTAATAATTTTGTTCCTGTTTTATTTTTTCAATTTTCTAAATAAACAAACCAGTTTTTATGAAACAAAATAATTTCCAAATTATTATTCTAAAATTAATTTTCAATTTATTTTGTTGTATTGTATTCACTCAGAATATGAAAGTTTGGTTTTTGTTTTGTATCTTAGTTATTACACCACAAACAAATAGAAACTTTTTATGGACCACAACGCACACCTGTCAAGCAGTATTTATGAATAATATTCATACTTTTTCACTACCATATCTCACACAAAAGAAGTGTTAATGTTTGTTTTCTAGCCAAAGAAAGAAAAAACTTTTTAAAAAATTTTAGAAAAATTCTGATTTTTCACAAAACTTTTGAACTGAAACAACATGTACATGTACAATACTAGAAATGACATAAACTAATGATAAGAAAAAGTAACTGATTTTTCGAAATTATTAAAAAACAAAACACAACTTTTTTTTTTAAATTAAAATTGCTGCAAAAATATAAATTCTAAGAAGCAAGACTTTTCAGTTAATTTCCCCAAGGTACGAAATACAAATGAAAATGAAATTTTCTATAAAGGTTAAAAAACAAACCAAAAGCCACATTTAAAATATCTGGAAATATAAAATTGAAATGAAACAAATTTTAAGGAAAATTAAATATTAAATATTACTTTGAAAAATAAAAGTTTTTTTTTTTTTTTAAATATAAAACCTATTCCGCTTTAAAGCTGGAAATAATTACAAAAACTTTTAACTGTTGTAATAGTGTTTATAAAAAAAAAAGCTAATAAAACTTCCCTTAGAAAGCTTTAGACCTTTTTTGGTTTAAGGGAAAAGACAGTGAACAAAAACATATTGTAGTAACGCCGCAGCATACTTTTAGGCGTGTTAAGGAAAAAAGTAAAAGTTAAGCAAATGACTAAAAACAGGTACCTATAGCCAAAAGGTGTTACAGAGCAAGAGTAAATGACTGCATTTTTATTTAAAAAAAATGGTTTTGTGTTGTGTAGTTCATTGTTAATTCCCTTAGGGATTTCATACATTCAGTTGTTGTCTGTGTTGTGTGCGAATTACCAACTGTCAACTCTACGAATTTTTCTTTCTGTCTTTACCCCCCCAAAAAAGGATATTTTTTCTTTTTATTTTTGTTACATTTTTGTCCTGTAGTTTTGTGTCTTGTTTTTGTTTTTCTTCCGTAAAATGAAGTTTTTTAGCTGCTTTTTTAATGCCTGATTTTATTGCTTAAAGTAGAAAAGTTAAAATGAAGTTTTCCTTTATTTTTCTTGTTTATTGCTGTTGTTTTTCTGGGGTATTGTGTTAATTAAACGCAAAAGAGAAAATAAAACAAAACAGTGTTGTGTGCTTTTAGGCGTTGACACTAACACTAAAATACCATCCAAAACTAATCACAAAATAAATACATTTAGAAACAAGTATTTAATTGTCAATTTAACAAATAAGAACACTAAATTGTTAGAAAACTCTGAACTGTCTAAGATATCTCTTGCCACAAAAAGTAAAAAAAAAGAATCGAATAAATTTTAATCGGATATATACAAAAATGAGTTCTTACTAAATAAACATTCTTAATAACTTTTCACCTGAATGACTAATTTATTTTGTTAAAGCTTTAAATCAAATTAATTACTAATTTTAACTAAAGTAGATATGTATGTAATTACGTCATAATATATGTATGTATGAAACCATGTTCTGTAATTATGAAATTGGAAAGTGATAAAAAAAGTAGTAATAGCCTTTAAATATAAACTACAGTTAAATGCTATTCCAGTCAAATATTTATAATTTCTATAATATAAACAACTATATTTATATAGCTTAAAGCTTTCACAGTTTTATGTTTGCAAATAATTGAATTGTTGTTTGCATATATTAAGGAATTTTGGTCTCCTGCCTGGTCAAGCGCATTAATGTAGGCAAGCATTTTGTATATAAACATATAAATTATTTACTAGCCATTATTGTAATTAACAATGTAAATTATTTGGTAAAATGCTGTGTAAAGCTGATATTGTTTATGTTGCAATTGAAAGTGAAATGTAAATGTGGTTTAAATTAAAATTCCTTCGTACATGTCAGTAATTGTTATTTAAAAAAAAATCCATTAAGACATCCTTATAGGTTTTTTTTCCAGAAAACACTTTTTTGCAGAAAGTTTTGTCAGAAATAAAAGTTTTTTTCAGAAAAAAAAATTTTCTATAGAAATATTTGTTAAGGAAAAGCTTTTTGGTAGAAAGTTTTTTCTGAAAAAAGTTTTTTAGTTGAAAGTTTTTTCTGATAAAAACTTTTTTATGCCTTTTTGGACGAAATTATTTTCAGAAAAAAGCTTTCTGGGAGAACATTAAAAAAAGCTTTTTTTTGGTAGAATGGTTAAAAAAAAGCTTCTTGGTAGAAAGTTCTTTTACAAAAAGTTCTTTTTTCCAGAAAAAAAAACATTTTTTATAGAAATATTTTTAAGAAAAAGCTTTTTAATTGAAAGCTTTACCTGAAAAAATTTTTTTTTTTAATTGTTTTTTTAGACAAAATTTTTTTGTCTGGAAGATGCTTATTGAAGGAAAGTTTTTTCTAAAAAAAAAAGAAAAGTTGTTATCAAAAATATTTTCTACTAAAAGTTTTTCTCCTGCAATATTTTTCAGAATAATCTATCCAACAAATTATTTTCAACTGAAAGGTTTTTTTGTTTGGCGAATTATTTGATTTAATTAATAAATTATGCAACAGTCAATTCAACTGAAATTGTTTTCAAAAAAGCTTTTATAATAAATTTTATTTGAGAAAAATTTTAAGCATTTTTATTCTTACAAATTTTTTCCTGAAAGCTTCTCTAGAAAGAAACTTGGCCACTAAATACGTTTGTAGAAATATTCTGTAATAACAGCTCTATCTCTAAATGAGTGTACCGTAAGCTTTCTCCTGAAAGGTTTTTTAGTTACAAATTCTAAAAAAATCACTTTCAAAATAAGTTGCGAAATAAAATCCCTTACAAACATTTTCACTTAAAGTTTTTGCAGACAAAATCGTTTCAAATAAATCCTTGTTTAAAAAAAATTATTTTAACTGATAACACTTTCTGAAAAAAGCTGTTCTACGAAATTAAATAATATTAAAAAACTTTCTAAATAAATCTTTTCTAATTAAAGTTGTTTTAAAAAAAGACTGTTATATTCAAACCTGTTTCAGAAAATAGCTTTTCTAGCTAGAACGTTAACGGATTACTATTTTCTCTTAAACAAATTTTAGAAAAAGCTCTTTTTGGCCAAAAATAAAGCTGTTGCTAAAATTTTTATAAAGTTGCATTAGAAAACATTAAGAAATATACCAAAAAAAAAAATAGTTTCCAATGACTTTCCTATAATTCATCCGGCATTTATGTTTAATCTGCTTATGAAACTTATTACTTTTAAACTGTAATTGAATTGCAAATTAAGTTTATTTTTCCTAACATTTTCATAATAAACTATAATTTGTTGGAAAAGTTCTTAAGGGCGTTTATTTAATGTGTTTGTATTCATAATATGTTTTGCTCATGGAGAAGGCAAGAAAGACAACATAATTAGTTGATTATGTTTCACTTGAAGTACTCGTAACTATACATGTATTTACTTTACTACAAGGTTTTATTTAGACAATAATTACATTTAGAAAATCGCAAAAAAAAAAACTACACAATAAATAGAAAAACTAATTCTAAATATACTTAAATAAACTTAAATAAACACACACACTTTTTTTATTTACCCAGTAGTCTGGCACACACTTATAGATTAGTTACTTATTTACTTGCAACGCCATGTAGAACATGGAAAAATTCTAAAATTTATAATTTCTATGTGTGTGTGTTTACTACATGTAAAATTTTACAAGCCTGTGAATAACTCTTAACACAGCCATATTATATACGTATGTATATGCAAACTATACCTATTTGTATCCATAGACATAATTTGTTGGTTTGTTTGTTTGTTTATACAGCATACTTCAAGGCTCTTCTGCTCTCAGCTGTGTACGCTTAATAAATTAATGTTTGCCTTGCTGTAGTGTTAGTATTCAGACAGTGGAAACACAAATTAACAGAGAATTTTATTTGTTAACAATGATTGATGTTGTTTAGATCAACTCAAACTCAAATTCGTTTCAAGTTTATTCTACTGTAATGCCGTTTTTTGTGTTTATATTTATGCAAATACATGTGTATTTACATGATTTTGCTTACAAACTCATGTATTTAAAAGTTTTCAACTCATGAATGTGTCAGGTTTAAATACTGTAACATTTTTGCAATTTTTTAGTTTTTGCTGCAATTTACTTTAAAATTTCTCGCATAATTTAAACTTGACTCTCAATGCTTGTCTGTTTTTTTCACGACCTGCAGTTTTAATTTTAATTAAAACAAATAAAAAAATTGTTAAAATTCCATGAATTCCTGAAATGGTTTTAAAATATTCCTTCAATCGTATTCTTTAATTTAGACTGGGAAAACGTAAATATTACTTGAAAAAAAAATTTAAACTAAAGCTAAATTTTAAATTTGCTTAAAAAATTAAATCCTGGAATTCCGAAAATATTTTTAAAATTTCCAATTATAGTTCCCTAACTATATGGGGAACTTAAAATTATTTAAATATGCTATAAAAGCAAATAATTATAAGGAAATTCTTTAATTTTTAAAGATCGCGGAATTGAATTTGGAAATGGGAAAATATTAAATCTATTTAAACTAAAACTTAGTTAAAGATTTTCCTAAATATGGAAATCCCTTAATTCCTACACAATTTTCAAAAATGTCCAAAAAATAGGATTTGTATAATTCTATCTGCGATATTACTATTATAATTTTAAATTACTAAAGCAAAAACTTTAATAAAAATCCAATAATTATAAAAAATCTATGAATTCCTAAAATCTTTTTACAAATTCCCTTTAAGGGCATACACCAATTAAATCTGGGAATTTAAAAATATTGCTACAAAATCAATTTAAACTAAAACCATATTCAAAATTTGGTTAAATAAGGAAATCCCTTGATAACCAAAATATTTTTCAAAATTTACAAAAAAAAAACGGGGATTTTTATAATTCTAACAGGGATATTACAATTATAACTTAAAATTATTTAAAAATACTTTGAAAACAGATATTTTTATTACATGATTCTTTAGTGGTTAAAAACCCTTGAATTTCTAAAAAAAAAATTTAAATATTGCCTTTATTGGGATTTTTCGATTTAATTTGGGAATCCAAAAATATTACTTGAGAACACATTTAAACTAAAACAGTTTTTAAAATTTGGTTCAATAAAGAAATTCCTTGATAGCCAAAATTTTTTTCAAAATTCACAAAAATGGGATTTTCTTTAATTTTAACTGAAAATTTTCACATTTGAAAACCAATTTAAACTAAAACAAAGTTGTAAATTTTATAAAATAATGAAATCACTTACTTCCAAAATATTTTGCAAAATTTCCAAAAAGTATAGAACCTGTATAAAAGCTTAAAATGCTTTCAACATAAATATTTATAACAAAATTCCAAAACTTGCACATTTTATCATAAAAATTGTTAAAAATTTTGCTCTAAAAAAATCCTGCAATTGGCAAAATATTTTTCAAAATTTTTAAACTTGGGAATATTATAATTCTAATCGGGAAAATAGTTATATAACGTAAAATAGCTCGCAAGATGAATATAAACTGTTTGATAGAAAAATTCTCATAATTACTAAACAAACTTAACCATTAGTTTCTCTTGTAAGGAAAAGTCGAAGAAAATCATCAGATTTTAAGTAGGTACATATGAATGAAGATACTAAAACCAAATATTACGTGAAATTCACCAACTGACAGTTTTTAATGAAAAAAATGTATTGAGTTTTAATTCTAAATGAAATTAAAATAAAAAATAAAATAGGTTTGAAGTGTACAAAATAGGTTTGAAGTGTAGACAAAATTTGTTTAGAGTACATTTGAAGTCTACTTTAACTTTTTCTGAATAAGACTACAGTAGTAAGTCGTTTGAAAGTTTTGTGAAATTTTTAGGCAAGCGTATGATTAATACTACATATTTTTGTTTTAGCACCTGGGCGTATGAGTGTTTTTAAATCAACTAAAAAAGAATAATTGTTTTATATTCAAGAATCAAACAGAAATTTAACCACTTTTTTTCTGTTTTATAAACTTATTTATGGCTGTTTTTTTTCCTGTAAATGTCATTTAGAACGTTTTTAAAATGTGGTTAATGTTTATGTCATCCACTGTTTTGCAAACTCATAAACATATTTATTTAAATATACAGCTCAGTAACATAATTTATTAATAATTTGTATATGTATATGTATGTAGCTATCTATGTTTTAATAATAACATTGCATTTGATTAGATTTTTTTCCAGTTAATTGGATTTTATAGACGTTTCTTTTTGCCTGTGCAACCAATTAAATTATATAAAAAACTTTATACAAAACTTGTAAATATTTAACCAAAACTGTCTACATGACAAATATTTATTAAACATTTAAGTTAAATGACAAAAAAAAAGTATATTTAATTAACATTTTTTTTAAACAAAATTTTGTACCAAAAAAGTATTTTAACACATTTGTGGCAGTTTAAAGGCATTTGAACAACAACAAAAAACTGTAAGTTTTAATTGCTTTTCAGTTTGTTGGGGAAATTCTGTTAAATAAATAACCTTAATTTTGTTAAACTCATATTAACAGAATTAAATATAGCAATAATTTATATTTCATTTAAGTGGGTTATCTTAGTGAAATTTGCACCAAACGGAAGACCGATAAAGCTTGTCGCGTTCGTTATAATTCACTTAGGCCCCGATTATCGTTCACAACACTAAAATGTTGTGTTGTCTCGACTACAACACAACTTGCATTTTATTATGATTAAGCCGATAAGTGCTGTGAATCGTAATCGCAGTTTACAACATCAAAATACTTAATGTTGTGAACGGTAATCGGGAGCTTAGTTTTTAATTGTAAAGCAAATGTTTTAGATTTCACATATAATCATATGAGTTTTTTGCTTAAAAGAAAAAGTTACTGTTTGTATTTATTGTTAATGGATTTAGCAAAATTACTAATAAAACTCAACATTTCTTTTGTTATTCTATTTAGTTTTGTTGTTCTTTAACTTTAATTATAAATACTTATTTCCAATGTCTACCAAACATCGTTGGCTTATTCTTAATACACAGAATTCAATTATTTTTTTTACTACGTTTCAATTTCTGGTTTTCTCAACCGCTAGGAAAAGGTTTTAGTGTGTGTGGCAGTAATGGAATGAGTGTATTTGTGTGAGTTTCTCTAAGTGTAAGTTTCTAAACTAGATTAGGATAACATAGAGTGAGGCAAATGAATTGAATATTGTTTGAGGAATAGTAACAATTTATTAAAGAGTCTTGATGAATATTATTACTAGACTTTGACCATAAACCATTCCCTAAAGCAAATATTGGAATTTAGTTCAGGCAAAAAAAAAAAAACACACACACTTAACTAAACTAATTTTAACTGGGAATTGAAAAATATAATTTGAAAAGTGTTTTAAACTGAGTCAAAATTCAAAATTTGTTTAAATACAAAAATTCCTTAATTCCCAAAATATTTTAAAAAATTCCTAAAATTTTGTTTTTATAATTCTAACAGGGAAAGGCCTTAAAAACGTTATAAAAACAAGTATGTATTGCAAAATTAATTTTAGTTAAATATCTAGGAATTCCGGAAATATGTTTCAAAATTCCCCACATGGGAATTCTTTAATTTAATTTGAGAATACAACAATTTCACTTAACACCCTTTAAAACAAAAAAAAAGTTACAAATTTATATAAAAATAGAAACCCTTTAATTCCCAAAATATTTTTAAAAATTTCCAAACATTTGTATAAATCTAACGGGAATAGTAAAAATATTATTTAACAAGTACTATGACATTAAAAAAATAAATATTAATTCAACATTTAAACAATATATGAAAATTACTGAATTCCTAAAATATTTAAAAAAAAATTCCGTTTATTCTACAATATAATCTGACTTGCAAACATAATTAAACTAAAACAAAGTTTAAACTTTGTTAAAAAAAGGGAACATTTAAAAAACAAATATTAATTCAACAACTCAATATTTGTTAATAATCCATGAATTCCTAAAATATTTAAAATTCCCTTTAAGGGATTTCTTCCATTTTGGTCTGGGAATGAAAAAATTTTACCTAAAGACCCATTTAAACTAAAACGAACTTCAAAATTAATTAAAAAAAAGGAAATCTCTGGATTCCCATAATCTTTTTTTAAATTTCCAAAAATGGAGATTTGTATAATTCTTACGGGTTACCACAATAATGACTAGAAATTCCTTAAAAGCGCTATTAAACTAATATTCATTACAAAATTAGTGATGTTTAAAAATTCAGGAATTTCTGAAACGTTTATAAAAATTTCCTTTAAAAGGATTCTTAAAATTAATCACGATTCTTAAATTTTTAAAAATTTTTCTATATTGCTGCTCTAAGTATGCTACAATTCTGTTATTTAGTCAAAAAGTATACGTACACCACCACTGTCGCTAAACTTTTGCAATGGGCTTTTGGGTACGTATGTATGATTAATATTAATTTAGAAATTCCCAACAAAAATTGTTGTTTTTTTTTACAAAATAAAACATTTTGTATATTGAAGTTTTATATTGATACTTTTAGGTATTTAAAATCCCTCTGACGACCATCTTTAAATTATAATTATTTTTATTTTTTCACCTACACAGACACACTAATCTGCTTAAGATAATTTCAGGTTTTCATTTTGATAATAAAAATTTAAAATTTTTTTGCCACCTTAAGCTGCTGCTTTTATATAAGTAACAAAACAAAAATGTGTGAATGAAAACAAAACCAAAAAAATTGCTGTAAACAAACTAATGAATAACACCATTTCATGACTAAGCCTGTTATTTTTAATGACATTATCCCTCAACAAAGATCTGTTGTATTCAACACTGAACAAAACAAGAGAAAAAGGTACCTGCTTCGTTAACCATTGATAATGGCATATTTTGGTATTAATGCAGTCGAGATGAAATGAAGTTCATTTCTGTTTAAACATAACAAACATTAATACTCATTAAATGCTGAACAATTCGATAAAATAATATTACAGACGTAGACAACAGACTTGATGGACAGCAACAACAAAGGTATTTATTTTAATAAGAACACGTGAAAATATTAAAATTATTCTTCACATAAAATCCAGCCACAAAGAATCCAGGTTCGGTCAATTGTCAAAGAAAAGTTTAAGTCAAAGAAAAGTTTGGCAACGAGACTTATGCAGCAGTTAAAGCGATTTATCAAAACATGAACACAGATTTTTAATAAGAGAAAATAAATTTTATGAGCCGGTGCTTCGAAGTCTATTTTGGAGTTACTCGACCGCGTACAGGAGAGGGCAAAGATGCTTATCGGTGAGTGTATGGTATCCAACTTTGATTCATTAGAGCATCGTCCGAATGTGGGTTGTATTTCACTGTTCTATCGATACTATAATGAAATGTGTGCTGCTGAAATTAGGGAACTTGTTCCCGAAACACGTAGCTTTTTACGTAATACATTTTCTTCAGTCAAGGCCCATCCATTCATGGTCGACTGGACAGTGGATCGTACAACAAACTACAGGTAAAATGTGTTCTTTAGCCGTACTGTCCGTATGTGGAATAAACTACAAGCAGAAGTATTTGCTGCCACTTTCAATATAAGAAAATTCAAATCAAATGTTCACTCCCTCTATCCTCCCTCCCATAACCCATTTTCCTAGTTCCAACACAATGCACTGCATGAGTAGCGGTCGTCCCCTGAGTGCTGGTCCAAACAAAAAAATTTTTGTGGTTCTAAGGTATTCAATTGCTTTTCTGGTTGCATAAGTATTAAAACATTTAAGTGACCGTATTTTATGTCAACAATGTTTTATGTATGGATTAGACATTTTATTATTAGATGGGAGAAACGACTTAAAAAGGCTCGTCTAGAAATACCGTCTGTTTTGTTCTTTTTAGCAATTAAGATTATAAAAATGTAAAATTACCCATCTTAAAATACACTTGGATATTTTAAACCAAAAAATTTTTTAGCTTAAAACAGGCCTTAATTTCTAAACAAAAATTCAAAAACAAGTAGTTTGTTTTAGTAATAATACAGACACACCTCAAAACCTACTTTCTACTTAAGACCATCTACGCCCTCTATTTCTAACAGACTCCTTCCCCTGCCAATAACTAACAAAACGTTTTTAAATATTCTATTTAACTAAAATGTACAACGCTACGTAAAATATACACACACATACATACATACACAGCATCTCCTATAGCAGTTTATTTATTGTGAAAACTTAAGTAAACAAAAACATTTGTTTTAATTCTCACACAACAAACACATGGGTAACACACACTATTATATTATGTATATGCTGTATAGTTGTCTCTTGTTCTCTTTCTCTCTCCAACACAGTAGCTGTACAAATAAACATTGGCAACAGCATTTGTAAATATGACCGCAATTTACACGAAGTAAACAAACGACAACAAGAAACAAATACATAAAAACAGATTTTGTTTACAAAATACAACTGTGGTCGCCATTACTATTGTTGTATTAACAGTAATTTAGTGCTAGCCCGGAGTTTCAGGCATGGAAAGTTTATTGTTATTGCTATTTTGTTTACTATTCATAAATAATATTTTTAAAATAGAAAAACTAAGCTAAATCAGCTGCATTTGCAAAAAACTTGAGTATTATGAAGGAAAATTAATTGCAAATTCCTATAAACAAATATTAATTACATTGCTACAATTCATACATTTCAATTTACCATCCCTGGTTGTTCGTTATTTTAAATGACGCCAAATATAATGGCAGATAAGTCTTTTCTATATGAATATGTGAGTATGTTTGTATAGAAGCGTGTGTTTTGTAAACGAAACAAATAAATAAATTTAATATTATGATTCCACTTAAATCATCATTAGAATTGTAATACATATAAATTTGTGGCTGCTTGGCTTATATGTGAATAAATTTTAAGGCATACTTTAGGGCAGCGAAAAACATAACAGTAAGTTAACAATAAATAATTGTTTTCGAATTTAAATTTAACAATTAACTATAAATTATGAAAATTCCTAAATTCCCATTTCAAAATTTCGAATTTATATAAATATAACTAAAATATTACAGCTTTATAAAACTAATATTATTTCTTAAATTCTGCTTTAGCATCAAATCCTACAATTCCTTAAATAATTTGAAAACATGCTCAATAGAAATTTTTCAATTTCTGCTCATAAGTAAAGACTGATTTTTTAAGAGCTTTCGGTTGTGATTAATAAAATCAAACACATAAAATTTAGAGAAATCTATTAATTTTTTTTTTTGAGTCGATAGAACATTCTATATCTGCATTATATAGAATGTTCTATGTTTAAAAATGATTTCATGCAACTGTTGACGGCTGTACGCTGGGTACAACTTTGGCATACTCCCTCTAACATATCGGCTGGTATCTTACGAATAAATTTTTTAATATTAACTTAAAGTGCTTCAAAATATTTCAGGCTTGACCCCATAGATAGGAGCCCTAGCATATCCCCTACAAATATAGTTTAAAGGCGTTAAAATGCACGATCTAGGCTGCCAATTGAAGGGTCCCCACTGTGAAATAAACTCGTCTCTCAATTGGGCTATTGCTTCGCGTGCTGTGTGGCATATGTCATCGTCTTGTTGAAACCACATATCAGCCATTTT
Organism: Bellardia bayeri; assembly: GCA_950370525.1. Lineage (NCBI taxonomy): Eukaryota > Metazoa > Arthropoda > Insecta > Diptera > Calliphoridae > Bellardia > Bellardia bayeri. Next base: position 7,474,044 of record OX493264.1, on the reverse strand, counting down.
GCGACATTCCTGTGGAATGAATTAGCAGTTATAGCAAGAACATCTGGTTTATCTTCACACCAAATACGACATTTATGCTTGTTAACATATCCATTCGCTGAACACAATTTTTCGATATCAAAGTGGATCTTCATACAACTGAATTTTGATAATAAAATTATATAATCTTCGTTTGAAAGTCGATTCATGGTTAAGTTATAGACCAAACTGAACATGTGTAACATATGTAACAATGTTACACGCAAATAGCTGAGCTGCCAAAAACTGTGTCGCCAAAAAGAAAGTTGCTAAAAAAAAATCACCCTTTACTAAAGCATACTTCAAAATTGTGTTACAGAAAGAAGTCTCTAAATTTTGTCCGTCCAATCCCAATGAGATCTGTCAAATTCTAGAAGAAGATTTTTAGTCTTCCATGAAGACCATCTTCTACCAAACGACGCGTATTAGTTTGCTTAAAAAACGTTGCATTAATATATCTTAAATTTCACGTTGGATGTCAACGTATGATTGTTTTGGATCGGTTTTTATTGGTGATTTATTTTTAAAAGCAAAGTATAAATCATAATATTGATTTTTGATTATATGGACGAGTTATTTTCCGGCCATTGTTTTGGAACACTTGACTTGTTCTCCTATTTCTTTATAAGACTTCTTGCTTTATTTAGCTCAAAAATGGAGCTATAGTCCATACCTGTTCCATTATTACTGATATTAAATTTCTTATACATTAATCTAAAAACATGTTTCATCGAAAATCAACGAAATTTTTATCAAAACAACACTTAACATAATTTTTTTAATAAAAACAATTTTTAATAAAGGTGTCCCGTTTTCTTTGATTTCAGTTCTTTGTAACTAAATTTACTAAATTGAAAAGGGAATAAGAAATGCACAGCAATAAAAGGCATTGCATTTCTTAATAAAAAATAAGACAAGTGTATTGCAGAGAAGCAAGCTGTTCTAAATATAAAAACAGCATTTCCAATTAGTTGTTAATGATTGAATAAAAATGATATTCTATTTGATTTTATTCCTTAATTTCGGCCTCAAACTCATTAATTCTAATTTTTACTGTTTTTTTTATATTCATTTTCTTCTTAATATGTCGTAAAAGTTTAATTTTTATATTTTATTACTTATAGGTTTCCTGTGCCAAACACAAAGAGTTTTTGTGCAAAAAAAAAAATGTTGTAAATAGACATCGAAAAGATTTAAAAAAAAAAAGTGTAAAGTGTTGCTGCTAAAGTGACTCGCATTTTTCTTAAAATTCAGTTAAAAAGAAAACAGCAAAACATGTTCGTATTTTATAAGTAGCGTATTTGGAGCTGCAAAATATTTATACAATTTTTTTTTGTGTATTAAAATGGCATGACTTTTATTATTTAGTATAGAAACGTTTTGCAAAAGTTATAAGCATGAAATAGAAATGTTAAAAATAAAGCAAAGGTCCAGGGAATAAGTAACAACTTAAACAATAATATGTTTAAAAGATGGGGACTAATTTCAAGAATAAATAACGAGGGTTTTGATGTTATATTGCAGATAGGCCAGTTTGAATATATGTACATACATACATATGTATATTATCGATTCAATGTATAGGTTCAAATTGTGTTTAAAATAACTACAAAAATTATGAGAACATTGCAAGGGTTCAAACTCAATTGTAAATAATTTATACATACATATATATACATATACACAAACACTCTACATAAACAATTATATTAAAGTTGACACAAAATCCGGTCGCATAAAGCTTAAGTTTTTTTGCAATCATTGAACCGGGCACAACATGTCGTACAACAATGTTCCGAATAATAACATTAAAAAAAAAAAAAAAAAAAAAAACAGATTTATTAAAACAAAGCTTCTGTAGTATGACCGGATTTTAAGTGAACCATACTTTAAACACTTTTTGACTACATAATAAAAAATAAAAAAAAATTGCAGTACTTATGTACATTTTTACAAGCAATATTCTTAAATTTGTTTATTTTATATACACGAAACATGTTTGAGCATGTCCAAACTACATATATACTACATACACCCAAAAGTACTAGGAGTATTTGAAACTACATGCCATACAGTGTTCGTTCATACATACTTATGTATGTTCGATATGCTTCTAGTGAATTGTATTACACACATGAACTAAAGTTAATAAATATTTTGTTTATATCTGTATGTTTTACCTTAGGTTTCATTTCATTTTATTCTTTGCTAAAGGTAGATAATGAAATAAAAGAATAATATGTAAAAATAAAAAAAGCGGAAAAAGTTATGATGTTACTCTTATTTTAGGGCGGATGTTGGAAAAGTTTTCTGTTCTGTACGTTTCGTTGCTTTCTTTGCTTATAGTTTTTGCTGTTTTTTTTTTTTTGGAAATTTGTATTAAACAGAGAAACAAATTTAATTTTGTTAATTAAAAAAACTGTCGCAATATGTTTGTAAAGCAATAAGTTTTCTTCCACATTATGGCTAAAGTTCAAGTAAAAACGAATTAAACAAGTGCATGTAATGAGAATTGTAAATGGAAAATTATGGACAAGAGGAAGATTGCTATATATTATTTTATGGGGAAACTATATTGTAAACAAAGGCTTAAAAAAGGTTAAAAAATTCTCAAATTTAAAAAAAAATATAAAAAATTCAAAAAAATCTAAAATTTTCAATATTTCCTTAAATTGCGAAAATATTTTTCAAGAAATCCTTAAATGGAGTCAATTTTTTAAGCCAAAATGTCTTGGAATTAATTGCAAAAATATCAAATCTAAAATACTGTTCGAAATTTAATTATAACAAGAAATACCCAAAATTCCCATAATACGCGAATTTTCCAAAATTTCCACAAATCATATTTTCAAAAATTTGTTAACTTTAAACAACCCACATTAAAAACAGATTTAAAAAATTTATTATCTTGCAAGAACTAAAAAAATTTCATTATGGGCAAAAAGATAAATTTTCAATTTAAATGCTGTAAAAATAAATATAACTTTCAAAATCTACAATAAATGTAAATCCCTGAATTTGGATAAAAAAATTTTAAAAATTCCGTAAAAGACGATTCTTTAATTTAAACTAGGATTACATAAATATCACTGGAAAACTCCTTTTAATAAAACTGTTTATTAAAAAGTAAAAAGTAATTTGTTTTGAGGTCAATTTCTTTTTATTTATTTTTTAATTGTTCCAATATTTCGCTACAATAATGTGTAGCATCTTTAGGGAAATACAATTTACTAACTAATTTATTTTTAAAAAGAAATTGACCGTAAGCTCAAAACAAAATATTTTTTAATAAAGCTATAAAGGTCGAACAATTAGTAAAATAATCTAGAAATATATTTAAAAAATTTATTTCAAAATTTAGCTGTAGCAAGAACATAATTTCTAAAATTTTAAAAACTGGACATTTAATTTAACTTTAAAACGCTTTAAAAATAAAAATATTTATAACAAAATTAAAAATTTGCTGAATTTCCAAGAATTCCTAAAATATTGTCAAAAATTCCCTACAAGGGAATTCTTGAAATAAGTCTGGGAATGCTTTAATATTGTAAAAAAAAACACATTTAAACTTAAACCATGTTAAAAACATTGTTAAACAAATAAATACCGCAATTCCCATTCCAATTTAGAGAAACTGAAACTCCCTATAAAGGGATTTCTTAATTAAATAACTGGGATTGCGATAATATCACTTCAAAAGAATTAAAATTAAGTTCGTAATTTAGTAAAATAATGAAATTCCAGAATTCCTTATTTTTTAAAATTTTAAGAATTGCTGATTTTACAACTTAAACCGGAAAGCTCGTATTAAAAAGTAATAAAATATAGAAACTTTTAAAAACGAAAAGTCCAATGCATCACATGAGTTTGTTGTATGTTCAACAAATAAATGAAAAAGTCAAGGATACTCAACAAATTTTCAATATGGACGGGGAGTAAAAAAAAAAGACAGTTATTAGGAGAAATTCCCCACTGTCTTATAAATACTTTTTATTTATTTGACTAAACATGTGTAGATTTAACTTTATACACAAAATATAACTATTAACAAATGTTTTAGAAAGTTTTATGAAATTTTAACAAATCCCATGAATGATATTAATTTGAAAAGGCAACAAGGCGTATAAGTGTTTTTAATCTAATAAATAATGATTAATTGATCTATAAAAAAAATATATATGGCTGTTTCCATGGTTATGCACGCGACATTTGTACACGTTTAATTGTCTTTGAATATTGTGAAAATGGAAATGGATTGGAATTTTAGAATGGAATTATAGAATCGTTCATTGTATGTGATGAGACTTTTCAAAAAGTATATATATTGGAAAATTGAACACTGGGTACCCAAGTTCCATGCAATCAAAGTTGACGTGACGCACGTGACAAAAAATGGAAGTGCCGTAAATGGAAGAAGCCGTAAGAAAAAGTGCGAAATTAAGCGAACTGTAGGAAATTTTTCTTTCGGAAAAAATATTTTTATAAAGGTTAAAAATGGACCTTTATAATCATGCTTTGTTCAAAAACAACTATGCATAAATTTGCTAAGAAAACAATAATTTGTTGATTACGCACGTGACACTTTTTACCTTCATACATATTTTAGTAATTTTATATACATTCTTTTTACCAAAAAATTAAACTTTTATTCAAAAATGAAAAATAAAAATTACTACAATTAATCGAATTTAATTTTTTCCTTAAAAAAAATTATGCGAGCGTTGTGATTTTTTAAGTTACGGTGGACCATTTCATGGAAATACCCATATAATATATAACAAACATTTAAGGCCTTAACTTATACTTAAAAAAAAAACACATTCAATTTCATATAATGACCGACTTCAAATTTTAAAATTGTTCATGTGTGCATTAATAAACAAATTACATGAAATTTTGAGAAAAAACTAAAAAAAAATGTCTTTATAAACTTTAAAGCAATTTTAATATTATTATAATATTATGCAGCATCATCTAATTGACTTTAAATGAAATGGAAACTCATATTTTTTTCTCAAGTTTAATAAAAAAAACACACATAAAACTTTTCCTACCTACAAACAAAGATGAAATGATGGTGATGACTATATCCATCATTAAACACACCTTGATTGAATAAAAAACAAACAAACAAAAACAATCACTTACAAATATAAATTTTCTACTAATGAGAAAAAACGAAAAAAAAAAAATACAAAATTTTCGCACAAATTTTACATTTATAAATTTACTCAGAAACACTGAAAAACGAATTGCAAAAAAGGAAATAAAATAAAACTACAAAGGAAGTATATAAATTTTTGCTGAAAAATAACCAAAGAAAGAGAGGAAAAACATTTCATGCATTCATTGAATGTGTATAATACAAAACAAGGGAAGCTTTGGCGCTTAAATCTCTGCAGCCAGGGAAAAACTACAATACACAGCGAGGCAAAACAAAAGCAAAAACAATGCCCTACAACTTAAAAAGCAATAAAAGTATTAAAAAAAAGTTATTTTTCATTATTTCACACTTTATACAACGAAAAAAAAACCTAATGGAAAACACAGCATAATCTATACAAACAATGAAAAAGAAAATAGTGCACCGAAAATTAGTTCAAAGTCATGACCCAGGAAAAAGGTTTGAATAGTCTAAAGCTTTGAATAAATAAAATTTTTGTAGAAAAGCACAACTAAATTTAAAAACAAAAGTCATGAAATTTTTATTTCATGGTGAAATTTAAAAGATTTACACAATGGACGTTTTATTAAGAATCTGTATGTCATTATAAAGCAAATATGTAGATGTTAAAGGAAGGATAATGAAATTTTAAATTTCATAAGGGAAGACATTAAATGAATTATTCTAAATTCGGATACTGAAATCTAAAATTGGCGTGGAATGAAAAATTAAAAAAAAAAAATTAAATTGCCCAATATTTTATGACAAATAAAATAACTTAGGCTTATTATTATTACAGATTTATAAAGTTTGCATATATGTAAACGATATTTGAGGGGAATAAATTCTTAAAATTTTCAAAAATTTTAGCTAGGCTCGAGTTCATTAAATTTAATTTTCATTAAAATTATTTTTACTGAAGTTAGGAATTACAACTTGAAAAATTTATATTAAAAATTTTTTTTTTTTTTTGTTGTTGAATTTACATATGTTTCGAGAAATCCCACTTTCTCTCATCAGAATTCTTTGCGTTCTACCACCTGCACCACTGCGGTGCCGGTCAGCCAACAAACAAACATCAATCCTTTAACCAGTGTTAGTTCTGGTACAACAACCCAAGTCCGATCCCCAGTCAAGAAAAATTATCAAAAAAAAAAAAAAAATTTTTAATAATAAATTTTTCAAGTTGTAATTCCTAACTTCAGTAAAAATAATTTAATGAAAATTAAATTTAATGAACTCGAGCCTAACTAAAATTATCAAAAAGTAAAAATTACCAGTTCGATTATGAAATAATAATTATTCTATAATTTTCAAAAATCTTATTTTCTACAAATGTAAGTTAGTTTTCTTTCAAATAAAAGTATTTATTCTTATTATAAATAATTAAGCAAAAAAAAATTTTTAATATACTGAATCGAATCCAAGTTACAGATTTTTAAAGTTTGCAAACAATCAAAACTGGCGGGGAATGAGTTCGACAAATTTTAAATTTTTTAAATAAACGAACTAAATATTAAAAATTAATATTATTTCTTTGCAAATTATAGCAATTATTTTAATGGTTTCTAATCAAAAACCAAATTAAAAAAACAGCATGTGAACCCAATTTACACATTTTTAAAGCTTGCAAAAAAAAAGCGAAATTGTCGGGGAACGAATACGAAAATTTTATGTTTTTTAAGATTCATTTGATTTACTTTCATACTATAGAAATCATTTTTAATGTTGCGAATCAAATAGAAAATTTATAAAATGTTGTTTTTAAACCAAACTACAGATTTTTAAACTTTTGAAACACTAAAATTGTTGGGGAACGAATGTTTTTGCAAAAATATGCAACCAACTAAAACAGCGAATATATTGTGTTGGCATAATAATTATGTAATGCTGTTTTATCGAATCACAAAAAATAGCTGATTCAAAAAAAAACGCCAATTAAAAAAATGCTAATCTAAAAAATCGCTTTTTTCACCAAAAAACCGCTAGATTTTAAAAACAAATTTCTAAATTTACCAGGTATTTGTAAATTAACAAAAAATGAAAAAAGCGCTAAAATTACTAAAAAAAAAAACATTAAATTTCTACGAAAATCGCCAATTTAACAAAAGCGTTTAAATTAATAAAAAAAAGTCTGTAGCTTTTAAAAGGAAATTTTACGAAAAATCTCAAACTTAGGCCCTAATTTTATAAAACGTAACGCCACAATTTTCTAGAAGCCAGCAAGTTTTGCTTCTTTTGAAATAGCTGTCACACGATGAGGTTTCTTTAGAAAATGACCTATCTCACGTAATATATATGAAATCTTTAAAAAGTAAATTAAAACTATTCTAAATCTCCACAGTGTTATTTTACTTACTCATTATTTGTTAAATTCATGATGTTTATATGTAGTAGAGCGCAATTGAGTTTTTTCAATAGGACGCTTGAAGAATCTTCATCATCAGAAGAAGGAGGCATATCCATAAGTGCGAACATTTTTTTTTATAACCCTTAATATCTTTGTATTTATAGTTATTTGCTTTAAAAGCTTATTTCTTCACAATTTTAAATATTATCTTGATAAATAATCAAACAAAATTATTGTAGGGTAGTGTAGTGTAGCTTTATGTAAATTTTTATTTTAAATTTCAGTATCAACACATACAATGGCAACATTAATCACGCAATGATTTGACAGTATTGTAACAACGTAATATTTCTGCGTTCGCTAAACGCAATGACGTAGTGATTTACAAAATTTTATATTTTTGCTGATGCGTTCGCAAAAGCGTAGGTGTTGCGTTGAACGCAAATGATTTACAAAATTAGGGCCTTAGAATTAATTTTACCACCAAAATAGCAAACACAAATAAAAAAATTATTAAAGGGCTTCTTAATTTTAAATGTAAGCTGATTTAGCTTTAATTTTATTAAATTTTCTATGAAAGTGAAACTTCACTAATAATTTTCATGCCATTCCCAAATTTCACTTTTCAATTGCAGCCAAATTCCTGGCTTTCTATAGTTTCTCCATCTACTTAATTCGAGTGCTCGAGTATTCTTTAGAAACCTGCAAACTAAAGATCAATACCACATCTAGAATTTGTATTTTATATTTTATTTTGCACATTCATGTCAGGCAAAGCAGTAATAAAAACTTTGCCTTGACCTGTTTTAGCAATTTGGAACAACAAAAAATAATAAATAAAAACACTTGAAAAAACACAAATTCACATGAGCACTTAGAGAAAATTAGAAAAAAAAAAACACAACATCATACTCATACAAACACTTTTTGCTTCTTATATGCACAGTTTCCAATAAGCAAAAACTGGCCAGTGTATAAGTTTTTGCACCAAACAAAAAAAAAAAAAAAACTAAAATATGGAAGAACACAAGGTATAAATTTGAGTAGAAATAATTTCGTTGTATTTGATACTTAAGGTTTTTTGTGAAAAAATAAATAAACTTTTTGCAGGCCAATTGCAAACTGCAACTACAAAATTTATGTTAAGAGCCATATTTTCAAGCATGACTATAAAAGCTAAAAATTTTTTCTACCCTACACCACCATAGTGGGGAGGGTATATTGGATTTGTGCTGATGTTTGTAACGCCCAGAAATATTGGTCCAACACCCACCTTAAAGTATACCGATCGACTCAGAATCACTTTCTGAGTTGATTTAACGATGTTTGTCCGTCCGTCCGTCTGGCTGGCTGGCTGGCTGGCTGCCTGTCCATGTAAAGCTTGTGCGCAGAGTACAGGTCGCAATTTTGAAGATGTTTCGATAAAATTTTTTCGGCCCAAGGACGGATGGGATTGAAACTGGTGGAAATCAGTCCATTATGTCACCTAGCCCCCATGCAAATGTCCTCCCGTAATTGGGGTTTACCGATCATAAATGTTTGAATTATGCAAGCATACAAACAAATTTCACCACAAATGAGTGATAAATGAAGCCAACTAAGAGAAAAAAGAGAAATTTGTGCAGATCGGTCCATACTTTATCATAGCTCCCATATAAGACCTACTCCCGAAAATCACTTTAAAGAGCATAACTCTCACAAAAATGTTGGTATACATATAATATTGAATCCAAATATATTTCATATGTATACAAATAACACGGTATAATTTTATTATGTTCGGTCCATAATTACTCGTAGCTTTCGAAATTCACTTTAACGATCATAAATTTCTTAAAAATGTTGGTATCCAAATAAAATTTGACAGAAATAAGTTTCTTATATACAGAAATAATGGCACCTAGTTTTATAATGGTCGGTCCATAATTAGTCGAAACTCCCATATATGACCTCCTCCGTAATTCACTTTAACCTCCATAAATCTTTTAAAAGTATTTATAGCCAGATAAAGTTTAACACATTTAATATTTATATTCACAGAAATCATCACACTAAATTTTGGTCCAAAATAGGTGATATCTCCCATATAACGCCCATTTCTGAAAAACTGTTTTATACATATACTGGGTGTAGGATATTATATGGTCGGGCTTGACCGACTATACTTTCTTACTTGTTTTTTTATAGCAAGCCTTTCCTATTAAAAGTTATAACTACAAGTATAGTTTATAGTTTAGAAGTCACTCACGTATTAATACCCACACACACAAAAATAGCAACTACACCTTAAATATTGACAAACAAAAATTTTTCAATATTTTCACAGAATTTATTATTAAAATCGAAAAAAAACTGCACATTTCATTCAAATAAAAAATCTGGTTGTCAGTTTTTGTTTTAGTTGTTAAACTTCTAAAACTAAATAATTAAAATGTTGGTTTAATGTCTTTTTAAATATTCTACTGTATAACAAATGAACAAAACTTGCTCGAAAACATAAAAATTCCATAAATAAATTGAACTTTGTTTTTTTTTTCTTAATTCGTAAACATGAGAATATCCTCTTGTTCTGCTGCAAACAATGCAACATTTTGCATGTACGAGTATGTTTGCGAATGTATGTGTTTGTGTTAAGGCTTTTTTGCAGATTTGTTGTTTTTATTTTATAGTAGTTGTGTTGTTGTTGTTGTGTAACTAGTAGAAGTTTTTTAACACATACTTGCATGAGATTACAAAACATGTTTCAATTGCCTGGCTTGTACTCACTTATACATACAATATGTGAAATTTTTTTTTATTTTTAAATTGTTGTAGATTATTGTTCGCATAAAATCAGGCTACACTACACAAGCTTTGTTTAAAGAACCTGGAGGCAATATACAAGGCCTGTCTCTAAACCAACGATTCTTATCAGGCCCGGTTTAGCTTACTGTCAATAATCAAAAGCTACAATAGATTGGTTGGGAAGAATCAGAACTACACGACCCCAGCTTCGGTCAACTCAACAATATTAGATTTTATTTTATATAATTATTTTTAAAGCGCAGTATTACCCCAGTTTTTTTTAGCAATAAACAAGTTTAACGATTTATAATAATTATGCTTAAGGCAATCGAAATTTCATGCGATCATTCAAATGAAAACATGAATTCTTTTAACAAAAAAAATTATTCTTAATGTTTTTTTTTTGTTCCATAAATATTAAGCAATTTATGCGCCCAGATTTTATGTGAGCATTGCTTTAGCTTATAGTTTTTTTTTTGTGCATAGTGTTCATGTTACACATGCTTACATCCTACACTTCCAAAGTTGTTATAAGTTAATTTTTATTTTGTTTTGTTTGTATTTTTTAAATCTATTGATGCGGAAATATAGAATATTAAAAAATATATGAAAACTACAAGTTTACACCATTTCCAATATAAAGATACTATAAACAATTTACTATAGCGGCTTTAACAAGATTCGTTATAGTGTTTTTATAACATTTATACCTTGTGTGGAAAACCACACATTGTTAATTTTGTGTGTACATTAAAAAAAAATACTATGTTAAAGATGACCTTATACGTAAAGAGTTTACGGACGACTTTAAGAGGAACTACAACTATTCCATTTTTACCTTTTCTCACAAAATTAAGTTGATGAAATTTCTTGACATTTTCCGCTTCAAGTTTTCAATATATATTTTCTGATAGAGAGATATTTAAAACTTAACGTTACTTTTCCTACACAGAAAAAAAAAATCATGTTTTTTTTCAATTAAACCTTTAATTGAATTTAAAATAATTTTCAATTAAAATTTTAATTGATTCAATTACTTTTTCTGATATTTTCATTTAAATCTCACATTTTTTTTAATTGATACTATCATTTTGTTTACAGGTCCGATTTCAATTAAATTTTTAATTGATTCCACAAATATTTTAATTGAAACTCATTTTTATTTTTTTCTGTGTAGTGTGTGGTTTTTTACACATCTGTAATATCTATTCGTTTTACAATACGAACAGCAATTGTTTGTCGTCAGAAGTGAGTATTAATGCCTTATTTTCATAAAAACAGGTATTTGTTATATAATCTAACCCTTGTGTTTGAAACCTAATTGCGTGTGGTTTCAAACATAAATTGAAAAAAAATGTATGTAAACAGACAGAGAAAATAAAACTATCTCACAACTATATTACTTGTGGGACAATGGAAATTGCACTTGGGCGCCATTTATTTCGCACAGAAAACGTTTTAGTTCTTGAAAATTGTTTTTAATAACGAAAAATTACACAATAACATTGTTTATCCTGATGTGTGGTTTTCCACACATATGAAATTTATTTATATTTTACACTAGGAACCAAATTTGTTGTCATTAGATGTGTTGAAAAGGATTGTTTTCAAACAATCAAGATTATCTAGGATTGTATTATCTAGTCCTTGTGTGGGAAACCACACAAAATTAATCTTTTTATATGTCTATTAATTTTTGCGAAGAGTAAGCAACTATTCATTTGTACATTTTTTACACAAAAACTTTATAGAGAATATTACTTGTGCGATAATGAAAATCGGACTCAAGCGCTTTTCGTTTTCCGCAGCAAACATTTTAATTTATCTCGACGAACTGCACAATAATTTTGTTTACCCTGTTGTGTGATTTTCCACACATATGTTATTTTTATATATTTTGCGCTAAGAATATTATTTTTTATTGTCATATGAGCTGTTTCTGTTGAAAAAAGCAGTGTTCACGAATAAATGTTTTTCTAATTATCAGACATGTCACAGAATTAAAATCCGTTCGGAAGTGAATTTAATCGTGTAAATCTAGCTTAACGTATGTGTGGAAAACAACACACAAGGCTATATAACGTAATTTCTTTTTTTTTAAGGATGAGATTAACTTTTCGTGTTAAATTTTTTCATAAAATCCTACTGTGCAGTTCTTATTTCTGTTGATTAGCAAGCATCTACGTCCAAATTTAAGACAATGACACTTAATCACACTTTCGGCAACTTTTCTTTTTGGACAACGCGCAAAGATGTTTGTTGTTTGTATATTTGTGTTAATGTTACAAATTTTGAAACGTTGACAGGCCATAAATTTCTTAAGCCTTAAAGAAAAGTAAAAAAGACACAAAAATGAAGGCAAACAAGAAAACATAAAACTGTAGTAAAATATTTGGCAAAAAGAACAACAAAAACATTGGCTACTTAAACACACAAATGATGTTTTTTACGACTATGTCAATACTACAGGAAAGAGAAAGAATTCTAATAACCACAACTAAATCCTGGATGGAGGGGGTGTCAAACTATAGACCTTTTAAACATAATTAACTATTAAATAAAAATGACTAAACATTATATACTAATTTGAAAACATTTATTTTAAAGTTAAAGTTAATTAAAAAATATTTAATCTGTTTCATTTCCAGAATCAACTTGTGGCGTGGAGCAGTTCCGCTGCAATAATGGCAAATGCATACCAAACAGATGGCGCTGTGATCAAGAGAAAGATTGCTCAGATGGTTCAGATGAATTTCCAGCATTGTGCAGTAAGTTTTTCGTTTAGATTAAGTTTCACATTTTCTCTTTTTTTCAAAACACAATATAATTTTACACTTTTGATTTAACCCTACACTTGACGCTTATCCTCTTTTTGTAGTAAGTTTCTGCAAAACGTATGAGGTTAAATGTAAAAACGGTGAACAGTGTATACCACAAAGTTGGTGGTGCGACGGCAGTCCCGATTGCCGTGATAAATCCGATGAAGCCAATTGTTGTAAGCATTTGCAAAGATATCTTGTTTTTTGTTTTGCAAAAATATCTTTTAATGCATTCCATTCTTTTTTACTGTCTAAATAACAAATCTACTAATGAAGGGGATTTTTTCGGGAGGAATGTTTTTGTCCGGGTTTTATTCGTTTTCATTGAATTTTTTTTAATTACTTTATAAGAAAAAGCACGTTAGTTTTAAGAAAAGCATTGAAAACTATTTGGTAAATAATCAGTTGTTTTTCAATTTGTGTTACTTGTTGAAAAATACAATATGCCTTTATATGTTTTCAAATTTACTAATATTTACATGGAAAACTTAAAACTGGTATTAACAATAAATGAATATTAGTGCCCTAAATATTAACAATGAAATAATAAAGCTTGACGACTTTAGTTAAACAAATCTTAAGCTTATTTCTCCCACTTTCTAACTCACACTTCAATTAAACACAAAATCTTAATATGGTCCTCAGAAAAGAGTAAAGAGTTTAAAATGTCTTCTTTGTTTACGATGCCTTTAAAAAAATGTAATACCAGCCTAAGGACCATATGGTTTTTGAAACTTGTAACTTAGTACAGCCATAAAAACAGTAAACATAAACAAAATTATAATTGGGTTATATTTCGTTAATGTTTATGGCACTTTTACGTCTTAAACAGATGATTATCAAGATGTTAAGCATCACAATGAGACAGTGTCTACGCCCCTCCGCTCCCATAACAATACAAATGTATCCTTTTTGAGTTTTGTATTTGCATGTGACACAAACAAAACTTAAACAAGTTCCTGCCACTTTGTGCTGATGGTAATTTATCATTATTAAAGTGCAAACAAATGTCTAGACATAAGGCAGCAGTTAACATTAGTATCAACGGATTCTAATGAAAAAAAGAAAACTTCAGTTTATTTTCTTTCAAAAAAAAAATAAAAATTTAAATGAAATCTGTCATATCTTTGAGAAATTTTAAGGGTTGCAATTATACTCGGTTTTTATTAGTAAAAGTAAGTTATTAACTTTATTTTAAAATACAGAAAACTTTAAAATTAAGAAAATTTAACTGTCTTAGACGGATTTTTCTAGTTTAATATGCTGAATATTTGTAATTAATATTAATCATACGTTTAGTGGGTCTGATAATAAATGCTAGTAAATAATTTTAAAGAACTTTAAAACTATTAAACTAATGTGAACCAAACTTGGGATGCTTCATAATTGCTGCTTAAAGGTGGGGCAAATTTACCCACAACTGTCGCTACAGTGGGACGAAGTTTTAATACTTAATTTATTTATTATTTTTTTTTTTTTTTTGAAAATTTGAATTTTTTTTATTTATAGCGATTTATGTGCGAGTATATTACTAGAAATGTTAATAACGCTAAATGTTTTTTGTAAATTTTCATATAATAAGAATTTTTTGTACAAATTTTAATATTGTAAAAAATTTCTTTTGTAAAACATTGTTTACGCTCTAAAGTTATTCAAGAGTTTTTCAACAGATGACGCTTAGCACACTTCACTTAAGAAATTGCTTATAATTATAACTAAAGCACAGACTCTTTTGAACATTTATATTCAATAATAATTTTTTTTTTTTTTTTATATTAAATCATTAAAAATTTATTTGTATAACACTTAACCTAAAGTTATCACACAATTTACAGAGTTTTAGTTATTATATTAACTTTTCAGCTATAAAATCATACTAAGTTTATAGAAGGAGTTTTATAATAAAGAAATATTTTATTTCAGAGGAAAGTAGTATATTTATAAAAACCTCTGATTTGATATTAGAGCAAATTAATATGAAGGAATAATGTAATAATAATATGCACTCATGCATTCATGTACAATTGTAAGTCATATATACTCATTTAAGTATATGCGCAATACATACATGTATGTATGGTGGTATAAACTAGAAAATAAATTGGTCTTTTTTAATAAAGGCCAGAAATAAGTGGGTTACTAGACATGCTACAAGAAACCTTAAAGCGTTCTGTTAAAAAATTTATTTTCTCGTTAATTAATTTAATATTATTTTCTTCGTGGAGATCTTTGGTGGAGAAATGCCATGGTAAATTAAGCATCATCTTTAACAGCTTATTTTGACAGATTTGAATTTTTTTAATGTGGGATTTCGCACAAACTCCCCAAACTGGACAAGCATATAAAATTATAGCTTGAAAGATTACTTTAGCCAGAATTTTTTTGTTATCATGACTTAAAAATGATTTACGCCCGATTAAAGGATATAATATTGTTTTTGCTAAGTTGAATTTTTCAATCTGTTTTTTGATATGCAGTTCAAATGTCAGTTTTTGGTCCAGTAAAACCCCTAAATATTTAACATTATCGCTCCATTGCACATTGGAGCCATTGACTTTAAGTTGATTTGATGGATAAAAACACAAATTTCTTCTACGAGTGAAAAATATTGCATTGGTCTTGGTTTCATTAATTTTGATTTTCCATTTGTGAAAATAAGCCACAAGTTGATCTAAAGCTAGTTGTAAGTCTAATACAATACTTTGGCCGTATTTGTGTGATGCGTATAAACAAGTGTCGTCAGCGTATGCTGCACATTCCACTCCCCTAGGTTGCGGCATATCGGAACAGTACAAATTATAGAGCAATGGACCTAAAACCGAGCCCTGTGGAACTCCTGCTGGTATTTCAACTAAATCGGAAAAATTATCATTCAGACTTACACAAAAATATCTATTTCTCAAAAATGACTCAATGATTTTTATAATGTATAGTGGAAAATTATATTGAATCATTTTATACAATAGTGCGTTATACCACACAGAGTCAAAAGCTTTCTCAATATCCAACGTAACCAACACAGTTGAGTTTCCATTTATAAACTCTGAATTTATGTGATTACATATACGTTTAATTTGATGAACTGTACTGTGAAATGGGGTGAAACCAAATTGGGTTAGTGGTAATATTCTATTGAGATCCATAAACTTTGAAAGTTTTATTTTCAGGACTTTTTCTAAAATCTTACTTAGACTGCTGAGAAGACTTATTGGACGATAACTCTGTACCGAATTTGGAAGTTTATTGGGTTTTAAAATAGGTATTACTTTTGCCGTTTTCCATCCTTGTGGAAAATATTGTAGTTTCAGGCAACAATTTATAATAAAACATAAATATGTAACAGCAGAGATAGGCAATTGCTTAAGCATAATGTTTTTAACACCATCTAAGCCTGATGCTTTCCTAGTCTTTAAATCTTTAATAATTGTAACAATTTCATTATTATTCACATATTCAGATGAGTCTGTGTAAATGTTAAGTTGGGAAAATCGTTCATTAACTGTATCAATTAAGGAGATGTGGGATTGGGTACTTAAATTTTCAGAAGTTCTGTGATTTTCTAAGAAATTCTTGGCAAGTTTATTTACCTTTTCTTCGCCTGTATAATAAGTTGTAGCGTTTTCTTTCAGAGGCGGTATAAATATACGCTTTTTCCTTAAACACTTAGCTATTTTCCAAAACGGTTTTGAAGCTTTATCTAAATTTAGAATTTTGGTGTTCCATGTTTTATTTCTAAATTTTGATATTTCACAGTGAATCATTCTATTATGGCCGTTCATTAATTCAAAGTCAGATACATTTCGATACCTTAGCCAATTACGCCGATAAAAGTTACGAGTACTTATAAGCTGTTTAATGTAAGGTGGTAATACTTGATTGCTAAAATCACTATTTATTTTAGGAGTTGCAATCTCAATAGCTTCAATCATACTTTTTGTGAAGTAATTTACACTTACATCAATAACATCTTTTCCCGTCACCACACCTACATCAGAAGGTAAATGAGAAACCGATTTGTCAAGCAAATGCCTATAAATATTCCAGTTGGTTTTATTGTAGTTATACACTAGTTGCCTAGAACGTAATAAGTTTATATTTAGTTTAAATAAAACAGGAAGGTGGTCCGAGTTAAGATCGTTAATTGTTGTAGGTTGGGTTATACACTGTGGAGTATTTGAGACAATTAAGTCAATGACAGAAGGTGTGTGGTTTCTATTTGTGGGAATATAAGTTGGCGAGCCAGAGTGTAAAATAGTGTACGGGAGAACAGACACAGTATCATAGAGGATATTTCCCCAGATATTAGCACGATTACAGTTCCAAAATCTATGTCTACTGTTTAGGTCTCCGCAAACGGTGACATTACTATCAACTGCAAGGAGTTTTCTAATATCTTTTTTAAATAAGCCTTTAGTTTCCGAATTTGCAACTAGCCCAGGGAAGTATACCGCGAACAGTTTTATTTCCTTTTTATCAGATGTCGTTATAGAAATTCCAACATTTTCAATATGTTTAGTTTCGACGAAAATCGGTTTAAAATTTCTTATTTCCTTTTTAATAAGAACTGCAACCCCTCCACCAACACGATCTGCTCGATCACGTCGAATGCAATAGTAACCCATTTGAGGTAAATTAACAGAACTTGACAACCAAGTTTCTGATAAAAAGCATAAATCTACATTATTATTATGTAAAAAATCATAAAGTTCCAAATATTTATTCTTAATACTTCTACAATTCCAGAAAATAACATTTAATTGTCTAGCCATTATGTATAATTATTTACTATATAAATATTTAATAGCTAATTGCGTGATAACATGAAATTGTTGTTCTTTAGAATTACATGTTTTTAGATTATTTAAAATATCCAGTGTAAGTTGACTTATCTCTTCAGCAGTAAAGAGTTCATTTGAATTTTGAGTGTTGTCGCAGGGAATATAGCGATTTGGAGAAACTGACCATACATTTGTGCTTATTTTATGTCTATTGTTTGGCTGAGGTAGAGGTGGAAAAGAGTTTTTATCAAATATTCTCACAGTGCCGTTATTATTAGTTAATCTTCTACCACTTATTTGACGATTATTTTTTCGTTGAATATTTTCTCTTAAATTTAAATACGATTCTCTTACTGGACAACTGCGATCGGTTGCAGCGTGCGTGTCATTGCAGTTTGCACATTTAACTTTTTCCTTGTTGGTACAATCTGTTGTTTTGTGTCTACCTGAACAAAGAGCGCATTTAGTTTTAATCGAACAACCTTTTTCTCCGTGGCCAAACATTTGGCAATTATAACACTGAACGGGTTTGTTTTTAATTCTTCTTTGATAATCCCATTTTATAACCATATGAAAGAGTGTTTTTAGATTATCTCTTAAATCGTTTAATTTTACCGAGCCGTTTTCGAAATATACTATATAAAGAGTGTCAACGTACTCATTATACTTTTTTTCAATTTTTTTAACGTCTGTACATTTATATTTGTTTATAATCATTTCTTGTTTTACTTCTTCGGTAGTTTTGTTGTCTAGACCGTGTAAGACAAATTTTAATGGTTTATCATATTTAGATTCATGTGTAAAAAATTGAAGGTTATGTTCTTTTAATATTTTAATAATTATATTGAATGTTTCTTTTGTTACACAAAAAATTTTAATACCAATTGATATTTTTTTAATATAATAATTGGTCAGACCAGAGTTTTTAAACATTTTATGAAACAGTTCACTGTTGTGCGAAAGCACTTTAATAGGTGATATAAATTCTTTAACATTTGGAGGTTGCACAGTAGTGTCTATGTTTTCAGCATTGTCATCAGTATTAAGTGCTTGTAAAGGAGTCCAAAAATTATATCGGCTCATTTTTAAGCCTGACGCATCAACCGTGGACTTTAAGTCCTCCGGTTTGACGTTAGATCGTCTTTTAGAAATGTTTAATAATTTTAATAATTATACAAAACGAAATTTGTCACAGAGCGTAGAGATAAAGACACGTCAATCACAGTCGATAATCGTGAGAGAACTGATATTCAATAATAATAATCATTCAATATTGCTTAAAGTTTCCTAGTGAAATGACGCAAAATATTTGTTATAAACATTTATGTTATTCATAAAAGACCTTGACGTATAATTGATATGAAATTTAATTTAAATCTAATACGCACATCATTCACTACAGTATCGCATTTTCTCCTCCTTTTTCATGTTTTTTAAATGTTTTTAGCAATTGTAGAACTTTTCTTTATTACTCAAGAAAAACTCTTTATATAAACTTCCAGATTTATTCATAAATCATTAAAAAAAAATCTCTAGGAAATACAATACATAAATGTTGATACTTTTTTTTCTCATACTTTTCCAACGACAAAATGCATGAGTCAAAAATTAATGCTGAGTGTAGCTATTCTCGCAAACAAAAGGCCTTAACTTATTGGAGAAACAACAACAACGATATCACACAAATAAATAACAAAAAAAAAAAAAAAAAGATCATCACAGCAGGAAAGAGATGCTGTTAAGAGGCCTTCTAGAATGCCTTATTTTGCAGTCACAAGGACTTGCAGCCGCATTGCAAAGTCGTTTCAATTTTACACTGCGTATCATTGGCAATTAAGGCCATGTCTACTTGCAACTGGTTAGATGCCTGATTGAAGGCCTACTTGAGAAGCGCTATTGGAATGCCTACCAAGTAATGCATCACGGTTATTATTAATATTTTTATTTTATAGTTAACGGTGCAAAACAACGATTATTAGTTCATTTGGATAGTCGTATTTCTTAAAATGTTTTATATATTTTTAATACAAAATGAAATTTTATTCTGATTTTAAATTGTAAAATAATATTTATATGTATAATTGTTATTACATTTTTTATTATATAATTAATTTTTATATGCGCCAACGACGCCTGGAAAATTACGACTAGCTTTAAATCTTTTTTCCGATTTCGCATCATTTTTATGTATTCTTTAGCGTATTTCGCCATGACTGTGCTTTGTGTTAGGCCATGAAGGTCACCGGCATCGTCATGACACTAAAAATAACCAAATTTGATTTTAGATTACAGCAAACGAAATCTTGTTCTTACTTGCCTTTGTCCCCAGCAACGTAAAGCTATCAAAACTTATACATCTGCTGATGTTCCACACCCCCTGAGGTCTACTTCAATGTCAGGCTTCACAAATGTTACAATTTTCTGCACTGTTTCCTTGGTAAAACGGTATTTACATTTGAAGTGGTCATCTGGAAAAGAGACTCAACCATCAATACTTTCTTTATAAATTCTGGCCCTATATTTCTCGGCATTTAGTTTATACGTTTTAATTGACAAAATTACACATTCGATTTAATTTTTCCTTTAAAAATATATAATTTCACCGATTCTGGGCATTAAACTTAAAGTATTCATTTTTTTACGCAAAAAAAACACAAAAATTCACAAAACTTTATTTGTTAAAACAATGAAATATTTTAACGTCAAAGCGTTTAAAAAGGCAAGTAGCTGCTTTAAATTATTTGATTTTATCATCGTTCTACATAACGTGTGTTAAGGTATGGGGTCACATTTGGCAAATATTTAGTCAAAAAAAAAATGACAAATTTGTTTGACATTGTCAAATGTTTTGCAAGATCAGACATCATCAAATAAAATAGAACTAAATATTTGTTGTGTCTTGTTGTAAAGAAACGAAGTTTTTTTTTTAATAAACGAATTCAAATACATTTTGCCAAGTGTGACCGTACCTTTAAGCTAAAAGTTGTTTTTGCGTGATACTTCAAGGAATTTTGCTTAACTTTGGTTTACGAGGCTTTGTTAAGTTTTTTGGCATAAGGCTGTAAATTTATAGAAGCTCTCTTTATTCATTTTAGTACAAAATTAAAAAAAAAAAATTGTGTATTATCTACAGCATATATAAAGGGTGGTTAAATTGTAAGGGCCGATGTTGAATGTGAACCACACCTAAACGCCAAGCTTTTTTCCGAATTTTATTTGACATTACTCTATTTCAGACTTACTCAATTTGAACCATGGAGAGATACACAATCCAACAACGTGTTAAAGTTATCCAGACTTATTATGAAAATGGGCGTTCAAATCAAAATGCATATCGTGCACTTCGTGATTTGTTTGGTCAATCATTTTCAGTGATGAGGCACATTTTCACCTCAGTGGATTCGTCAATAAACAGAATTGCCGCATTTGGGCGAGTGAGAATCCAAGAGTGATTGTCGAAAAACCAATGCACCCACAAAGAGTGACTGTTTGGTGCGGTTTATGGGCTGGCATCATCGGGCCGTATTTTTTCCAAAATGAGGCCGGTCAGGCAGTTACTGTGAATGGTGTTAGCTATCATGAGATAATAACGAACTTTTTATGACCCGAATTGGAAGATATGGATGTGGACGATATGTGGTTTCAGCAGGACGGTGCCACTTGCCACACAGCTAACGAAACAATGGCTCTTTTGCGCAACAAATTCAATGGCCGTGTTATCTCACGTAATGGCGATGTCAATTGGCCGCCAAGATCATGTGATTTGACACCGTTGCACTTTTTTCTTTGGGGTTATTTGAAAGAAAAGATGTACGTCGATAAACCAGCAACAATTCAAGAGCTAAAGGATGAGATAATTCGGCACATTAACGGCATAGAACCTCCATTATGCCTCAGGGTCATCGAAAATTTGGACCATCGGATGGAGGTGTGCCGCCGTGGTCGCGGCGCCCATTTGGCCGATATTTTGTTCCACACATAATTGAGTAATACCAATATATCATAATAAAATAAAATTACAATAATTTCCTAAATAGTTTGTGTTTTATTCAAAATCAACATCGGCCCTTGAAATTTAACCACCCGTTAGGAATAATTGCAAAACCATTCATGTTTGTTATTGAAATCATGAGTTGTTGACATTCTTCCGAAATGCAATTCTGAGAGAAGGAATAGTGAAATGATTATCGAATCTTTTAGAATGCTTAAACAGGTCTTCTATAAGGCCTGCAAATGGAAGTATGTACTTGTAATTTTTCCCCCTGGGATGTCATCATACAACAAAAAAAAAATAAGTACATAAACAACAATGGAAAGAAGGTAGACAAACACATAAACACACAACACTTAATATGAAGGTGGTATTACTCAGTGTATGTGTAGGTGTGTAGCGTGTGTGGTGTCGTGTGTTATTGATTGTATTTTACACGACAATAAAGGTCGGTTATTGTTCAGTTCGTTTAAAATGAGTTTTTCTACATACATACATATGTACATATGTTTGTGTAATTGTGTGTATTTTTGTTGGTATAAATACATACTCGTACATGCATATGTATTAATGTTTTTCTTCTTATCGGTCGTTGGTTGATGTTTGTTTATTATTGTTTTTTGTTGTTGATTTGTTTGTATGTGAAATTTTTAGTTGTTGTTCGCTTAACCGAAAAACTCTCCTTTACTTGCAAATCCACACTCAAACAAACACAATAAAAGGAGTTTGTATCATTTTCAATGATGCCTGTTAGTGCTTTTTTATACACAAACTTTCTTCATAATTCATATTAAAATGTTTTTGTTATTTTATTAAAAAAAAAACTCTTTTCATTCATACATGTATGTGTTAAAAAATATCTATGTACATACGAGTATGTACATACAATGTTATGTTAAATATGTTTAAGTAATATATACTCTATGAATATTATAAAAATTCTGTACTTATTTATGGCATGTTTTTTTTTTTAACTTGCCAACGTATTTACATATAAATATTTTAACATAGAACGTACATATGTATGTATGTAAATGAGTTTCTTTTTCAAGCAAACTATTTATAATTTTAGCATGAAGAGCAAAAGCCTTAGAAAAAATGGGTTCTTAGTTTGTCTTACATTAGTTATAAAATGAAAACTGTCTTATAATTTATACAAAATCAAGTTTTTTTTTAAGACAGCAAGTATCATATACAAGTGAGAAATTTTGGGAAATAAATTAAAGTCGTCTATTTTTTTTTTATCTGGTTTTTACAACATTACTTATAAATTTTGTGTATTTTATGACTTAATATCTCCATATGGTGGCTTTACATTTAAAAAAGTTTTGTATATCTTTACTTTTTTTTTTAGCTTTTTTTGCTTTGCTTAGTAAATGTAGGATAATGGCTTTATATCACACTTGTCACTTTAGATTTTCATCTACCATCTTACTGGATTTTGCTCCCACTTAAATTTTTTACGATCTTTTAAAATTTTTTTTTTTTTTTTTTTTTTTTTTTTTTTTTTTTTTGTTTCAAATTTTGAAAATTTATTATTCTTTCACACTTTCTAACGTTCTTTCATTATGGAAAATACTTGTTTCTTCTCAAGTTTTTCTATTGTTTTTCTTGGCGGAAAAATTTTCTGCAGACTTTGTTGTTGTCATATACTTTGCATGCTCGTTCATGATTTTTTTTTTTTTTTTGTTTTGTTATTGTTGGCATAAATTATGCGTTGGCATATTTTATTTTTAGTTTTTGTTGTTGTTTGTGTTCTGGCTTTTACTTGAAATGAAGTATAATATAGCCAAAGTGATGTTTATTTATAGTTACACCATTTTCAGGAAAAACGAAAAAATAGAAAAAGCGAAACAAAAACTTTTAAAAGTTTTTAAGAATTTTAACTAAATAAAAATACGAAGTTAAATTGATTTTACTGAAAAGCATTGAAAAATAATTGCAAATTCGTTTTTATTTATGTATAACAAGTTGTAAAAGTCTTTAACTCTTGAGATTTCCAAATTCCAGCTTCCTTTAAAGCTAATTGTTTTTAAATTTTTTAACTGCGTATATAAACCATATTCTACAAGCTCAATATCTGTCCTATTCCTGTACCTAATTCTGGGTAAATTTTTACAGATTCGACTAGAATATACTAGAAAATTCTACCATTTGTTACTTTGTCAACGGCAAGCGGCCGAAAATCCTTAATCTACCAATCAACTTGTTGTATATTTTCTCGTTTTAATAAAAGCAACTTCCTCATGTCAACGGTGTTCTTTTACTTTCCCTTCTACTTATCCTTAAAAGAAGTGTTTAAGAAAACAGCTTGCAACACTAACACAAAAAAAACTGTTTAAGAATTATATTTATACTCGCATATTTTAATTAGTAGAGTAAAAGAACACTTAAGGATAATATACAATTTTTAAAGCCTCTTCAACCACAAATTCACACAAACATCAACCCTAGCAGAATTAACAGACCAACAAAATGAAATCTAACAATTTAATTGTGCAACTGGAGTTATTCCTTTCAAAGTTTTCCAACAGCTAGAACTTGGTACACACTTTTCTTAAGAAATTTTTCATAATTACAACTCAAACACAAACTCTTTCAAACATTTAAACTTAAATGATAAATCATTCTTTGCATTCACTCATAACTTAAATATTGAAATTAAAAAAACATTTGTTTGTTTAAAAATGCTATTTTAACTTATTTCCAGCCAATGAAGGCATTTCTGTAAATAATCTTTATATAATTTTTGGCCCTTTGATGATCTTTTTAAAAGGACAAGTACAGATAAAGAAATATTCAAATATAAACAGCTAGGTTGCAAGATTAATATTACAGTTAACGATATATAACTTGTAACTTTCATATATACATATGTACATAAGTAAAACATATTTCTATGTCCAAAAAATTATAGAACATAAGATATAAAAACCTTAACTTAAATGACTGCTGCAGGCATCCATACCATAATTACTTACATACTAAACATTACTACAATTACTAAGTAAATCACAATAAATAAAAGATTTAATTTCTATAAAAATCAATAAACCAAACCATTGGCATTATGCTAATTATACCTACTAATATATTCTTTTGTGGAGCGCATTAATTAAATACATTTTGTCATACAATTACTAAGCCCACAGTTAATCTTTAATAACTATTTCTTGGCGGTAGACAAATCAACAAATATGTAGACTAATCCACTTAAATACGAATTTTTAAAAGAAATTTATACAGAATTTATCCTGTTACATACGTTAAATAACATTATATACATCAAGATATTGTAAAGTTATAAAGTTATAAAGTTATAAAGTTATAAAGTTATAAAGTTATAAAGTTATAAAGTTATAAAGTTATAAAGTTATAAAGTTATAAAGTTATAAAGTTATAAAGTTATAAAGTTATAAAGTTATAAAGTTATAAAGTTATAAAGTTATAAAGTTATAAAGTTATAAAGTTATAAAGTTATAAAGTTATAAAGTTATAAAGTTATAAAGTTATAAAGTTATAAAGTTATAAAGTTATAAAGTTATAAAGTTATAAAGTTATAAAGTTATAAAGTTATAAAGTTATAAAGTTATAAAGTTATAAAGTTATAAAGTTATAAAGTTATAAAGTTATAAAGTTATAAAGTTATAAAGTTATAAAGTTATAAAGTTATAAAGTTATAAAGTTATAAAGTTATAAAGTTATAAAGTTATAAAGTTATAAAGTTATAAAGTTATAAAGTTATAAAGTTATAAAGTTATAAAGTTATAAAGTTATAAAGTTATAAAGTTATAAAGTTATAAAGTTATAAAGTTATAAAGTTATAAAGTTATAAAGTTATAAAGTTATAAAGTTATAAAGTTATAAAGTTATAAAGTTATAAAGTTATAAAGTTATAAAGTTATAAAGTTATAAAGTTATAAAGTTATAAAGTTATAAAGTTATAAAGTTATAAAGTTATAAAGTTATAAAGTTATAAAGTTATAAAGTTATAAAGTTATAAAGTTATAAAGTTATAAAGTTATAAAGTTATAAAGTTATAAAGTTATAAAGTTATAAAGTTATAAAGTTATAAAGTTATAAAGTTATAAAGTTATAAAGTTATAAAGTTATAAAGTTATAAAGTTATAAAGTTATAAAGTTATAAAGTTATAAAGTTATAAAGTTATAAAGTTATAAAGTTATAAAGTTATAAAGTTATAAAGTTATAAAGTTATAAAGTTATAAAGTTATAAAGTTATAAAGTTATAAAGTTATAAAGTTATAAAGTTATAAAGTTATAAAGTTATAAAGTTATAAAGTTATAAAGTTATAAAGTTATAAAGTTATAAAGTTATAAAGTTATAAAGTTATAAAGTTATAAAGTTATAAAGTTATAAAGTTATAAAGTTATAAAGTTATAAAGTTATAAAGTTATAAAGTTATAAAGTTATAAAGTTATAAAGTTATAAAGTTATAAAGTTATAAAGTTATAAAGTTATAAAGTTATAAAGTTATAAAGTTATAAAGTTATAAAGTTATAAAGTTATAAAGTTATAAAGTTATAAAGTTATAAAGTTATAAAGTTATAAAGTTATAAAGTTATAAAGTTATAAAGTTATAAAGTTATAAAGTTATAAAGTTATAAAGTTATAAAGTTATAAAGTTATAAAGTTATAAAGTTATAAAGTTATAAAGTTATAAAGTTATAAAGTTATAAAGTTATAAAGTTATAAAGTTATAAAGTTATAAAGTTATAAAGTTATAAAGTTATAAAGTTATAAAGTTATAAAGTTATAAAGTTATAAAGTTATAAAGTTATAAAGTTATAAAGTTATAAAGTTATAAAGTTATAAAGTTATAAAGTTATAAAGTTATAAAGTTATAAAGTTATAAAGTTATAAAGTTATAAAGTTATAAAGTTATAAAGTTATAAAGTTATAAAGTTATAAAGTTATAAAGTTATAAAGTTATAAAGTTATAAAGTTATAAAGTTATAAAGTTATAAAGTTATAAAGTTATAAAGTTATAAAGTTATAAAGTTATAAAGTTATAAAGTTATAAAGTTATAAAGTTATAAAGTTATAAAGTTATAAAGTTATAAAGTTATAAAGTTATAAAGTTATAAAGTTATAAAGTTATAAAGTTATAAAGTTATAAAGTTATAAAGTTATAAAGTTATAAAGTTATAAAGTTATAAAGTTATAAAGTTATAAAGTTATAAAGTTATAAAGTTATAAAGTTATAAAGTTATAAAGTTATAAAGTTATAAAGTTATAAAGTTATAAAGTTATAAAGTTATAAAGTTATAAAGTTATAAAGTTATAAAGTTATAAAGTTATAAAGTTATAAAGTTATAAAGTTATAAAGTTATAAAGTTATAAAGTTATAAAGTTATAAAGTTATAAAGTTATAAAGTTATAAAGTTATAAAGTTATAAAGTTATAAAGTTAACAAGTTTTTCATTTCCATCCAAGAAGTGTGGTTTACTCACACATGAATGTAGAAAAAAATACAAGGACATGAAACTAGAAATAAAAAAAAACTGTAATGGAATATAAGAAGCTTTGAGCTTAAATCATCATTACAATAAATACAAATTAGTCAAGCATCAAACGCTCGCTCGCATTCCTCTTTCAAACACACAGTAGGCGTGCAGCCTGCAACATACAATAAATATGTTGTTAGTATTGCTTTGAGAAAGCTGAAATAAATTCAATTTTTATTTGTGTCTTTTTTGATGAGAATAAGGCAAAGTGTAAAAGGATATTGGAAAATAAATACGAGTATGTGTGTTTTTATTTGTCTTTTAGAATTTAGTTTGTATTTCCTTTTTAAAAAATATAAACGAGCTACACTATTAAAAGTTAAAGTCAATTTGTTTCTTTACATTAGAATATTTCAATACAGCTCTTAGATTGTTTATCTTAAACTACATGAATTAAATTGCATAATACTTGAGTGCATGAGAAAGTTAAAAACCTTTTCAAATAGTTTTTTTTCTATTTATTTATTTTCTTAACCTCTGTTTTATTACACAGCATCTGTTGAACTGGTTATTTAGTTGAGAAGACACCAAATTACTTAATTATTGCAGAATAGAGAGAAAAATAATACAAAAGTTATGTAGGCGTATAAGAGAGATTTTTAAATATATGAATCTCAGTGAAGTAAGTGAGAGGAGTGTTTGAAAGATTTAAATTTAAATATTAATTATACGTAAAAACAAATTAAATAAATTTAAGTTTCAAACTTTGATTAATGCTGCTCTCTACATTTACAAACCTATATTGTTTAGTTTTTCATATACATACGGAATTTTCCCAAAATTACTTTTTTTCTCCAGCCATTTCAATCACATTTATTAGAATTCTTCAAGGTTTATGTCTGACAAAATAAACTTAATTTAGTAAACTCTTCTATAAAACGTAGTGAATTTTTAGGCGCATGTATTCATTGAATAAATACTAAACGTTAGTTCAGGCCCTAAGCAATTTTTGTGGTTCTTTAAGCTCCTCAAACGCAATATTAATCTTCTGTGTGTTTTTACACACACAACCAATACATCTTAATTTCATCATGAGTGCGAACTTGCTAATGCTGTTTCCAGTTTCATTTCCATTTTCATTTATTTATTTTATACGTGTTGCTCTCTTTGTTTATTTACTTTGCTATTGTTGTTGTTGACTTAATACTATTAAAAAATTTCCATATTATTTCCTAATACGAAATGGAATAAATAAAAACACAAAAATTACAAAAAAAAAGTTGTTGTTTATGTAGGTGTCATGGAAAATTTTGGAATATAAAAAAATATTGTTTTAGTTTCAGGAAAAAAATATAAATATGATTGGAATTGTGGATTAAATGGCAAAAATTCTACTGATATTAAGAAAATAAAATGAAAAGAATTGCTGAAGAATTAAATTTTATAACTTTATAACTTTATAACTTTATAACTTTATAACTTTATAACTTTATAACTTTATAACTTTATAACTTTATAACTTTATAACTTTATAACTTTATAACTTTATAACTTTATAACTTTATAACTTTATAACTTTATAACTTTATAACTTTATAACTTTATAACTTTATAACTTTATAACTTTATAACTTTATAACTTTATAACTTTATAACTTTATAACTTTATAACTTTATAACTTTATAACTTTATAACTTTATAACTTTATAACTTTATAACTTTATAACTTTATAACTTTATAACTTTATAACTTTATAACTTTATAACTTTATAACTTTATAACTTTATAACTTTATAACTTTATAACTTTATAACTTTATAACTTTATAACTTTATAACTTTATAACTTTATAACTTTATAACTTTATAACTTTATAACTTTATAACTTTATAACTTTATAACTTTATAACTTTATAACTTTATAACTTTATAACTTTATAACTTTATAACTTTATAACTTTATAACTTTATAACTTTATAACTTTATAACTTTATAACTTTATAACTTTATAACTTTATAACTTTATAACTTTATAACTTTATAACTTTATAACTTTATAACTTTATAACTTTATAACTTTATAACTTTATAACTTTATAACTTTATAACTTTATAACTTTATAACTTTATAACTTTATAACTTTATAACTTTATAACTTTATAACTTTATAACTTTATAACTTTATAACTTTATAACTTTATAACTTTATAACTTTATAACTTTATAACTTTATAACTTTATAACTTTATAAGTTTATAAGTTTATAACTTTATAACTTTATAACTTTATAACTTTATAAGTTTATAAGTTTATAACTTTATAAATTTAGATATATTTTGATTATTAAACCAAATAAGAAATTTCATTTTGTTATTGAGAGTGTTGAGTAAAGCGGATTTGTGTTTGATATATCTGCTACCTTTTTGTTTATTGAGGAGTTTTTTTCCTTCTCGGTTGATCTTTAAGAGTAGAACAAAGTTAAAGTACTTGAAAGTACGTATATTTGTTATGATAATGAAGGTAAAAATAAAAACCTAAAGCAAATATTTATTTTGTGCTCATATAATATACAAACAGAAAATAAAGCAACAATAGATAATAAAAAATCAATTTTATCTAAACAACAAAGCATGAGACGGAACAAAAAAATTCATTATATGTTAATGGAAAATAGAGAAAAGTCCTTAGAAAATAAAATACCTAAACCAAATTGTTTATATATTACTTCCTTTATTGGTTCAGTATAAAAACCAAAAAAAATAAAAAGAAATAATAGAGGTAACTAAACAAATATCTACAAATTGTTTAGCAGTATTGTTATTATAGAAAATGAAACATTAGAGAAATTTATAATAAATGCAGCTTAAATTGAATTTAATATTTATAACGAAGGAGAACTCTAGTTTTGATTTCTAGTTGCTGATATTTGTTTATTTGCTTCGTTATAATGCAAATTAAACTTTGTTGATCCTTCTTTTTTGATATAATATAATATAATATTTTTGTTTTCTATGCAAATCAGATTTTCATATGGTTTTGTTACAATTTGCTTTCCTTTATTTACTCGTATTTATTTGTTTAACAATTCCTTAGCGCCATGTTTTCTAGTTTTTGTGTAAAGCACTTTAGAAAATGCAATTGCAAAAGATCTGAAATGAAAATCTGTTTCTTGTTTTTCATTTTCAAACAACGAACAAGTTAAACAAATAATAAATAAATAAACAAAATAATAGAATACGACTAGTATAGTATTTACATGCATGCATGAGGATACAAATAGAAAGGGTGAACCAAAATTAAATAAAGATTTTAAACAAAATTATTCTAAAACATTTAAAATTGCACTATTTGAGATGTATGATTACGAAACTGATTCTTCAAGGTAACCGTAAAGCCTTTATATAGGTATTGCATTAAAATTTCAAAAATAGCTGCATGTTTGACTTGCTAATTGATAAAATTAGAGTTTTTGTCCAACTGGACGTATGGACGTATGATTAATATTTATTTAGGGGTTATTAGCTGGGGAAATTTGTGATAATTTAGGCAATTAGGCATCAAAAGCATAAATACTGTGTTCTGTATTTAATTAATATTTTGCCTAACTTTTGGCATACCCTTTACAAACTCATATGCAAATATTATATTAAATAAAAAAAAGAAAAGAAGAAAATTTACTAATAATGGAAATGAAATCTTTATGAAATTTTACAATTTTTGTGTATTTACATTAATTTATAGAGCTGTATTGTGTTATTAGATTTGCTTTCAAATCACTCACCTTTAATTATTGTTTATTAAAAAAGAAAAAAATTCATTAAAATTATTTTATTTTTTTAAATTATATCGATTAGTTTCGAATTGTTTTAACAAAAACTTATTATTGCATTAATTTTATTGTCATCGTTGTCCTTATATACGTTGAATATTGTTTTTAATTAAATTATTTTAATTTCTTATTGAATGAAAACCTATTTAGTTACTAATAATTGCCAATTATATAATCAATTTCTCATTATTTCAATATGATTGCTCAAACATGCAAACATGCAAACATTGAAATCTATGGAAATCTAAAGCAATTATATTGTTGAAATGCAATATTATTAATAGCTATTGACGTAGAAGAATTAAATAACAATTTCAATTGCATTTGATTTTTGTAATTTATGTAAGTTCTATGATTAGTGAAATATACTTAAGTAATGCATACCTTGGCGTATAAGTAATATTTAATAGCAATAACATATTAATGAGGCTAATGAAATTAAATTTTAAAAATTAATTATTTGGCTCTACTCATTTAATGCACACGGATGATTCTGAACTTGTTGGCATATACCCAATTTTACTTTAATAATAAATCCATAAAAGTAAATTACACGATCAGATGCTCAAAATTGAGCTGTCATTCAATTTTGAGCACCTGAACCTTAGTAAGTCTTTAAAATTGTTTGTTTGAAACGTGCATTGTATAAACGAAATGAAATCGTTGAAATCCATACATAATTGACCAAGTTATAGACAATTTTTAAACTAAATTCTAAATAAATATTAATCATACGTCTAGTAGGACACACATTTTTCATTTATCAATATAGGTATAAGACAAATATTGATAGATTTTTACAATTTTAATGTTATATAAAAGCTATGCAATGAATATTCATCATAATAATTATAAAGAACAATTTATTTCTTAGCTTTTGTGGTTCAATTTAAAGTAACAAAACTATTGCTTGCTTTCTTTCTATTCATCTCAAGTTATAACCATTTTGTGGTTTTTAATTTATTTCCTGGTAAGCAGGGTTAAGGCTTTTTATAGTAAACATTTCAATTTAAAAGAAATAAAATTAATAGTGTATAAACCTTAAAAAAAAAACGAACAAGTAATATAGGCACAAAAGGATTTTCCAATCCCTTTAAAATTGAATTGTTTTTCTTAAAGAAATACTTCTACTACATAGCAAATAGGTTTCCTTTTAATGTTTTACTCACTTTCTTTATTAAAAGGCCCCAGTATAAGGATTGATTTCTCTTTAATACAAAGCTTTCGTGTCAAAGGCCTGTCACAGCAGGTTTTACCCCAGAAAAATTCTAAAGTAAATTACACTTTCATAGAGTGGGTTTGTGTAAAGCCACTTTCAGTTTCCTTTGGCTTTTTATTCTTTTTTACACTCTGTCTTTTTTGTTTGTTTTCTTAAGGGAATAAAAAAAAACCAAACAACATGTGTGTTTCTGTAATTTGTATTACTTACTTGAAATGTGTTGTTTGTTTTGTTTGGTTTTCTTATTTACATTTTAATTTACAATTTATTTACCACAAACTGGCATTAAAGTTAAATAACTTAACATGTTTTTGTTGTTTGTTTCTTAATTAGAATTACTTTAGTATGGAGTAAAAGGGAAGCTTTTTGTTCTCTAATATGTTGGAAAATTAGTTACTTTAAAGATTTATTTGAATATATTTAAATGAAAACTTTAGAGACCACAAGAAACTCTTTTTTTAGAGCAAAGAGATCGATAGCAGAGATATTCAAAAGAAGCTGAGCACATTAGTCAAACATTTTAAGTGAAGCTAAAAAAAATTGCTTATCTCACAAAAACTTGCCATTTTGTTGTAAACTCTCACTTTGGCACTGCAATAAAATAAAAACAAGTCACAAGTTTATATCCAAGTTTTTAGGTACGGTCACACTTGGCAAATATTTGCCCGAAAAGACGTAACCACTAAATAAAATATATTGAAAAACTAAATTTATTTTGTGCAAGACACAACAATTATTTAGTTTAGTTTTATTTTATTTGATGCCGTTTGATCTTGCAAAACTCTTGTAAGAGTAAACAACGTCAAACAAATTTGTGGTAAAAGTGGTTACGCTTTTTTGAGTAAATATTTGCCAAGTGTGACCGTACCTTTAAACACCCACCACCTAAAGTCTATCAGTCTTATTCAGAAAAAATTAAGGTAGACTTCAAATGTACTTTAAGAAAATTTTGTCTAAAAGCACACTTCAAACCTACTTTATTTTTTATGAATACGGCAGTATTTTATTAGCTCCTAATTTGTATAAAAAACGAAAAAAAGAAAATTAAATTTTATGTTAAAAATTTATTTTTTTTAAGAATTTTTAAGACATTTTTGGCCTAAAATTTTTGTGACAATTTTTAACATTTGTGTTATAAAAAAGCGGTTTGAACTGTTGGTCATATGGAATTTAAAAAAAAAACTAAAAGATTCATTTTAAAATGTTTATTAAATCCAAAATTCTTAGAAAATTTTTTAAAACATCTGCTTTATTTTTACAAAAATATATTTAAAATTATTAAGAAATAGTTTTTAGAGAATACTATGGTTGAACTTTTTATATTTATTAGTAGAGAAAATTTTTCTTATTATTGAGGCAATGAGTTCGTTGCTTATTTTTCAGCATATTTTTCTATTTTTGTAGTGAAAAACTTAAATTATTACAGTTTTTAAGGCATCACAACACAATTTTTAATTTATTGCTAGCACTAGCAATGTAAAACTTTACTTGATTTCCAAAATAGTTATAACAATCAAAAGCTTATTTCGTTAGCTTTCATAAACAAAATTTTTAGTTGAACTAATAATTTTATAAGTTCATTTTGAGCCCATACATCTTAATACTGTGTTTAACATACATATGTATATTTTAAAAAATAAGGGGTTTTGTTGTTGGTAGTTGCATGTAGTTTTAGATTATTGTCTTAGTTTATAAATATTCTAAAATTTGTTTAAAAAAATTTTTAAAAATCCAAAATATATTTGACTTGTGACGTCACAAGAAGAAATTTTGCTCTCATTTGGACCTGCGCAATGCGTAATCTTTATTATTTGATTAATGGTTTTACAAGCAATTTCAATTTTCAGTATTATTTTTTTTTTTTTTTTTGTTTTTGCTGAACAACTGTAATGTTTTAAATTTTTAGCACCAAACTACAAAGTTCGCACTTGCATGCCTATAATTTTACAATAAAAACTTGCTTGATTTACAAACTAATTTGTAAGATATTTTTGCCGCCTTAAATCTCAACACAATGTTTAACATGTGTGTCATAAATTAGGCTTTATATAGTTGGCAGTTGTCTTTAGTTTTAGAAAATTTTCACATTACCATACAATTTTTAATGAGGTTTAACAAATGTTTTCTAAAACTAAAATTCTGGGAAATTTTTTTTGGAAAACTTTATATATTTTTTGTTTGTCTCCCTAAACTCTTCCCCTTATAAATGATTAATATTTTTTTAAAATTACAATTTTATTTATGTTTAGAATGTTTATGTTTTCTAAACCACTGACATAAACATAATTGTGTAAAACCTTTTTAAAATATTATTCAAACATTCATTCGCTCTCATTGCTTTCACATAAGTTGACTTATTAACTCTTTAGATTTTACTTTAATTTAAATGCACATAATTCTGCATATTAAGTACTTAATTTTGTTTACCAAACAAATACATATATATATGAAAAGGGGGGAGGTAGATGGCGGTTGAAACAATAAGAAAAAGAAACGATATTATATGAGAAAGCACACATGCAAAGTTATGTTTTATACAAATGTATTATAAATGTGTAAAAGCAATGAAATAAAACACTAACACAACCCAAACAGATTACAAGCTCATAAACAAACTACTCGTAGTAGTTAAAC
Source organism: Bellardia bayeri (assembly GCA_950370525.1). Lineage (NCBI taxonomy): Eukaryota > Metazoa > Arthropoda > Insecta > Diptera > Calliphoridae > Bellardia > Bellardia bayeri. Next base: position 7,438,987 of record OX493264.1, on the reverse strand, counting down.
GCACAGCAAATACAAATACATATTTACTCCTAAATGTATGCAGTAAATCCACCTACCCTAAATACATACATTTATTTAACACATGCTAACGACAATGAGAAAACTAAACTAAGCCTTTTTTTATATATACTATGTATATACTCGTACTACACTATACTACAGCTACTAGTAAAATAACAAGTGAGAATAGTAAACTACACTACAATTACTATCTCTACTACAGGCTACACACATCATTAGATTTCCTCTTTATTGAGGGTACGAACCACTAACTATATGTTGCAAATAGTATTAGTGTAAATTAGTAATTGTTATTATGACTGTATGTGGTGGCTAGAAATGTGTTTATTTATTTATTTATGTATGCGCAAGTACAAGACCCTGACCCTTTAAGAAGTTTTCTTTTCTACCATCATAAGGTTTATAGGTATCAGTTGTTTATTTTACACATTTGTTTCAGTTTGTACTTTTTTGCTTCTTGTATTTTACTCTCATGCGATACAATTTTATCTGAAAACTTTGAAACGTGTTTATGGAATTGTCCTAAAGCATTTTTTGCAACATTTCTCGTAACAACAGGGGTAAAAATATTTGTACTTGTTTGTACATGAGAGGTACCTAAATGTTATGACGATTGTTAGATGGAACGGCAGAGTTAGCAAAGAGAACAGATATTAAATACTCATCTAGCACTTAAGTGGAGAACCTAAAATGCATTCATATGCATCATATACATACATATGTATGTATGTATGTATGTGTTTGGTTAGAAGCGGATGTGTTTGTGGAAATGTACTCGTTTGAATGTCTGTGCAAGAAACTAAATTATTATATTAAGGGTTATAAGTGAGTCTAAATGTAATAAAAGAAAAAAAAAGAAAAATTCTAAAATTGGGAAGGTATGCTAAGGCGAAAACCTAAATATTACACTATTTATTTTTACAATTTGGTTAACAAAATTGCATGTCTTAATAAAAGTTGCTAAAAATCTTTTATAACACTATAAATTTTATACATATATTCCAATCACATTCACCCCTATCGTGAATAAAAATTCCACATGAAATTTGTTCCCCTTTCACATTTTTCCTATTTAAATCCAATGTTAAAAAAATAAGAGGGAACAAATTTCATGTGGAATTTTTATTAACGATAGGGGTGATTATTTTCGTTTGTGTTACCAAAAAGTTCTAAAAATTTTAAAACACTTTAAACTAATTGTTCCTACAAAGCTGCTAATACAGCAATCCAAATTAACACGTTTACTAATATTGTTATACATATCCAAAGTCTATTTATTTAGCTTCTAATAAATATATAAAACAAATATACAACCATATCACAGAACTCAATTCCTATCGAAGGTGCCCAGCATACCATTCTAGGAGCGCTCCGAAAAAGGAGGAGGAGAAAAGAGTCCAACAAAAGAGCATCTTCGGCTGTCCTGAGTCGGCACGCAGTATGACTCAGAAATTCTACTTATATATGTGTGTACCAAAGCGTTGCTGTCCTGTTATTTGTGCTTTGAACAAAAAAATACATAGCTATACCACACAAGAATGATAAAAACAAGATTACACAGAGCCCAAAAAAACCTCATAAAATATTATTTTCTAAAATTATCTAAGAGCTCTTTCTGATGGACCATTTTCGAATGTAATGGTTTTCGGAGCAATTATGATTGTTTTTTGGGCTCATAAAGAGCGTTAACGCTTCGAAAAAGGTGTTAGAAAAGACTCTTTTCGGACTCATATGGCTTGCTGGGTGGTTTTGATTCCGTAAATTGAGTCTTTAGAAAATGAAAAACGATTTTTTTTCAGACAGTAACCACTTTAGATTTCTAAAGTGGAATTGTTATTTTTTATTATTTTATACTGAGAAAAACTCATACTACTAATGTATAATGACAATTAAATAATTCGTTTTATTGTTTTTTTTTTTTAGTTATCTCATTGCTAACTTAAAAATTTCAAATTTGGTGTCAGCAACAAGAAAACTTTTGTTAAAAAGTTACAAAAATTAAAAATATTTAAACAGCACTGGAAAATGCCAAAGGATCAGATAGATGCCTCCCTTAAATTTCTTCTTTGTAGCTTTTTTTTTAAAATGTCTTTGTTCATTTCAAACAGCAACAATTGAAATTCCGGGCATTTTTAAAAAATGTTGTTCAATTTTATTTAAAATTTCTTTGTTAGCGCTATTTTTTGTTATACTTTTTATTACAAAACTCATACAAGCTTGAAAAAATTTAAAGTATTTTTGACTTTTGTTATTTTCACACTTTTTTGAAAGGCTTGGCCCAAAACTTGGACTCAAATTATGGGCAGCTTCGTTTTGTTTGAGATACATTAACATTTAAAAAATTTTTAATATGTTTAACAATATTTTAAAACTACAGAAATTCTTAGAAAAATTTTAAGCACATTTTTTTTAACTTTATTTCAAGAAGAGGCTGGCTATCTTTCCTTGCTTTTTTAAGTCACTGTGCTGGGATTGTTTTATTTTTTAGATTACGCATTTTAACCCTTAAAAGAGTTTTTACAATATAAAGAAAACATTTTCATGCTGAGGTCATTAGATAGAAACACTCTTACAGAAAAGAGGACCCCCTAGTTGAAGATGATTTTAATTCTTTATTAAATTTCAGATAACACACAGTTTATTTGTTTAACTTGATTCTTTTTTTTTGCCAGCCATACACAATGTACTCGTATTATATATTTTATGACACTCGTAATATTTCTTTTTATTATGACTTTATCACTGAATACTTTTGGGGAGAATTTGCAAAAACAAAAATGAAATGTAGCAATTATGGCATGTAGTATGTGAAATTTTAAATGCAATTAGGGTCCTTTGCAGGTTTTAAACAGAGTTTGAGAAGTATAAAATATCATGTGAGATTAATACAAATGTGTTGGTGTGGGGTTATAATTTCTAATATGTGAGATATAACTTGAAATTTAAATTTGCTTAAACTTAAAGTAATTGAAGTAAAATATGTTTAAGGTAAACGATACGAAAGGAGTTTAACATGTTTTAGATTTTGGTAGTTTAAGCTAAAAATGTGTAGATAAAAGTTCAGTGTCATTATTTTTATGGAGCTCAGTGTTCTAATAAGGTTTTTAGCCATTAATTTATACATTCAAATATCGAGTTGTTTGACACACTGGAAAAATGCCTATGACTGACTCTATATAATATACTAGCTGAACCCGGTGTGCTTCGCTACACCCCCCCCCCCCCCCCCCCTTTGAGGTAAAACCGTTAATAAACGCAGTAAAAAAATAGGTGCAGAAGTGTGCATGGTTGAAAAATATTATCGTGTAATAAGTAGTCCTGAGTTAAAGCTGCACGCTGTGAAAATTTAAGATCGGTTAACAGAAGCGTGCTCCTCAAACTTTTCTTTTGGTGCGTATTTCTAGTCATGCTTATATAGCAAATACTGCAGCCGTTGGTCTAAAAATGCCCCAGATATGACGATTTTAAATTTTGAGTTACATGGGTGAGGGCACGCCCATTTGTTCACTCACCACTTTTTATAGTCAAGAATTTATTATTTCGTAAGAAAATTTAATGACGATTTTTAATTTTCCTAAAAACAAACGTGAGCCCAACCACTTATCTCCTGGTACGTATTCCTAATTATGCCGATACCATATATGTATAATATCAAATATCATCGACGTAGTAGGTCAAAAAATTTCCAAAATATGGCGATTTAAATTTGTTGGGTTATATGCGCTTCATATAGCCTATTATTTCTTCCAGAGTCACAGTAACATGCTGTGAAAATTTCTGGAAGATCTGTCCAAAGGTTTGGCCTTCTAAAAGCACAAACAAACAGACAGACATACATTTTTATATACATACATATATAGATGGGAACATATGTATGTACATATATTCAGAGTAAGTGTGAATAAAGTTTTATATCTGTAGGGTTTGTTGTCGGTGTGTTAAAATGTGTGAGTTTGTGTTTAAACTTAATAAGAATGTTTTAGGAATTTTTATTGTTTCCACTCGTACCGTAAGTCCTTTTTTAGTACACACATGTTGAAAGTTTATGAATTTATAAGTGAGATTATATTAAATGGCAAATATTTGAGTATGTGTATGACTATCACATTTACGGCTTAATTATTTCACAAAAGAATTGCACATAATTAATGTCATATATGAGTGAATGTGGGAAAGAGAGGGTGAAAGAGAGAGAGAGGGAGGGAGTGAGTGAAAATTATTAAATAAAAAAACACAAAAGGAATGGTTTTACTGATTATATTCTTGGAAGCAGAGTATAAATCAACAATAAAGAGATATTTGCCAAATTAATGAAGTAGGAAGGAATGCCAGCAGTTGAGTTTATGAATTCAAATCAAACAATTTTTTTTATGAATACTTATTTAGTAATATAATCTACTCTGCAAAATAAAACAAGCTAAATGTTTTAGTTATAATAATCTTAAAAAAAGGAGCAAAGTAATCATGCGCTTTACTACACAGTAAAATATTAGTTAGATTTTGGGTAAATACTGCAACTGGCACAATTTCGAGACATTTAAACAATATATTCATACATCTTCATTTGTAGTCACATTTTTAGAGGTGCTGTAGCTTAATTGGTTAGCGCATTTGATCAGTAAACATGAGTTGGTATTTGTAGCCCGAGTTCGATTCCCAGCCGCTACAACTCAAACAACATCAGTTTCTGATAATTATTAGTTTTCTTCTATCTATCATAACTAATATTTATCACAGCGCCCTCCTTCGCTGGTATAGCATTCAAACGCTACCGAAGTAAAATAATTAAATGAAGGCTATAAAATCAAGCTTTAACATTAATGCGCCTACTCACCGCCAGAGGCGCTGCAAACAAACATAATGCGCAATTGCAGAGTTGTGATATAAAAAGCTTTCTTCTTTCACCACCTTTACTTCTTCAATCTATCCCCATTCCAAAGAGAGTAACGCAAGTATATATAGCCATATTCAGGCATGTGCTAGAAATCGATATCGAAAACGAATAGAAATAGAAATTGATATAGAAAACAAAAACATATTTCTGTTTAGTGGGTAAACAAATTTGTATATATTAAAAATTATACAAATCTTAAAGAAATTAAGCTCTTTTTACCACAATCTTTTTAACATAAATTTAGTTTCAAATTATTGGCAGTTACATCTAGTTTCATAGATTTTGAATGTCTTGAAAAAATTGTAAAAATTTTTTAACTAAAATTCTGAGAATATTTTTTGAAAATATTAAAATTTATTTCTTATATGTAGGTTGTATCCTCGCAACTAGTAATTTAATTGCTTTAATAATAGCTAAAATTATTTTCATATTCTAAATCAAATTTTCGTTGGTTAAGGTAAAATGAAGTTATTTTAAACATTTTCAAATCATTTCAACTAAATCTTTTTACTTGATTTCTTAAATCTTAATGACGTATCATTGCTGTATGAAAATATTTCACTAAATTCAAATTCTTACAATCATCAAAAAAAAAATGTTAAAGTCTTCTTTTTTTAATATTGCTTAATATTTTTGCTTTATATTTTATAGAAAATTGCTGGCAGTTCCCTCTAGTTTTATAAGGTTTTATAGTAATCGAATATTTGTAAATTTGTTAAACAATATTTCCAAAAAACAAAAAATAAAATTCTGAGAAATTACTGGAAAATTTAAAATTTTTTTCATAGTTTTACACAGAACATTCCTAGTAGCATATAAACTCTTTAGGTTATAAACAATTCTATATTTTTAAGAACTTTTTTCTATTGCGTTTAGCGAAAAAACTTAAATTTTCAAAATTTATAAGCCAATTTAACAAATGTTTTACTTTAGTAAAAATTTACATTATTTCAATAAGTTTTACAACCATCTAAAGTGCGGTTTCGGGGCTTCAAGCTGAAATATAAATACAATAACTTTTGTAGTTTTACTTATAAAAATTTCCATAAATTAAATTGGCTCTATTTTTTAAAAGAAAATTTAAGGGCTTTTTGCAACAACATTTTTACACTCAAATTAAATATGTTTTCAAATAAATTTGATTTCAAATTGTTGGCAGTTGTCTCTAGTTTTGGTGTGTTTTATTAGTTTTAAAAATTTTTATTTTTTTTTTAAATTTTAAAAAAAAACTAAAATTCTGTTAAAAAAAATTTTTGATGACGAATTTTTTAACAAAATGTTATTCTTATTAAACAGAAATTTTCTTTAAAAATATAAAATCTTAAGTCTCCCCCTTCATAAATACCCTTTTAGGTCGCTTAAAAAAAAACTAATAAAAACTGCTGGCCATTGTTTTAAACTTCCTCTTAAACTCCCCTGCCATATTTACTCAACAAACAGCCAACATGTTGTAAAACTTAACAAGAGAAAAACATAAAATGTTGAACATTTTGTTTATTTGTTGATATGTATTTATTTTACTTAAAAAATTCTAAAAAAATGTTTAAGAATGAAAATATCATAAAAAAGAAATATTTAAGAAAATAAAAACATAAAAACCAACTAAATAGCAGAAATTTCTAAAATTTCACTCTCAACTTTTGCCTTTATTCTGCTCAACTCAAGTGCAGATATCACATCATCGTACTGCAACAACAAAAATACAAAAAAAAACAAAAATAAACAACAAGTAACGATAAAAACAAAATGTTAAAAATAAAAACAATAAAATTCATAGTAAAAAAGCAACAACAACCACAACTCTAGGAAATAAAACTGAAATACAACAATACATACTTACATGATATAAAAATTCATTCACTCACTCACTCAGTCTCACTCACTCTCAGTTTCTGTTTTGTTCACTCTTTCTGTGAAAATTTATTTATTTTGTTGTAAGTCTACTTATTAAACATGCATGTGTATATTAGGGTGTAACTTTTAAACACATTTTGTGATTATCCAAATTTCATAGATTGTGCCATCACTAAATGTCTTTTAAAAATACACCATTTCCAATAAAAATTCATGCAAAAAAAATTCAGGTACTTTCAAAACAACAACAAATTTCTCAAAGTAAAGTTTAAAAGCCTACCGTCACTTAGCAATGCTCGATACAAATTTCTTACCGAAATGTGACTCAATCCAAAATTCGGCAAAAATAAGTTTTATGTAAAAAGAAAGTGAAAAACGAAATGTTGTGTACTTCGGTCCATGTTTGACCATAGACCCCATATAAAGTTCACTTCCAAAATTCACTTTAAATACGTATATATCTGGTATAAATATTGTTACCAGGTTAAAATTAGACATAAATAATCCATATAGATATACAGTAGACGCTCGGAAATTAGAACCACTTTGTTTTTAGGGCGATTCGAATTTTCGAATTCTAATTTCTGGACGGGTTTTTATACTAAAATTTAGGTAAATTTTACAATAAAGCTATAAAAAAACTAAGACTTCGTTTTAATTTTAGTTTATTTAACATAAAAACTATGAAAAACATAACGAAACATAACAAAAAATAAGAAGTTCATCAACAACAACAAGATTTGTAAAACATTTACCAAAATGGGATTCCCCTTTTTGTTTTCTATTTGGTTAAACTAAACTGCCAAAATTTTAGTGTTTACAACGAAAAAGAAAAAAAAACAGCGCTCGGAAATTAGAATTTTTAGTTCTAATATTAGAGCGCTTAATGCAATGAAATGACTGATTCTAATTTCTGGAAATTCTAATTACTGAGAGTTCTAATTTCTGAGCGTCTACTGTATATGTAAATTGTTGTACTAAATTTTATGGTCGTCGGCCCATAATTGTGATAGCTCCCATAGAAGGACCACATCCGAAAAAGTCATTAATCTTTATATACATCTTATAAATATCGACAACGATCCAAAACTTTATATAAATAATTTACAGATACATACACAAATATCATACTGCGGAATTTTGTAAATTTCGGTCCATATTGGACCATATACCCCATATAAAGCCCTCTTCCGAAAATCTTTTATAAATAACGCTACGGATTTTGAGAATATCAGGCCATATTTGACCATGTCCCCCACTTCCGAAATTCACTTTAATACTAATATGTATTTTAAATATATCGTTATTATGTTGAAATCATCCCATGATTTGGCATAGCTGCCATATAAAGACCATTTACGAAAAGCAATTTAATCCACATAACTGTCTAATAAATATCGAATTCGAAGCCACTTTTATACAGATCAGAAATTTTAATCCAGCAATTATACTAATATCAGTTATACTGCAATTATTATACTGGATTTTGTAGCTGTCCATCAATAATTGGCAATAGCTGCTGGCTTAAGTCCACTTCCGAGTATAACAACCAACCATATAACTCTTGTAAATAGTTAATGTTATTAAGATCAAAACCCCCACCTTATAGTCTTAGCTTTTTTTATGCTCTGTTTCTTAACTTGTGGTGAATATGGAAAAATATTTTATTTTTTTTAATTGTTGGATTGTTATGAAAATTACACAAACTCTGTCATAAAATTGCCTTTCAAACAATATATAAAATATTAAAAAATGTCCACTAATACTGCATAAAAACACAGAAAAAGGATATTCTAGTCCTATAGCCAGTGCAGTTTTTCGTATTTGGTATTATGTTTCTGTGGAGGGTATTTAAGATTCGGCACAGCCAAATATTGCACTCTAACTTGTTTTTTACAAAAACATTTTTGGCCACCTCCTAGTACTATGCCGAAAATTTGTTTATAGCCCTAATGTACATAATGTATTTTGTTTCCTTTTTTTTAATTTCAATTTTATGTGTGTTTAAGTCTAAGGGATTTTTAGCTTGTATTCAACTACACATCCTTAATTCCCTTACTTCATTTTTTGTAGATTATTAAATTAAAAGAAAATAGGACTAAACATGAATAGAAATTATTAAGGATTAGAAATCCTTACAACTTACGTGAATGAAGAAAAATTCTAATCTTAATAGAAAATAATATGGGAGAAACCTTAGTATGCGGGTATTATTTAAAACTAAATTATGTGGACATTTTTTATTTATTTTATGAAAATTTATAGAAATTTAAAATAGAAAAAAATTAAAACTAAGATTATATTCTTACTTTTTAACTTAGGTTAGGTTAGGTTCAACAAAAGGCTGCCCCGTTATCAAAAACAGCTCAATTGAGTCCATTAAGTTGATCACATTGTGTTAGCCTTTTAGTAAACAACTTATTGATCACTCAGCATTGGTTGTTTCCATTTCCAACCATTCAGATTTATTGGCTAATGTTTAGATCCATCCTTGAGAGCTCCATTACGATGATAACTAAAGTGGCCAAGTACACTCTCCCTTATTACTGTTAGGGCCGGACATTACAAGGTAAATTATTAATTATCTCTTCCTCCTCCTCGCTATGACAGCTCCAATATTAATCATTGTACTGTTGACCTAGTCTTCTGGCATGAGCTCCGAAAGTACAGTGGCCTGTTGCTACAGAAACAATAAGCCTTATTTGTTCACTTTTGAACTTGAGTTGTGGAAAATGTATTTTTCAAAATTCTTTTCATTGATTTAATTTGTAGGAAAAAAAAACTATTATAAGAAATGTTCAACACTTCAAACCGGCACATTATTATTTTAACTACCCCTCATAGCCCTCAAACATTTTACATCAATTGCTTCACTCTAAAACAGACTTGAAATGACGAAACAAATTATTATAACAATTTCATGTTGCTATTTACTTCAACAACAAGTCATACAAATAATAGCAACACAAAGAAGCTTCTGCTCATTTTAAGATGAAAATGTTTAAGTCAATTGAAATAGTAAAAAAAACTACATACACAACGACTACACACATACTTAGATGAAAACAAATAGCAAGGAAATAAAATTTGATGAAATATCCGTTCTTAAAAACGAACTAAAAAAAGCAAAAAGCATCTTAAACAAAACAGCTTTAATAGCAACAATTGAGAGATGAAATAACAAACTTGCGATACGAGTGCAAATAAAACAACTTGAAAATACGAAAAAATATATATATAAATAAAAAAGAATTGAAACTTGATTTTTGCATCCTTTTCTTTTCAAATTTACATCCTTGCTTTGTTGTTATTATTGCAAGGATCTACCACTACGACAGAGAAAGAGTTAGAACGAGAGAGAAATGAACATTCACAAACCTAACATTGTGTTGGTTTCAATTTAACTGTGTCTGCAGTATTTATTTTTGTTATTTACAATCGCAAGGAACAGACCGGCAGACACTGTGTGTGTGTGTGTATATAAAGTCATTCAGATCTGATTTCCATTTTTTCCTGCAAGTTTGTGTGTTTTTGACACTCGAACATAACAATTGTTACATTTGAATGAATAACCCTTCTTTCCATTTCAGTTTGTTGCCGGCTGCAGCTGCTACAAGATTTTCAAGACTTGAGATTACTTAGCGTAACATGAATACGGCACAGCAGCCAACAGTCAACATGTCTGTCAGTCAGTTAGTCAGTTATTTATTCATTGGGTCCGTCATTTGTTAGACGCAGTGTATGTGTTTATGCTTGTTGTTGGCAAAATTAAAACTGGCAGTTTGTTGATAAATTTCAATTACAAAACATTCAATATTCCCTATTGAATGAAAATTTTAGCGCTTTTTTTTTTTTGAGATGGGTTTTTTCTTGTTGTGTTTTCTTTTCGTCAAGAAGACGACCTTCTGGTGATGGCGGTTTTTAAACATGGAGGAAAAATAACTTTTGAATTTTGAGATTTTTGTATGTTTAATATTAAGATATAAAATAGAAACAGTTGAATGTGTCTTTACGTATTAAAAATTTGTTTTAAAAACGAATTAATTTAAGTACCCGAGTAATCAAACTCAATATTCAATCCTAAAATAAATTTTTAGTTTTTGTTTCTAAAATCTTGTTTTTTAAAAATGACTACTTGAGTAACCAGTTTATAATGCTTAATTAATCATCTCAAACGTGGAGTATCTTTAAATAATCTTCAACAAACAAGAAATGTTGGAAATTATAGTCGACTAAAGTTAATTGAAATATTTATTTTAAATTGCGGTTACTTAAGTATTTATAACTGAAAATTTGATAAATTAAAGTAAGCCGTTTAATCAAGTATATAAAACAAATAATTAAAAACTTTTATTAAATTCTTCTTAAATCCTACGAAATTAGTGACTTTTAAAAATGGTTACTCGAGTAATCTGTGTCGATCAACAGCCATAAAAGGGAATATTTCTAAAACATTTAAAATTATTAATGTTATCAAATATTTAACAATAATTCATCAAATATTTAATACTCAATAAAGCAAATTTCAATTTGCTTGTTTTCTTTCTATACGAGTCCATTCTATTTATAGCTGCTGTTTTTAGAAAATGGTTACTTGATTTGTTTAAGCACCTAAAACCTATTAAAGATCAAAATCTTGAGTATTTTAAATTATTTACTCATGTTACCAAATTGTTTTAAAACTCGTTCGAAAAACGAGTTAAACGGTTACCCGAGTAATCGTTTCTTAATAATCAATTAAGCACATTCAAAACGCTTCTAAATGAAATACCTTCATTACATAGTTAACTGAATTATGAATAAAAATAAATATCAAAGAAATTTGTTAATATTTAATCGAGTAATTGGTTTTTAATATATAAGTAACCATTTTAATACACATTAAGATGCTAGATTTTTATATATATTTTTAAAAATTGTAAATTTTATGAAATTTTTAAGAAATTTAGAAACGACTACCCGTTTTTAAAAACGGTTACTTAAGTAACTAACTCCTGTTAATTCAGTAACCGATTTCCACAACTTGATTAAACACTATAAAAATTGATATCATGTGGATATTGTGTTTTTTGGAATTGGTTAACCGAGTAATAATTTTTAAGAAATTTTAAAACGATTACTAGTTTTCAAAAACGGTTACTTAAGTGACCAACTTCTACAACTTCTTCATGTAATCGATTTCTACAACTTGATTAAACACTTTAATAATTGATATCATGTGGAAATTGAGTTTTTGAGTAAATGTTTAACCAAGTAAACGGTTTTAATATGTAAGTACCCATCCTAAAATCCATTAAAATTTTACATAGATTTCTCAAAATTTACTTTAAGATGTGAATTCTATTTAATTTGCAAAAATTTTAAAAACGATTACCCGTTTGCAAAAACGGTTACTTAAGTAATCATCTAAAACTAACAGGGCAAACGATTTCTATAACATTTTAAAAGTTGATATTATGCCAAAATTTTGTTTTTTTGAAAATGGTTAACCGACTAATCGGTTTTTAATATTTAAGTAGCCGTCTTAAAATAAGTTAAAGTGCAATATTTTTATTATAGGTATATAGTAAAATATTAATAATAATAACTATTAAACAAATGTTAAAGCAAGTAATCGGCTAGCTAAGATGAATCGCTTTTTTAAACCAATTACTTGAATACTTAATAGTAATTTTATTCAAAATTCCGTGATTTTTTAAAGTAATTTCAATTAATAAGCCAATATTTACTAATTTATTTTAGGTTTTAAAAGTTATTTCATTTATTGTCATTAAATTCATGTAAAACTTATTAATTTTTAAGTTTAGGAAAGGGTTACTTGAGTAATCGGTTTCAAGACTACGCTTAACTAAACTTAGTTTAAGTTAAACTTTATTTAAGGCAAATAGTTAAGATTTTAGTGTCATTTTTTTGCTGTCACTAAAGCACTTCCAATAAAATTATAAAACCAAATGTATAGACTAGTAAGGGATCTTTTTTATTTAAATATTTATAAGTTCCCTTTTAAATATTTTTGCGTTTGCTGCGTTAAAAAAAAAAACTTTCTCTATATCCTTCCGTAACCAAAAAACCAAACAACTTTTCTTTATTATTAAAACGTCCATAACAATAATCGGAAAATGGAAAGTTTTATTTTATATATTTTACAACCAACTTTTTTTTATTTCTTTAGTAGACCATAAACTTTTGTAATATCCCCTGTAGGGTGGCTGCTGTCCGTTTTGGTGAGAGTGTGAACATAAAAGCCATTTATGTTTATTATACTTTATATTATTTCTTTTCCACTTTTTTCGCAAACAATCCAAAAACCAAAAACAAACACCAACTGTTTCTTTTAATGGCCTAAATGTAGTAAAGTGTAGCTGTGTGTATATTTACCAATATGGCAATAATATTTGAACACCCTCACACTTACACATGTCCATATTGCAGGTTTCCAATAATATCTGATTATCGTTTTTACGATAAATGCATAATTTAAAAGTTTTTCCGTTTTCCTACGTCCCAGTGGTACACTTTTCTTTCTTTTTTCTTTTTTTTTTGTTGCTGTTTTCATTTTGTTGCTGTTTCCATTTGCTGTTACACATCAACAATTTGTAAAGTTAAAATGGCCATTACTAACAAAGGCTTTTAATAAGATTGTTGGAGTATTGAACAATCAGAAAATAAAAATGAAATAATGAGTTTCTTTTAAGTTAAAGTCCGTTGTTTGTTGATGAAGTCCCATGGTGTTTAATCACACGAAACTACTATTTCGAAGTAACCAAAGCATATTTACAATCTTTTAAAATCTATATTACGTAAAAAAATGGTTACCCGAGTAATCGGTTCTTAATAATCGGTTAACCACATAAATTTAGTACTTTTATTATACAGTTAAATATAAATTATGAATAAAAGTAAATATTAAAGAAATATGAATGAAATTACAGTATTTAAGAAAACGATTACCCGAGTAATCAGTTTCTAATACTTAATTAATCATTTGAAAAATCTTAAATTATAAATTTTTATTAAATTTGCCAGATATTTTACAACGACTAGCTGTTTTCAAAAACGTTTTTTTCTTTTTTAACTAAAAAACACAAACTGCGAAGGTTTTTGGCTAATCTGCCAAAAGTTCGATTGGCGGGAATCGATCTCGCAACTCTCTGACTCATAGTCCGGCACACTATCGCCTAGTCTATTGGGGCCCCAGAGTAAACAATTCCTATTAGTCGAGTAATCGATTGGTGCATCTTGATTTATCACATTACAAATAAAAATCCTGGGAAAATTGTGTTTTTTTTTTTTTTTTGGAAATTGTTGACCGAGTGATTGGTTTCTAAAGCTTTGTACAGACGGTTGTCAGATCTTACAACGTTGTCCGAAAAATGTTCAGAAAATGTCTAACAACCGTGTGAATTTAAAATTTTTGTCGTCCAACGTTGAGGGAAAAAGCCTTTTGCTAACAATTTTTTAATGTCAATACATTGCTAGCAAATTGCTAAATCTGACAATATTGTATGATCTGACAACCGTCTATACATAGCTTAATACTTGAGTAACCTAAAAATGCATTAAAATGCTAGATTTTTATTATATATTGCTTAACGTTTTTACCGCTTTAACAAGAACAATGTCTTCAACTATCTGTATAAAGAAATAATTTAAAGCAATAAACCATTTAAAATCTATGAAATTAAAAAAAATTGTTATTAAAACTTTTTTTTGTAAGCTGAGTTATTGGCTTTCATTTGTCGTCAAAACTGTTCATATCTGTACATAATTGTCCAAGTTATAGGCCATTTTTTAAATCCTACCTCTAAATAAATATTAATCATACGTCAAGTAGAACTTAAATTTGCCCTACATATATAAATAAGACAAATATCTAGAGATTTTTAAAATAGTAATGGAATAAAAGAGCGAAGACATTAATATCTACAATTTCATAAAAGAAAGAGCTATGTCTACATATACATTTTTAAATTATTTTCAGGATCATTGCGTTAAGTAAATTAACCTAAATATTTTAACAAATAAAGTATTTTTCAAAACCGGACCCAGCATTGAAAAGTATCAAAGATATCAAATATTTTAAATAATATTATTAGCACAATTTTGGTATTTAATTCGCAAATACCAGAAAAATTAAAGAACAAAATCAAAACCCTAATTTAGACTAAATGTTCTCAAATGTCCGAAAGAAAAAATTACCTAAAAACTAATTTTTAAAACTATTGCTTTAAATGGACGCATTATTAACATTCGTATTTATCTTTCATAAGACATCATAAGACATTTAAAAATATTTTCAATTGTCCAAGTTGCAGGCAATTTTTGAAGCTAACCTCTAAATAAATATTAATCATACGACTAGTATGACGCATATTTTTATTTTTTTTATTTTATCAATTATGAAGTCAATTATAGACAGATTTTGAAAATTTTTGTGGAATATAAGAGTTCACCATCATAAAGCAATGATTTCATGTAAAACAATTTTAATAATGAAAACGTTGGCGAGATTACCTTTAGTGATACATTTTCTTTAGCCCTAATATGGCTATTTCCAAAGTGTTTTTTTTTTGCACAAATATCGGTATTTGCTAATCTTGCTTGAATTGTGGTACACCCTTTATAAATGTAAGATATGTCAAAACAATCCATACATGCCATGTTACATTTTATAACCCAAATAATCTGCTTTATTTTGGCTGACTAATGCTGATGATAGCAAAAAATTGTTTATTAGATGTTTGTGAAAACTTAAACCTAAAAATAGGCTAAGAAAATTATTTACAAACTCACGCCTTTCTACTTGCAATAGAAAAGATTGAAAATAAAAAAAAAAAAAAAAACAAATTGCTAACAAAATTAATGAACCTTGTTTTCGTCTTATAATAAAGTTGCTATAAATTTAAACCATTTCTGTTTGCGTGTCATTTTTACAAACAATTAAGTTTTGAAATTAAAATAAATTATTTCTGCTTGAATAAATACTCACACACACATAAGTACATACATAAATAATTTGTTAAAGAGTATGTAGTATAAGGAAAATGAAAACAATCAAGAGCATAATTTTAAAACATCAGCAAAATAAATAAATGAAAAATCTATGGAAATATTTATGAAAACAGTCATGACGATGTCATGACTTTCAGTCCACAATACAAATATTCAATCATACGCTTTGGCAAAATAACAAATGGCTGTTGAAAAGGGCAGAAGGAAAAGGAAATGAAATTAATAACATTGTTAAGCAAATCTTTTATAAGCAAATTTATACTACAACGACTAATTAATTTCTGATATTCATTTTAGTTTGCTTGATTTTTATTTTGCTTTTCTCAAGCGTGTTCTGTGATTTTGTAATAAACCTTAAATGTTGTTGAAAATTGCACAAGTAGCATTATGGTATAATAGCTATATTGTTAGTAGCAACATCATTCTCTTCTACTCTTAATGATGAAATAAAAAACTTTAAATTACGCTTTTGATTTTTGTAATTTGATGTGCGAGTAATATTTAGTTTTCGCTTTGGGGTACACAGATATTTTTTAAATATTTTCCAAATCATTACATTAAGTAAATTAACTTAAATTTGTAAACAAATGAAGTACTCTTCAAAGGAAAAAAAACAACCCAGCAATCAAAAGTTATAAAAGTTTGTATGTAAATTTAAGCTAAGATTAACTCAATGTCAAATGAACAAGGGTCTAAAGCTCTGCTTCCCAGAAACTCACTTCCCTATAATCTATAAAGTATGTATAACTTAAAGTTCCTATTTTTAAAAAAAAAATCACCTTTCTTTTCTCCAAAAAGTTTCGCTGGGTTATTTAATGTTGAAATATTCATTAAAAATTTACTTAATGGCTTTTTTAAATGCCAATAAAACTTTATACGTGTTAAAAATGTGTGTGCTGTTTGAATTTTATTACTCTGCTTAATGGTGCTCAGTAATTCACTCTTTCATACAATGTCCTTTTGATGGCTTTAAAGGCTTAAACAGTAGATGTTAAAAGCTTATGAGTGAGTTTAGAATTTCAATTCATTTTTAAATTGATTTTAGAAATAAATAAATATTCGTTTGTGGATTTTGATTGAAAAATCAAAAGGGTTAAAGAGGGAAATGTGCAATGTTGTGCAAAATGAAAATTAGATAAAAAACTGTATTTCTCTAAAAGAACACACAAGTTTTGTTTGGTCTTCAAAAAAAACTTATTTCTGTACAACTTTTTGCAATAAAATATATTTTTATATAAAGTTTTTCATAAATTGTTTTACTCTGTTTAAAAACACAGTATAATTGACTAAGTTTCTGTCCTTTTGAAAAGTGTGCTACTTTTAGTACTTTTTTAAACTTGTCTCCAAATTTTGTATTTTTTCAAGAAGGCGAAACATAATTTCATGTTTTATACAAAAAATAATATTTTATACAAAAAATAATATTTTTACCACTTTTATAGAGTTTGAAAAGAAACTAGTATTTTTAGCACTTTTTTTAAATAAAATTTTTACTACTTTTTTTGTAAATTTTCTTCTAATTTGATATTTTTCCCGGCAATAATATTACGTTTTGAAAAATTATTGAAAATTTTATAAGAAGTACCTACACTTTTCTTTAATACAAAACTACTACAATTTTTTACAACTTTTTGTTAAAGAAATATTTTCTTTATATTAATTTCCACCACTTTTATGCCCTAATCTTTTTAAATTGTCGAATTTCTTGGCTTTTTCCAGTTAGAAGAATAGCAGTATTTCTACCACTTTTTTAAATTCTATTTTAAGTTTATAGTTTTTTTACGAAATTTTACTAGTTTTTAAAAATTAGTCTTTAGTAATAGGTAAAAGTAGTATTTCTAACACTTTTCCAGCATTTTGTTCATAAAATACTACTATTTTTTACTACTTTTTAGAAAAAAATATATTTTTTAATTTTTTTTGCACATTTCTCTTTTTTTATAACTATCCTTTAAAAAATGTTAATTTTTTTAATTTTTTAAGCTTTTGAAAAATATTAGTATTTTTACTACTTTGTTATAAATAATTGCTCCTTAATTTTTTACTTTTTTTTAAATATTTCTACTTTTAGAAAACTTATTTCAAGTTTCAATAAAATCACTATTTTATTATTTTTTTTATTTGTATTATATCTACTTTTCTTTTACTGAAACATACAATACTAAAATGTTTTCTTTTTACTTTTTTGTAAAAAAATTATTTTTTTTTATTTTTTAGACATATTTTTTCTTTTTCATTTTAAAAAAATTAAAATTTTTATGTTTTTGTCCTTGTACAAACAGTAGTATTTTTACCACTTTTTTTTTTAAATTGCGCTTTAATTGTGTACTTTTGTCAAAAATTATTCTGTTTTTTTGAAACTACCGTATTTGCCGGACGATAAGACGCATCGGACCATAAGACGCACCCCAAAATTTTATCTATAAATTTTTAGAAATAAATAAGGTTTGGACTATAAGACGCACTGACACAATTTTTACAAAAAAAAAAATCCAATAAAATAAAATACTTGGCTAAACCATGCGAAATACGCTACTACACTAAGTGACTATTAGAAGTTTACTCATTTTCTGTGAATCCCCGAATTGAAGACGACGACAGCGTAAGCAATAACACCAACACACATAAATACTGAACAAAATAGGGAATTATGAAGCAACTTAAAAAAACATAAAACAAAAAAATATTAGTATTTGCCGGACGATAAGACGCATGGGCCCTAATTATAGGTCAAATTTTCAGAGTAAAAAAGTTGCGTCTTATCGTCCGGCAAATACGGTAATTTGAATTTTAAAAAATATTAGTATTATATCCGTTTTTCTTGCATTTGCACGTAAAATACTACTATTTTTTTACTACTTTTTTACAAATTCATTCATCTGCTTTTTTAAAAAGGTAAACTTTTTAAGTTCTGGTCTTTTTGAAAAATAGTAGTATTTTTACTACTTTTTTTTAACATTGCGCTTTAATTTTGTTCTGTCTCCAAAAATAATTCTTAGTTTTAAAAACTTATTTTAAGTTCAATAAAATGGTTGTATTTAAACAATGTTTCCAGCATGTTGGACATAAAATACTACAATTTTCTTTACTACCTTTTGGTAAATTATACACTTTTTTTGCTTTTACTTTTTAGCAAAAGTTGTAATTTTAAGATTTTGTCTTTTTAAAAAATAGTAGTATTTCTACTACTTTTTTAAATTGTAATTTAGTCATAACCTCTTTCAAAAAAGTTACTACATTTAAAACTAAAAATGTTTTAAAAGAAGTATCATTTCATCCACTTCTATACAAATTTATAAAAAAAACTGCTGATTTTACTACTTTTTCCCAATTTTACTTTTGGACTATTTGTGATCGTTTGTTATAAAATTTGTCCCTCCTAATATTATTTTACTCACCATCAAATTCCACGATTTGCAGAATTTTTGTAAATTTTTTATATATATATACATATTTTTATTTCATAGTTGCCTAACTTTGACTGTCATTTACATGTAACATTTCACCTAAAAACCTGGTTTAATATATACATACATATTTTTTTTATATTTTCATTATTCATTTTCCTTTGTTGTTATCATTAAAATTCACTTTTCCCTTTTAACCATTTCTATAATCAATATAGACAGTTTTCTTTGTAGTTGTCTACGATTGCCCTGAAGAGAAAGATGAATGAAGTAGAATTCTAGGCAATTTTAAATTTGATTTCCTGCTTTAACGACAACAACTCAATATACACACACACACACAGGTACAAAAACACTATGGGGGAATTTTAACACAATTCTGTGTCAGCATAAACTCTACTGATCCAATAGCTACCAATTATGTTTGTAGTTATTGTAGTATGTTAGGAACAAGAAAAAAAAATACTGCTGCTACTAGAAAAACCAAAAACGAACGTCAAGTCCTTAATAAGAAATGACTTTAAAAAGTGTGTTGTGTTTTGTATGCATCTCAGTAAAAGTGTAAGTGGCTGGGAAGTGTGTGTGTGTATGTGTGTGTATTTAAATAGTGAAAACTAGGTACGTCAGTGTAGTATTTGAAAAACAATATATATGTATATGGCATCACTAGCATTTTCATATACATATATATTTGTATATATATACTTTCACTCCATCCCTCATGCACACACACACACACGCACTTAAGTAGTCAATTATTCCTGATGATGAAACACTTAAGAAATTCCTAAAGAATGGAAATTCTTCATGATTTTATTTTTAACCTCAGTTAAAAGCAAATAGTGACAAGCAGGAAGGAAATAATAGCTAAGAGATGACAAAGAGTGTATGTCGGAGTAATAGACTTGTGTAGAGACAGCAGAAAACTAAAGTAGTGTTGATTTGTATTTCAGTTGGTTTGCTAGAATGAGATGTATGCTTTTAAATAAAGTAGTTTCTTTTGTTTGTATTTGTATATACATATACGCAAAATGTGTAGTATACATTTAGGCAAATTCTAAGGTTTCTTTTTTTTCTGTATTTTTCCTGTGTAAATACAAATTGGCATTTAATAAAATGTGAAAATGTAGTAGAAAAAACCATTTTTTATCTCTTAAGGATGTTCTTTGTTCCAAGATAAAACAAATAAGGATTTAAAGTCAGTTTAGTTAGATTTAAAATAAATGTGGTAATTATATTTATGATTAAGCAAAAGTTGAAAATCGAGATTTACAAGACTAATGATTTCTTCAGCTATTAACACAAATAATTAATTTATATCTCTTATTATAGTTTATATGACCTTTTTTATTATCAATATTTTAGTAATTGTTCAAGCTTATTTATTATTAAGACCTTAAGTTTGAACAATTACTAAAATATTAATTTATATCTATAAACCATTAAAAATACTATGGAAAAACTAATTATTAAAACTTAGCTCTCCAAAAAATGTTGCATTTTTCAAAGCTATTATTTATTATTTATTTATAAATTCCTAAATAACTTTTTAAATTTGAAAACCAAAAATTTCAAATGCTATTTCATTCATTTCATCCTGTCTTCTCCACCACATGTTTACCACATTTAACAGATTTTCAATTACATGCATACATTTTAATTATTTAATCAACCACAAAAATGTTTAATTAAAATTTTGCACTATAAAATACGTACGTCTAAAATATTTATAACATTTTAAATAATATTTCGAATACTTTCAAACACACACATAATTTCGCCCCTAAAAATTCATGTACATACTAAAATTAATGAAAATAAGAATTTCTAATTTACATTCAATGCATATTAAATATTTGCCAAAAAGAAAACCAAAAAAAAAAATCATTCTGAAAACATAATTAAATGCAACAGTTTTGCGTGTTTTTGTAAAAGATTAATTATGTGAGACAAATATTTATTAAAATAATTTGTTTATTTTTTCTTGTTGCTGCTAAATTATACATAATTTAAAATGTTCTGTGAAAATAATTAACGCATTTAAATTGCCTGTATTTACAAAAGTACTAAGGTAATTAAAACTGTTTAAAAGGGAATTAAACAAACGTCAAGAAAATACATATTTTAAATAAATAAACAAGACAACCTATGAAAAGGAAAACAACAAAATTACAACATTTTGTAAATTACAGCTGTTCACCTTTCAATGCCTTTTAAAAAACAAAACTCCTTAATGTATACTACACTTTATATACACAACTATTTTTTTCAGACCACACTTTTTCGTTTTTATATTTCGTATTAAAAAAAATTCAAAATTTCCCCTTTTTTTTTATTGCAGAAAGTAAAACTTGTACCCCCGATGAATTCACTTGTAAATCGGGCGAGGGTGAATGTATACCCTTGGCCTGGATGTGTGATCAAAGTAAAGATTGTTCAGATGGTTCCGATGAGGCTTCATGCAGTAAGATTTAAATTCAAATGAATTTTTCCAATTTCTTTTTCTGTTGTCGTAGTTTTTTAGTTAAAAAGGCACTCCTACACACATGTATTTTGTTTTAAACATTTAATTTTTGACTTTACCTAGTTTTTAAGTTACACTTGGCTTATGTGTCTTCTCTACAAATTTACAACAATTAGTAGATTGCACTTTGTTTTTGCACATCACACACTGCTAAAGGAAATATTTGGATTACCTATATTTCCTTTTCCTGTAATTTGCACTATTTAACTGTATTTGATTAATATTTAGTTCTATTGTTTATTATATTGTGTATTTTTCACATATTTAGCTCTTGGTGATGGTTTTTATGGTTGTAATTAATTTTATTTAAATTTTGTTGTAAACAAACAATTTACACAATTTTGTTTTCAGCGGCTTTTGAAGGAACATTTTTTTGTTTTTTAAAGGACGAAGTTTTCAAAAGTAAAGAAGTATTGTAAAGTTATAAAGTTATAAAGTTATAAAGTTATAAAGTTATAAAGTTATAAAGTTATAAAGTTATAAAGTTATAAAGTTATAAAGTTATAAAGTTATAAAGTTATAAAGTTATAAAGTTATAAAGTTATAAAGTTATAAAGTTATAAAGTTATAAAGTTATAAAGTTATAAAGTTATAAAGTTATAAAGTTATAAAGTTATAAAGTTATAAAGTTATAAAGTTATAAAGTTATAAAGTTATAAAGTTATAAAGTTATAAAGTTAAGTTTAGAAAAAATCTGTTATAAGAAGCTCTTACTTTCCTATAAAATGTTTAACATATTTTATATTGGTGGGTGGAAATGTTTCGGAATGGAAGCCGCTGCCTTGTACTGGGTAACAAGTTTTAAGTAACAAATTAATATCTGTTGATTTTTATTTTTGTGGTTTTGGATTTTATTTTAATTTTTGCTTATTACAATATTTACTTGTATTTTTATTTAGCAGTAGAAAGTTCCTAAAAAATTCCTCTGTATGCATATTTACCAAACTACTAATCTACTTGTAGTTAACTAACCTTACAGTTGTTTTAACCTTTTAATGCAAAATAGTTTACATAATTTTTCTGACCCTTCGTGTCTAATATTTGTTTTGTTCTTCTCGCCTTTAAAATAAAACCAACTATTAGATGAAACTTGTCGCTCGGATGAGTTTACTTGCGGCAACGGCCGCTGCATACAAAAACGTTGGATGTGCGATCACGACGATGATTGCGGTGATGGTTCCGATGAGAAGAATTGCGCGAAAGTGCCCTGTGATGCTCATGAATTTACTTGCACAAATGGTGCCTGCATACACAAGAAATGGAAGTGTGATGGTGATCCTGATTGTTATGATGGCTCCGATGAGTTGGTAAGTGGAGACAGATTATATATATATTCTTTATTTAAATAAGTATCATTTAGTAATATATGTAGTTAGTTGTATTTCCTAAGTTAGTTTATTTTCACTTCACTGCTATAAGTGAGTGAAGGTCTTGTTTTAAATGATTTTAAATATTGATTAGAATCCATTTAACATGCTTATTTAAAACCATTTGATATTAGTTTTTTTTTCACTAGTATTTTAAAAGCTTTACCACATTCTCATAAATTATTTCCCCAAACAAATTTCTCTAATGAATAGCGTCAAGACCAAATGACAGCATAAAACAGTACATGAGAAATCCATTTTGACTTGTTGTTATTTGATATTTTGAAGGTTATATTAATATACAACATTTACATTAATATTTTTTCGTTTTTCCCAGAATATTTTTATGTTATTTAAAGTTTTAACAGTAGAAGTGCTAGTATTAAAACTGTAACTGGCAACAGAAGTATTTGTGCATTTCACTATTTTCCTACTGCAAATTTGTGTTTATACGAGTACTTGCAATGTGTTTTTAAATACACCTTTCTTGGAATCAGTATTATTGTAGCCATTAGTTAAAAATAGTTTTTAATATCTTTCACAGTAAGTGAACTGTAAGTAGAATTTTGTCATTTCACTTGTAACCGCAAAATCGCCCAAGTGCGTGTTAGTAGAAATCAACATTACGAATGTCAAATATTTTTTGATTGATGCAATTCGTATATCAAGATATCAGATGTATGTTTGAGAAATTTGGTATTAAAAATCAGCGAAATCGGTCAATAAACGTCTGAGATATGATCAAAAAATCTCGACTAAATAAATTTTGGTTTAATTTTTGGCTATTCGCCTACTAAGTTTCCTACACAGACAACATACATATATATCAAATTCAAGGTATTTAAAAGACCTCTCCAGTGATAGGCATAACAACTTATAAAATGAATAGTACAAAGAGCAATTTCGGGAAAATAGATTTTCCAATCCGATATTTTAAAACAAAAAATGTTTCTGCCAAAATTTAATCCTTAAAATTATTATTTTGTTTTTCATAATGAAGTACATAAAATTCGTTACAGCCAAAAAAAATACTGCTCTAACTTATGTTTTGTTTTCCTAACAATAATTTTAACCTATATAAAGTGTGACTGCAAAAGCATGAAATTTAGTTTTGAATAAAAGAAAATGGTTCTGACTATGAAATGAATTCTAAGTTCTAAACTGACTCTGGCTGTTAGTTTAGTCAGTTATCGAACTGATATATTTTTTTGAGGGGATGGCTGCTGGCAGACTGGTTTTGATGAGTTGGCGGACAGTGAAGAGCAGCAGCAGTAGTGTAGGCTAACAAAAAAAAAAACAAGAATCTTTGAAACCTATTTTCCTTCTTATTTCATTTAATAGTGTGTAAGCATTCATACACATATTTTTAGTACCCAGTTGGAATTTATTTGTAGAATTTTTAGGATATTTTGCAAAAACTTAACTAATTCAATAGTGTGTTAGTGCTTTCATTTCATCTTCAAAATGATTCAAACTCTTTGAAGCATTTTGAAGCAATTTTGAAAAAAATTTCAATCGTGTAAATCTAGCTTAACAGCTAGAACGACTGTATATATTGCTACAATTGAAGCTGAAAGAATACTGTATAAAGACTTACAAATAAAATTATAAAATATTGTATAAAGACCTACAATACAAAGCTAAAATATGACTAATAGAGCTCTATTATTAAATTATGACTGCATAAAGACGACGACAGGGACTAATATATGACTCTACAACTGATGCCAAAAGATGACTGTTACTCATAGAGGTTACTATGATTAAAGCTAAATTATGATTGTATAAGGACCTACGCTTAAAACTATAAAATTATCTAATAGAGCTACTGTTAATGCTAAAATGTGACTGTATAAACCCCTACAATTGAAGCTCAAATATGACTGTATAAAAACCTACAATTAAAGCTTAAATACGAGTGTGTAAATATCACCGTGTGAAGCTAAAAAAGACTGTATAAAGTGCTACGTTTAAAGCTATAATAATACTGTATAAATGAAGCTTAAATAAGACTGTATAAAGTTTAAGCTATAATAAGACATTTATACAGTCAACCATTGTAGCTAAAATACGGCTTTATAAATATCACTGAATGAAGCTGAATACGACTGTATAAAGTCCTACAACTAAAGCTATAATATGACTGTATAAATTAAGCTTAAGTAAGACTGTATAAAGTCTTACTGCCGTATTTATAAAAAATTAAAGTAGACTTCAAGTGTACTTTAAGAAAATTTTGTATGAAAATTTTGTCTTAAAGCACACTGCAAGCATACTTTATTTTTTAGAAATACGGCAGTTACAATTTAAGCTATAATAAGACATTTCTACAGTCAACCATTGTAGCTAAAATACGGCTTTATAAATATCACTGAATGAAGCTAAATACGACTGTATAAAGTCCTATAACTAAAGCTATAATATGACTGTATAAATTAAGCTTAAGTAAGACTGTATAAAGTCTTACTGCCGTATTTATAAAAAATTAAAGTAGACTTCAAGTGTACTTTAAGAAAATTTTGTATGAAAATTTTGTCTTAAAGCACACTTCAAGCATACTTTATTTTTTAGAAATACGGCAGTTACAATTTAAGCTATAATAAGACATTTCTACAGTCAACCATTGTAGCTAAAATACGGCTTTATAAATATCACTGAATGAAGCTAAATACGACTGTATAAAGTCCTATAACTAAAGCTAATAAGACTTTATAATGGAAACTTTAATATGACTCTATAAAGACCTATAATTAAAATATAAACACCTAAATTTCCAATTGGTTTTTAACGTAGAAAGAATACATAAGTATAAGAATTCCATATGTATGCAAGTGTATTTGTAATAATCGACATTCACTTGACTACAACAGCCCCTTAATCCTGTTGCTGCTACTACAACATTCCTTACAGTATCACTACTACTACTTACCACATCATGCCTCATACTCCTACTGCTGCTACTCTTTACTACTTGCATTCATATTCGAGTACTGTTTGTGTGGCTAAAAAAAAACAGCAGTAATGTTTGCTAAATACAGTCAGTGAAATAGCTAGAACAACCGGACTAAAATCCAATTGACGTTTGCCTTTTAGCTTGAAATTTATAATAAAGAGAATTACCAGTTCAACTGCAACCCACTCACGTCAACAAGTAAACTTGAAAGTTTCAAAATCAAATATTGTTGGCATCTTAGTAACAGTCCTTATATTATAATCATTAGTGTACTGCTGCTTACTCTGTCTGCCATTTTGTACAAGTAAATTTGAGTGCATTGTTTTATATTCATGTATACGAGTAATATGCAAACATTTAAGTAGGTATGTAGGATTCCCTGTAAATGTGTAAGTTTAAGTTTAAGTAATACCACCACTACAACTACAACAGTATTCTTTTAATAAAATTACTATTTACTCATTAAATCTTGTGTGTGTTTCTTGTTCGTCCTCTATATCCTGGTTTTAACCAAAACTATTTGTTACATACATTCTGTTTTCATTCGGTTTTCTTTTTTTCCTTTTTGTGCATTTTAATTCTGTTGAGGTTTTCTAGAGCACCCTCCCGCTCGTTCGCTTGCTCTCTCTCTCTCTCTTTCCTAGGGAAAAGAGGGTTTTAAATAAATGTCATTTCGATTTTATATTAAAATCTTACTTACGCTTACCAACAGGACTTCTTAATGAATTAGAACCAAGTGTGATAAAAAACAAGCAAGGGAAGAACAGGGAGAGGGCACTTGGGTTTAATTTTTGTTTGTAAAAGATATGAAAAAAGGTCATTTATTTGTTTTTTATTGTAATTTCAACAAACAGGATTTTTGTTGGAAAATATTTAGCATATGCTAACAAAACATCCAATAAATGAGTAAATTAAAAACCAAAAAATTTTGCATTTAAACATCAAATAACTGAAAAATTTACTAAAAACTTAACAAATTTTATTTATGTTTTCATTACATCATTTAAACATATTTTTTCTAGTCCCATCATAAACCCAATGATTATGCTTGTTTTATTTAATTTTTTTCGCAATGGAATTTGACAAAACTATTTTCATAGTTTTTTAAAAACATTTTAAATTTCACTGATAAAAATCCACTCAAGATAATTGCACTATACATATTTAAAATGTATTGCATATTTCCGTAATATAATTACAAAACTATTTTGTTGCATACTTTTACGCGAATCATATTAAAAATTTATTAGCAAAAGAAAAACAAAAACAGAAAAAATATTTTACATAAATTCACATTTACATTAAAATAAATACAAATTTGTTTTTAATAATTAATTTCTACAAATCTTAAGCTTAAAGTATTAGTGTCATCAGTAATTTTTTTTTGGGAAATCTTGCTTTTGTCCTAAAAAGTTTTTGTGTAAGAAAGTTTTTAAGATTATTTTGGAGACAATTGCAAGAAGTAGAGCAAAAAACAAGATGGGAAAACTAATTTAATTTATGTGGCAATTAAAACAAGCCTTTGGGCCAAAAGCAAACTGTTTTATAAGTTCCCATTTAAACTAATAGCCAGGCTAGTTGGTATAGACTGTGCTGGTACAAATACAAGTTCCAGCTGCTAAACAACATCTCTGACAAGAACGATGATGATGCTGACTATAACAAAAATAATATGAAAATACTCATGAAAATGCTGATTGCTTAGATTACTTGCGGACTTTTGTGGCCATCGATGCATTGAAAGGAAACTTCTGGTTTGTTCCAGGGTTTTATGGCTGGGTTGTTTTATTAAAAAACACAAAAGAAATTCTGTTCTATCCAGGAGGTAAGGTTGAGAAATTTTAGATTCTGACTTTGTTTCTTGGAGAGTAAGAAACTTATTTTGAAATTTCTCACCCTTTTATATCTGTTGTTAAACTCTCTGGTCTGGTCTGGTCTGTGATGATGATATTTTATTTGATTCTGCATTTTTGTAGTTTTTTGTTTGTTTTCTGGAAATTCTTAAAAAAAGATTCCCAAAAAAAAAAACGCTTTCAGGATGTTTTTACAAACCAAAAGTTGAGTCAATGTTGGTGCATTTCCTATACTGCAACAATATCCACAACCAACCTCATACACATGCTCTACATCCCCCAGGCATTGAGCTTGAACTTTAGTTTAGCCTTTGTTTCCTAACAGGAGAAGAACTAAAATAGAGTTGCAAAAAAAACAAGGAAAGTTTATAGAACAATCATAGAACTCCAATAAGAGATACACAACAGATCCTATTTACATACATATACATATGTATGTAGTCGTATGAATGTGTCCGTTTCTATCTGTTTGTTTGAGTAAAGGGAATAATAATTTATTTGATGGAAACTAGAAAAAACAACTACACAAACTGTATATATTATAGAAATAACAATAAAACTAAAAAAAAAAATTTACTTTGTTATCATACTTAAAGTATGCCAGGAATTGTAGAGCAGCATACAACTATTCTTTAAATAAAGTTCTTGTTAAAAGTTCTTTTTCCAAATTCTTTTTTTTTCTGCAACAATTGTTTAGGAGTTCCTGTTTCATTCTGGCAGGCAACTAAACATAAATTTCATATTGTTGGAGAGGATGACAGGAGAGTTTTGCTTTGGTAGAATAAAATTGTAGTTTTGGTCTTATGGTAAAAGGAAGAAAGAACTACGAGTACAAACATAGATACATACTTGCACATTTTTAAGCATTTATATTATTATTTCTTTTTTTTTGTGCAACAAACTCAAGTGTTTTATAGTTACAGCTTAAAATTGCTAGTAAATGTATTTAGTTAATTTAATAAACTTTGAAATTCAGTTAAAGTTTGGCCAAGGCAGGAAGGTGGCTTCTCTACTAAACATTAATATGAAGGAACATTTTAAATTTATTAGTTTAAAAGTGATTATGTTTTCTTTTTTAAATAAGGAATACTAGAAACTAAAGGTACGATCACACTTTGCAAATATTTGACGAAAAAGATAGAACCACTAAATAAAATATATTTGAACTCGTTTATTTATTTAAAAAAAAACTTCGTTTATTTAGGACAAGACACAAGAAATATTTAGTTTTATTTTCTTTGACGTTCTTTGATCTTGCCAAATACTTGTAAGAGTAAACAACGTCAAACAAATTTGTGCTAAAATAAGTGGTTACGCATTTTTTTGAGTAAATATTTGCCAAATATGACCTTGGTTTACGTGGTAATTTACTACGTGCGAGCACTTAAGTAGAGTCGAAGGGACCCCGTTTTAAAAAACATGACCTTACCTTAAGATGTTTTAATTTAATTTATTCTAAATATCACTAAAAAGAAAACAATTTTTTATGTTTTTATAGAATTTTTTTAAATTTTTCATGAAAATTGTATTCATTTAAAATTAAATTTTCCAACAGAATTTGAGTTTTTTGTTTAATGTGTTAAAAACATTTAACATTCAAAACTAGAGACAACTGTCAACAATCCTAAATAAACTAAAAGGCAGAAATCCTATTATTCGTGTAAATTAAATGCCATCCAAAATGAACCTCAAATTTTTGAAAAAAATTTAGTTAGTTAGTATTTTTGAAAATTTTTATGTTTTAATTGATAATTTATGTGATTTGTTTAAAGCAATAAAGTGCCAAATAAACAATTCTTTAAAAACACCAAATGTTTGTAAAATATTTAAAATCTAAATCCCGTAGAATATGAACAAAAGATTTTGATTTTTTTAAATTGACTAACAAGTCTTTCAATTCGATTGCACTGTGTGTGTTCGAGTCTCTTGATTAGCTGTCAGAATTTAGGTTTGTAGTTTTCTTTTGCAAAGCAAAAGTTGTTTATTTTTAAAATCGTTTTTGCTTTTAGTGAATTTTAAATAAAAAACAATTAAAAAAGTATAGTCCGTCAAGCCCAACCATATTTTTATACCCTACACCCAGTATATGTATAAAAAGTTTTTCAGAAAGGGCCGCTATTTGGGAGATCCAACCTATTGTAGACCGATCATCCAAATATTTAGTGTAATGATATCTGTGAATATAAATATTATGTATGTTAAACTTTATCTCGATGTAAATAATTTTAAAAGATTTCTGTAGGTTAAAGTAGTTTTTATGCATATTTTTTGTAATTTAATAATATTAACCTTAAGTTAAATCTTTTATTTGTACTTTTGACAATGAATTAATTTGCCAACTTGCCTCAATAATGCCTTACGGCGCTCAGGCCGAAATTTAAATGTATTTAAAATATTTTGTACAAATAAAATTTCTTCTGTAGAAAAGTTTTTTCTATAGAAAACAAAAAAAAAAAAAAAAAAGTAAATTACGGTCTCTTATATGGGAGTTTCGACTAATTATGGACCGACCATTATAAAATAAGGTGTCATTATTTCTGTATATAAGAAACTTATTTGTGACGATTTTTATTTGATTACCAATATTTTTGCGAGAGTTATGCTCTTTAAAGTGATTTTCGGAACTGGGCCTTATATGGGAGCTACGACTAATTATGGACCGATCTTCACAAAATTTGTTGGTGTGATTTTGCTTTATATAATACTTATTGGTGGTGAAATTTGTTTGGATACTTGCATAATTCAAACATTTATGATCGTTAAACTCCTATTTCGAGAGGACATTTGTATGGGGGGGGGGGGGGGGCTTGGTGAAATAATGGACCGATTTCCACCAGTTTCAATCCCATCCATCCTTGGGCCGAAGAAATATCATGTACCAAATTTGTATTGAAATATCTTCAAAATTGCGAGCTGTACTCTGCGCACAAGCTTTACATGGACGGACGGACGGACATCGTTAAATCGACTCAGAAAGTGATTCTGAGCCGATCGGTATACTTTAAGGTGGTTATTGGACGAATATTTCTGGGCGTTGCAAACATCAGCACAAATCCAATATACCCTCCCCACTATGATGGTGTAGGGTATAAAAAATTGCATTGGTGCCAAACATCGATGCTTGCAGAGAAATTTTCAAATTGCTGGAGGAAAATCCAAATTTTTTTGTAATATATAAAATATAAAACTAAATGAAAATAACCCAATTCGAAAACGTAGTAAATTTGGTGAAAAAAGGTTTAAAACTTTATTGTTTTAAACAAAACAAAAGAATTATGTACTAATTTTAATTTCTGTGTTTATAAGTATTATTAAAAACCATAATGTTGAGGTTTTAATTAAGTTTTGATAAATTTTTCACATAGTTCCCTTATGAGGACTATTTCCGAAAACTCATTAACCTACACAAACATCCATATCGAACCGAAATTTTACACAGATCAGTTATAAGTATGTAAAAATTATACTATTGAAAATTGGTCCATAATTAATGATTCTTGATTCTTGAAATATGCATCAAATTCTTATAAATATCGTCATTGAGATGACATTCTACAAAAATAAATCTAAAATAAATAGAAATTACGTTACAATATTTTATAAAGTTCGCCTAATAATGGTGATTTGGTGGTGTGTATAGAAGATATAGCACAGCCAAATGAAAACTTTTACTCGTTTTAAATACATTTTTCAACAAGAAAAAAAAAAATTTATTAAAACTTATTTTTCAAAAAAAATTAATTTTTTCACTTAAAGAGTGAAAGTAAATTTAAAATAAATTTCGCTATGAATATGTATTTTTATTCGACCTTTATTATTTCAATTATTACTAATTTTTTAAGCTTGAGGTCTTTTTTTAAATATAAAAAACTTTTTATCTTTTATTTAAAACTAATATTTCGGCACTTCCTTGAGTGCCTTCGTCAGGGTTTTTTTCTTTCTTAATTTAACAAATTTAATAATAATTGACAAATTAAAAAATTTTTAAATTCAAAAAACAAAGAAATATTTTTATATTTTCATATTTCGGCACTTCCTTGAGTGCCTTCGTCAGGGTTTTTTTCTTTCTTAATTTAACAAATTTAATAATAATTGACAAATTAAAAAATTTTTAAATTCAAAAAACAAAAAATATAAAAATATTTCTTTGTTTTTTGAATTTAAAAATTTTTTAATTTGTCAATTATTATTAAATTTGTTAAATTAAGAAAGAAAAAAACCCTGACGAAGGCACTCAAGGAAGTGCCGAAATCTTGGTTTTAAATAAAAGATAAAAAGTTTTTTATATTTAAAAAAAGACCTCAAGCTTAAAAAATTAGTAATAATTTAAATTTCGCTATTTAATAGAGTTTAAATCTAGGAACAAATGACTATTCTCTTAGATGAAATACTTAACAAAAATCATACTCAATGTTGTTGAATTAAATCTTTATCTTAAATTAAGCCAACCTAAGCCATTTGTACCACCCACAACAAGAGTAATATTATGTGCCATTAAAGATTTTATTAAACTTTTATGCAATATTTTACATTTTAAAACTACACTTCCCCGGAAATGTAACGCATTACTGGGTGAAATAATTTTTCGTTTTTAATTATAATAAAAGCCAACAATATGAAAATGTACTTACTATATTACTATAGTTATTTATGTATATGTACATTAAAAGCAAATGATGTCAATTGCATACATTTAGGCGGCTAGTATATATATACAAATATGAATGTATATATGTATGTATATTAAATTGTGCATTATTTTAGCTTTATTGCTGGCTTGTATAAGGGAATTACGTGGTACATAGTAGGCATTATTTAAAACCATTAAAAATGTATAATGGAGCGTTTAAATAGTAAAAATAAAAATAACTAAAGGGGAGGATTTAAAAATATAATATGTATAAAATTGTATCAATTTAGCCGTTCTACTGCTTTTAGTATTTTACTAATTAATACAAATGTTTTTAAGGTCTTTGCTTAAATTTCTGAGAATTTAACAAAATTAAAAAAAATATATAAAAAACTTTCACAGGAATTTTAGTTTTTTTTAACAAAGTGCAAAAAAAAGTTTTCAAATATTTTAAAAACATAAATAGCATTGAAAACCTAGAAATTACTGTCAAAAGTTAAAGGTAAAAAAATTATAAACATTTCAGTTAAACTGTAAAATGTTACAAATTATACAAATTTTGAAAACATTTAAAAATTTTAAAATAATTTTAGCTGATTGAATGCCTATTAAACTAGAATTTCAGAAATACCCAAAGCTTGAAAAATAATTGAAATTGAGTAACAGAAATTAGCAAAAAGTAGCAAAATCAAACATTTTTGCAAATTTTTATAAAACTTGAAAAATTTTTAATTTATTTTCGAATAAAAAATTCCCAAATAATTTTGTTTTAGATTTTCTCTAATCTTACTAACTAAAAAAACATTTAGGATTTTGTGAAATTTTTTTTTGAAAAATTAATTTAGAAAAACTTTTGATTTTTCAACATAATTTTACATTTTCAGAGGAAATTTTAAACAAATTTTTAAATATTTGTATAAAATTTGTAGCATATAAAACTAGAAATAACAGCCAATTTTTCTGTTATAAATAAATTTTTAAAATCAAATTTATAGTGTAAATTTAACCCCCTTCAAAATGACCTTCCAAATTTTTCATTAATACTGAAGTTTATATGACATAAAAAATTTTTTTTATTAAAATGAAAATGAAATAAAATTTCTTCTAAAATTTACAAGGGAAATTAAATAAACTTTCTAACAACATCAAATCTTTGGAAAACATTTAACATACGAATATATTGCCAAACATAAAAGAAACCATCAAACAAATTAATCTAAAAACTCAAAAATATACATTATTTCCACCAGTTACACAAAAAAAGTTGACAACATAGTTATTTTAGTTTTAGTCAAATTAGTTTTAGATAAATAAAAATCTTCACAAATTACTTATTCAAATTTAAATTTGACTATTTTCTAGAATTGTCGCAATGTCACCGAAACTCACACACCCTGTCTGGGCCATGAATACCAGTGCAAGGATCGTATTACCTGCTTACATCCCAGCTGGTTGTGTGATAGTGAATGCGATTGTCCCGGTTGTGATGATGAGGTCGATCAAAATTGCAAAAATAACACCTGTCGTCCGGATCAATTTCAATGCGCCGATCGTTCTTGTATTGCCGGACATCTTATTTGCAATGGTGAATTTGATTGTAGCGACAAAAGTGATGAACTTAATTGCGGTAAGTTGCTGCTGCGTAATTTAAACAGATTTTAATTGCAATTAATTTTTATTGTAACAACTTAAATTGTGTTATATTTTTAATTATAACAGGCATTCATAAGGAAACTGTATGTAATACTACCGCACAATTTGATTGCGGTGGCGGTCAATGTATTGCTCTTGCCAAAGTATGTGACAAACATAAAGACTGTCCGGATGGTGAGGATGAGCCAGCCAATAAATGTGATATAAATGAGTGTTCCACAAATAATGGTGGCTGCATGCACAAGTGCATTGATCAACCCATTGGCTATAAATGTGAATGCGAAACAGGGTAAGTGGAATTAAGAAGCTTTAAATAAATTGATTCAATTTAATTTAAACAAATTTTCAGTTTGTTTTCTTAAAAAAATCAATAAGTTAAAAAAAAAATTTTTTAAATTTTTATCAGAATTTTAGTTTTTATTAGATTTTATTAAAAATATTTCTAAAAATTTATAAAATTTTGCCAGCTTTTAAAACTACAGACAACTGCCAATAATTTTAATTTAAAATATCTAATAAAGCCAGGTTCCATTTGCAAATCTGAGCTTAGTCAAAATTACCCTTTAATTTTGAAAATGTTCGTTTTTTTTAAATAATTTTTTGTTTTTTATTAAGTAATTTTTTTAAGCTTGAGGTCACTTTTTGTTTTTTATAAAAGATTTTTTATTTCTATATATAATTAACTCGATATTTCGATTTCCTTTGGAAATCTTCTTCAGGAGTAATTTTAATATTATAACAAATTTTTTATGTGTTATAATATTAAAATTACTCCTGAAGAAGATTTCCAAAGGAAATCGAAATATCGAGTTAATTATATATAGAAATAAAAAATCTTTTATAAAAAACAAAAAGTGACCTCAAGCTTAAAAAAATTACTTAATAAAAATCATAAAAAAGGTCGAAGAAAATAGAATAAAATTATAATTTTTTGTTTAAAAACAAAAACAATGTAAAATTGTATGTGTTTTAAAATTTTATAAAAAACTATAAATTTTTCGGGCTTATATTGCAACTCAAACTGAAAAATTTATAAAATTTGAATTTGTTAATACATTATTTTTTTAAATTAATTCACCAAATTGTTGTTATATTCAAGCTTTAAAAGTTAAGTTAATTTTCGTTTGGAAAAAATTAATAAATTTTTATAAAATTTAAATTTTGTTAAATTAATGAATTGTATTAGATATTTAGTTGTTTAAGAAATTTGTTAAAGAATTTTCAAATATGTTGCTTGAAGTTATTTAATATACAAACTAGAGACAATTGGCTTTATTTAAAATACACCAATACTCCCTTTGCGTCGGGGTAACGTTCCAAAAAAAACACGACGCAAATTGAAACGATGCAAAGTGAATTAAGATTTTCTATAGCAAACCATGTAAAGTTCGATGATAGGTTCTAGAGTTAAGCATTATCGTTCTATAATGCTTTACTTTTTTATGTCATCAAATAAGATTTTTGCTTTTGTCTCAAATACCATTTTACTTAATGATGTTCTCTGCGTAACTTGATTTTCAATCCAATCAATCCAAAAAGCAAGGATCATCAAAGCAATTCTTGTACGGGTCATCGTTTTAGCATCTAATAATATAAAAGATATTGTAAAAATTAAAGACTCGAACCCAAAACAACGCAACCTCGAAAATTAACGACGCACAGTGAAAATTAGTACTAATGAAGCAGCGACGCAACTTCGCAAAAAAAAACGCAAAACGAAAAGACGTAAAACGAGGGGTTGGTGTATAATCACCCTTATTCTGTTTCGCTTCGTCGACACAAGACGACATCGTTTCTTGCAAATCCATATTCTCGTTGTCAATATTGCCATTTTTCGATGACTTTCGACATTGTTTGAAATTCTGTAACTTGAAGTGACGTCGATATTGCCTTTCATTTTGTTGGCGGTCTTTTTAATAATCGTGTTGTGTTGTTATGTGTTGTATTCTTTTGTGTACAAAGAAGAATTTGAAAAAAAAATTTAAATAATAAAAATAACTGTATAAAGAAAGAAATTTGATTTAAAAAATATGGAAAAACAATTACAAACACAAAAAATTTGAAAAGCTGGTGAAAGAACTGAAAAAATCTGGCTTCAGTTGGTTTTTGGTGAAATTTTTCAAATCATTTCCAAGATTTTATCACTAATAGAGTTTTCAAAATTTAATTCAAATGAAATTTTTTTTTGTCGGCCAAGCGTATTTTTGAATCGGCGGAGCTTTAAAGTTTGTAATATATTTAGCTATATCTTGAAAACTACATTTATTTATGAGACGATATGTATATATCAAATGATAGGTATTTTAAAGACCTTATGTGGACCATATATAAATCACTTTCGGAAAATAATTTTTTGATCCGATAGTTTCTTTAAAAAATCAAAAAATCCGAGAAATACGTCTATATGAGTAAGTAAATAAATTACAAAATTTAAAAGTCAAGAAATTAAGGTTTAATTTGAGATCTCATATAACAGTGTAGGTAATATAGATCCGAAGATATCAAAGAAAGATTATGACATTTCAACATAAAAATACGAGAAGATTTTACTGTGCGAAGCCGGCGTTTTGTATACCATAGAGAAGAAAATCCCTTGTTGTTTTCTTCTTCGCTGGAACCCGAATCTGGAAATTTTATTTTAATATACGAGTAGGTACAAATAAAAAAAGTTTTTAATTAGTCACAAAGTTTTCTTTGTACCAAAAAAAAATAAACAAAACGAATCAGCTGACTCAAACATTAGTGCCCTTATTCATAGAAAATTAAAGTAGACTTCTTTAAGTACTTTAAGAAAATTTTGTCTAAAAGCCCACTTCAAACCTACTTTATTTTTTATGAATACGGCAGTAGATACATATGCATGTGTGTTGTATGTAGCGATAATAAGACGACGCCGATACAAGACTGTTGGGGAATACCAAATTTGTATTGATGTCGTGTTAAAGTGATGTTGACTCAAAATTGACGACGACGCCAAACAGAATAAGGGTGAATATTTATAATATATCTTAAGCCCTTCAGAAGTTACAGCTTAAACATTTTTCAAAAATTGTACGTCAAATTCTTTTATGTAATTAAGATTTAGGATTAGTCGTTATTAGGAATGGAATAAGTATCAAATTTTAAAATTATAACAGCTTGATATAAAAATCTACAAAACTGTGCAAATTTTCTTTTAACTTACAGAAATTACTATTTCCCCTAACCATTATATTTCTGTTAACTTGTTCATTAAAATACATGTTTGCTGCTCTTTTAAATCCCTATGGTCATGTTTTAATTTCAATATTTACACAAATTGTCATTCAAGTAATTTTTTTTTCGTTTTCTTTTTCGTTTCATCTGCAGGTACAAATTAATTAATAATAAATCCTGTGTGGATATTGATGAGTGTGCCCAAAATCCAGGAGCATGTTCACAAATTTGTATTAATGAAATTGGTGGCTATAAATGCGAGTGCATGGATGGCTATATGCGTGATCCGCGCAATCATACACGCTGTAAGGCAACGGAAGGGCATGCATCACTTCTGCTGGCACGTCGTCATGATATACGCAAAATAGCTCTGGATCATATGGAAATGACATCAATTGTGAATAATACAAAATCGGCGACAGCCTTAGATTTTGTATTTCGCACCGGCATGATATTCTGGAGTGATGTGACCACACAAAGCATTTACAAGTAAGTACAGAAATTTCTGAATGAATGACTGCCATCCAGTCAATACAATACGATGATTTTTGACGCGATTTATTATTTTCATTTGAAACCATTGTGCAAATTGTATTTGGTAGGGGGACCGGGGGAGGGTCTAAGGTTATGTAAGGAAAAATTCCATGAATATATAAATAGATTTGAAAAGGTGGTTGCTGATATTGGAGGGAGATAGGCTGGTATTGTAAATTATAAAGGTACTTGTTTAAAAATTTTAGAAAAGGGTTGACTGGTTGATTGAGTTGCTGCTGTCTGTTTCCTGTATTTGATTTTTGTTTCACTTCGTAACATGTCGCTGGAGTTGTGGACAAATTTCATTGTGTTAAAATGAAATTTCTGAGTGTTCAAAGACAGCTTTATTGTTTATGTATGTGTCTCTACTATTGCATATGAGTTTTACGGAATTGTGTGGTGTCACAATTTAAAATCTCTATAAAGCTTTCTAATGCGAAATTTAACTTAAAACCATAGGAGGTCTGTTGTTGTGTTTTTTTCCAAAAGGTAGCTTTTAAATTGAAATTTTCTATTCATCAAACATATGTATGTAGACTTTTGTTTACAAAAAGGTGGTTAATTATAGCGGAAAGGGAAATTTTAAATAGATTTTATGAATAGCAAGTGCGTGTGGTTTTCAGAATTAAAAGTCATGAGGTGTTTAGAGAAAGACTAAATTAATTAATTTTGATTTTAAATTCCAAACAGAGGAAATTTTAAAATAATTTATAGCAAAGCATTATTATTTATAAGTCTTCTTTTATGTAAATAAAACAATAAACGCCTCAACCTTATTTGCAAATTTTTGTTTAAAGCCTTCAAAAGGTTTTAACCCTCCGATGAGTGACAGTTCTGCATTTCACGGCCGTGTGAAAAGGTCCCTACGGACCTTTTTTGTAGTGGCCGAAGTAGGAGTAATTTCAGTTTGAAAAGGCAAAAAGGTTCTTAGGGACCTTCTCACTCATCGGAGGGTTAATACAGTTAATTTTATAAATATTTTCCAAACATCAACAGAAACATTAAAATAAAAGTTTGAAATAAAAGTTTGAAATATTCGACCTCGAGCTTGAGTATTTATAAATTTGGGATCAAACATTAAAATATTTAAATTTGTTAAATTTAACTCAAATATTTTATCACAATATAAATTTGAAATTTTTCAAATATTTCCCAGAATTTTAGTATTTTCTTAATATTATTGTCAATAATAACTAAAAATCTTTACTAACATGTTTCAAAAAGCCCGTTCAAAAAGACCTTAAAATTTTTTTCTGGAGTAAATTCACTTTATTAAGAAAATTTCCTTGACAAAAAGTAAAATATTGAAATAATTTCTGTTTATTTAGAAGCTCCAACAACAAACTTTAGACCGTTGTTCAGTTTTTTTTAAATTTGGTGGCATAAGCTAAAATTTGAAAATTCGCAAATATGAAAAAAAAAATTTTAATTTCTTTAAATTAGTGAAAATTAAGCATTTTTCCAAAGTTATGCATTGAAACTACACAAAGCTTGGTTTCAGAATATTTTACCACTTTTTAAGCTATAATTTTGTTTTGTTTTTTGCACTGCTGGATTTTGGAAATTTTTCTCAAATAAAAAATATGCCCTTCAAATTTTTCAAGAATTTTTAAAAATTATGTAAAGCGTGATCCATTTCGCCTACTTTTTTAAAGAAAAAAAAAACACAGAAAATTCAAATTTGTTTGAATGGGGAATGTTTATTATCATTTGAAAGAACGTTCTTTGGCATTTATTTTTTGAAGATTATGTCTATCAAATGTTGGCCATTGCTACGTCGCAGATGGTCTATCCGTTGAGTCCAATTTTCGATGACTCGTTCGAGCATTTCGACTGGTAACTGGCGAATGACACGCGTGATATTATCCTCCAAGGCCTGAATCGAAGCAGGTTTGTCCGCATAAACTTTAGACTTGACATATCCCCACAAGGAAAAGTCTTACGGTGTGATATCACACAATCTTGGTGGCCAATCGACCGGCCCAAAACGTGAAATTATGTGCTCAACGAAGTGTTCTCTCAATAAATACATTGATTGATGCGATGTGTGGGAAGTGGCGCCGTCTTGCTGAAACCAAATATGGCCGAGATCACGAGCATCAAATAGTCGGTTATTATGGCACAATAACGGTCGTCATTGACGGTTACGTTCGCACCGGCATCATTTTTAAAGAAATATATACCGATGATTCTACCGACCCACAAACCACACCAAACCGTTGTTTTTGCTGGATGAAGAAGTGGCAGTTCTTGAATCTCTTTAGGTTGCTCTTCGTCTCAAATGCGAAAATTTTCTTTGAGCCAGAAATGAGCCAAAATTTGCCTTGAAAACGTCGGCTGTTCTCGGAACTTTTCAAGAGCCCATAGAGCAAAGCGATGTCGCTTGTTCAGGCGTAAGTCTTTCCATTATGAAATGCCAAACATTACTAAACGAAAATAACATGACAGCATGACACGACTCACACGTGATCTGTCAAAAAAAAGGTTTTGGAAATAGTATCTCTACTTGAATCACCCTTTATGACAATACAACAGATATTTTGAAATTCTCATTTAAGATGAATTAAAGCTGTATTTGGCTTATCAGGGATGGAATTTAAAAATACATATACAGCCCAATCATGAATAAAAATTCCGCCGGAGTTTTTTCTCTTTTCCCAGTTTTACTATTCAAATTCAATGTTAAATAATAAAAACGGGAAAAAACTCCCGCGAATTTTTTATTCATGATTGGACTGATATATTTTAAAATCCATTAAAAGTTACCTTTTAAAGTAAACATTTTTAACAAATCTAAATAAAATTAATTGAATTGCGTTTATTTTTTTTTTATATTTTTTTAAATAAAATTATAAATTTTTTTGTAAATTTTCATCAGAATTTTAGTATTTTTAAATTTTGTTTTGTAAATATTAAAATATTTTAAAAATTTGTTTAAACAATAAAATACTAAATAAAAATTATAAACAAAATCTTTATTTATGTGAAAATTTGAAGCAGTTCATTAAATTATAACAGAAATGTTTGTGATAATATGAAAAATTAATATATTTTATATAATTTTTAAAAAGATTAGACAACCAGATTTATTAACCTCCTGGCCCACAATGTCAAACGATAACGTTCGCAAACTTTTTATCGTAACTATTTTTTACTCAATCAAGTTTGTTTATTCCATAATCAAGTTTGTGTCTTAAGTCTTATCTAAGCGAACGTTATCGTTCCACATCGTGGGCCATGGGGTAAATTTGCTGCCATGTAACCAGATTTAAGGAAGTTGTAACACGAAAAATGTTGAAGATTAAAAAAAAAAAAAAAAAATTTTAAATTAAATTTGTTTTAAAATTATTAAACACGTGAAGAAATTTAATTAAAAGTTTTAAATCTATTGCTGACTTGGCAGAAATTTAATTTTTAACAAAATTTTTCAAAATTGCATTAAATTTTCACATTGCTTAAAACTCAATGGAACAGAATGTTATTAATGTAGTGGCTGTCAAGTGTGGCTAAATTAGTCAGGCTACTAAAATATATATAGTACAAATGTACTTTTTATAAAATGACATTAAATTGTTAGTTTCATGCTGAATAACATTTTAAATTAATTTGAAAAAAGAAAAAAGAAAAAAAAAACTAAAACTCATTGTTAATTTTATTGATTCCTTTTATTTTCTGTTTGTTTTGTATTTTTTCCTACCACATCATATAGAGCACCCATTGATGAGGGCAACGATAAAACAATTGTACTGAAAGAGCATACAGTAACCTCAGATGGTTTGGCTGTCGATTGGATTTACAATCATATATACTTTACGGATACCCACAGATGTACCATTGAATTGACAAACTTTGATGGCAATATGGGTAAAGTGCTCATAGAAGATGAATTGGATATACCACGTTCAATAGCATTGGATCCCATTGAAGGGTAAGTGAATATGAATAGAGTAGTACAATAAAACATATAAAAACAAAACTACTCGTATAAGTAAAAGTGATAGCAACCACATAAACATACGATAGCAGACAAACAACACTTAATATTGTTGGTAGAGAAGCTACAAAATGTGGTAACAAAAAAAAAAAAAAAACAAACAAAAATAACAAAATAACGAATATCCCTTGATTGACACTTGACATGATGCTGCTGATGATCAAAAAAAAAAAAAAAACAACCAAAAATATGTTTCAGAAAAAAGAGAAGCATATGACATGACCTCCTTCAGACTTAAGTTTTCACAAACAAACAAAACAATAACAGGACCAACAACAAAACACGG
Organism: Bellardia bayeri; assembly: GCA_950370525.1. Taxonomy (NCBI): domain Eukaryota; kingdom Metazoa; phylum Arthropoda; class Insecta; order Diptera; family Calliphoridae; genus Bellardia; species Bellardia bayeri. The sequence goes on along the minus strand of OX493264.1, from coordinate 7,396,810 downwards.
CATTGTAAAAAAAAACCAATATGGCCACATACCCACTGTACTCGTACATTGTAATATGCCTTTTTTAACCATGTCATGGTACTGCAAATAAAAAAAAAAAAATAAAAATAAAAAAAACTATGCCACGATAGCAGCAATACAAATAAACACTTTTGGCATTTCAAAAATGAAAAAATGATTACCAACACCACAGAGAACACACTACATGAAATTTATTTTTGTTGTTATTGTTGTTAAGGACATGATATCATCACCTCCTTTACAAAATATTTTATTTTCCTTGTCTCCCCCTTCAGATGGATGTATTGGTCGGATTGGGGTGCCTCGCCTCGCATCGAACGTGCTGGCATGGATGGTTCACATCGCACCACAATTATCAACTATGATGTCAAGTGGCCAAATGGCATTACTCTGGATTTGGTACGCAAGCGAATCTATTGGGTTGATGGTAAATTAAACATCATCTCATCTGCAAATTATGATGGTTCACAGCGACGTCAGATTTTATATTCAACGGAATATTTGCGTCATCCCTTCTCCATCACCACATTTGAAGATTACATTTACTGGACAGATTGGGATAAACAGACCGTATTCAAGGCAAATAAATTCAATGGAGAAGGTGTTGAACCCATCACCGCTGTCCATATGGTAAGCTTTAGTGTGTTTCGGAGATAACATTTTTTAGCCAAGCGCTGGTTGTGTGAACATGTTTAAGTAACAAAAATGTTGGGAAATTGAAAGTCACAGTTAAACTTTGCTGTTTTTTTAAAGTTGAGTTTAAAAAAAAAAAAAAATTAAACAAAGTTTAATTATATCTTGAAATGTTAAACGGAAAGCTTTTGATATACTGGAATGGTAACTAGTTGTTATTTTTCTGGTGTTTATATATTTTGTCACTTTAGTTTTAAAAGGAATTTCGCAGCAAAAAAAAATAGAATATTAAGTTTTTAAGCTGAAAGTCCATACCAAGCGTTTACGCGTTTCTCGCGTTCTCAGCAACTTTAAAAAAACTAGAATCAGCGTAGTCGTACATTTTAAGTTACACACTTAAAAGCGTAGGAAGCGTTGACGCTTGAGAAGCGAAAAGTTCGTTTACTTTCTACTTTTGCAAGCGTCGAACAGCTGACATTGACAAATGCAAAGCAAATTTATTTTAAAGGCGATGTCACTAAAAAAATGACAGCTGAAAAAACATTTTTTATATGAAATTGACAAACCAACCGATAAAAAACTTCATATAAAAACAAAATTAGCTGGGCTTACGGCATCACCTCCGCAAGTACAAACACAAATGATTGGCGCGAAAAATCTTCACATGTAACTTTAAATTCTTGATGCTTAAAACGTTTAAAAAGCTGCTATAAACGCGTTGACGCTAAAACGCGAGTTGTGGACCTCCAGCTTTAAAAATAATTTTCAAATATTTTTGAATATATATTTAAAACTATAAATATTTCCTTAATCTAGATGCAATTAGACCTGTCAACAGGACCACTAATCATGTGACATCACAACTCTAGAATTATGTAAAGTCAAAACTCTTCGTCTATAAACTAGCTGCGATTTAAGACTTGGAAAGCGTTATCCTAAATTGGAACTTCACGGTGCATAATCTACAGCGTGGTCTATTTGCATGCCGCTTTTCACATTTGAATGATATTATCTTCAAAAAATAAATCCAGATATTAAGATTTTTGATAAAAAGTCTAACATCGAATTAGTTTTTAATTGTTTTATTTAAAATTTTCTCATAAAATTTTGAAGCAATGAGTGTCATCGTAAATATTTGAATTTCTAGTTTCTATATAGTGCAAAATAAAATGTGAACTTTAATATTCAATTCGGAAATTAATGAAATCAAACTTGTTTCATTAAATTAAATAAAGTAGGCGTGGCAGGGGGCGTTATAAAATTAATCAATTTTTTTGCCCAATTCCCACTCTACCATATGCAAAAGGTTTCATTTCAATCCAAGCTGTAGATTACGAGTTATAGCCGTTAAAAGAAAATTGTCATTAAATATTTGCTTGCTATACAATTCTGTTCACCTGTTACAAGCCAAAAAAAAAAAATTAAAAATTTTCACAACTTTTGTGAGCAAAAAGACTGGTTATTTAATTTTCGATTATCTCATTAAGTTGTGAACCGATTTAAACCAAATATGTATCGTTGGAAAGCTATTGAATTCTAGTTTCTACTGCAATTGATTAAAAAGCTTGACTTTAATATTCTGCCAGAGTAGTACAGAAACAAACGTTTTTCTTTAAATTGTGCAAAGTAGGCGTAGTAAGGGGTGGTAAAATATTAAACTATAGTAAAGTTTTAAACTACTTCTATTATCTCCCAAAAGTTTCATGGCAATGTATACTGTTGTTTCGGAGTTACAGCCGTTTAAGGAAAATGTATAATAAGCATTTTAATGTAACGCTTATTACTGACAAAAAAAACTATAGCATAATTTTAGGCTGTCAATAAAAATTGCTACAAATAAGGAAATATGTATATGAAAAACTTTAATTTCATTGTAAGGATTGAATTATTATTTGAAAGTAATTGTTGTGGACTGAGTCATAAAATTAAAACTTTGTATTTCTTTTTATTTAAGAAAACAAACAAAAATAAAACAAAATTTCATTGAAATAAGAATAAAAATCGTCATATGTATTTATTTTATATTAAAGCATACAAAATCTTGTTTGCAACACATAAATTTATTTATGTCTTTACAAAATAAGAACATAAAAGTGAAGTTTAACACAAAAGTTTGAAATAAATGTGAAATGTGAGTTATTAAATTGTCGATGCTCATCTTCGACTGGGTACTTTATTGTTTCAGCTACTTCCTGCTCAGATGATTGGCAATATCCACAGAATCTTTAAGCGTTTGTAAATATTTCTAAACCGCCAGCATTTTGTTATTCACCATTAAAACATTCATTAGCTGATAATTTTTGAATATAAAAATGTTAGGCAACAATCTCTATAAAAGCATCATGTGCAGAGCACTTCAAAATAGTTTAATTGAAGAGTGTCTTTTCAGAACAATAACAATAGTAACAGAACAGCCCAGTCATGGAAAACCTGCAATAAGTAAGAAAATGTTTAGAATTTATCTATTTTTTTTTATAAATTAGGATTTAAAGACTTTTTGTTGGCACAAGCTAAGGCTGTAGTAGGCAAGACCACTTTTAATTTAAAGTTTTTATCAAGGTTTTTGTCATACCCCACCGAATGGTATATTGTTTGAGTGCATTCTTTACCTGAAAAATAAACAAATAAAATAAAATTACAAATGGAAATTTAAAATAAAAACATTTTTAAATAGCGTCAGTTAAGCATTAGAATTTATCAGTTATCATTAGATAAACTTGAGGCTGCTAATATTTATTTAAATTTTTAAATAAAATTATTGTCTAAAATTCTTATTTATGTCTAATTAAAAGCCACGTGAAAAACGGCTTTATAAATTTTGAAATTATGGCGACGATTACCGTTCACAACACTAAAGGTATTGTGACCATTTGGCAAATATTTAAATAGCACAAATTTGTTTGACGCTGTTTACTGTTACAAAATTTTTGCAAGATCAAACAACATTAAATAAATTAAAACTAAATATTTGTTGTGATTTGGCTTAAATAAGAAAAGGTTTTTTTTAAATAAATTAACGAGTTCAAATATATGTTATTTAGTGGTTATGTCTTTTTCGGTAAATATTTACTAAGTGTGACTGTACCTTAAGTATGTTGTATGTTGTATGTATGTTGTAAACTGTGATTACGATTTACAACACTTATCGGCTTAAGCGTATGAAAAATGCATTTTTCAACATTTTCAAAAATTTATATAGAACTAATTTACACGAAGCAATTCATTAAGCTAAGCTGATTATTAGATATCGGGGTGAAATAAAGATCTTTTTTTTAGCAATTGTACTAGCAATTTCTTATTCGTATTACATATGTGTATGCATACATATGTGCGTAAGCAATAAGAATTGTGATGTGTGAACAGCGAAGAAATTTCAAGGAAAAAAACCTTTTCAATCAAAATTGCTTCGTGTAAATTGGGACATATTTTGTTAGTAACATTTCTAGTTTAACCCCCTGGCCCACGATGTCAAACAATAACGTTCGCTTAGATAAGACTTAAGACACAAACTTTTTATCGTATCTATTTTTTACTCAATCAAGTTTGTTTATTCCACAATCAAGTTTGTGTCTTAAGTCTTATCTAAGCGAACTTTCGACATCGTGGGCCAGGGGGTTATACATTTTTATATAAGAGCTTTAAATTGATACAAACATTTTAAACTATGATATGTACAAACTTAAAAATCCCTACAAAAAAATTGATATTTAAAAAATCTCAAACTAATTTTAAGTATTTTTTAAAAGGAAAAAAATATTATTAAAAGAATGAATTTTATGTAGATTTGTTTTTAATATTTTCTTTTTATTTTCGAAATAAATTTTTGGCAAACAATTTCTTCAGAATAACGGCTTTTTAAGTATTTTCTTAAGAAAATTTTAAAATATTTTAATTTGTTTTACAACAATAAACACTAGAAGTAACTGCCAATATATAAAATAAATAAAATAAATTATAGTGTAAAATTCTTGTTTATGCCTATTTGCCAGCCATGTCAAAAAGGTTCTCTAAATTTTATATTCCTAAAAGAAAATCAATATTATCAAAAACATTCAATAAATATAAATTTTTTTAAAGTTTAAGCCATAAGTTTTAAATTGATAATAACATTTTGAACTATGTACAACAACTAACGACTCTTCCAGTGAAATGTAAAAAGTAAAAAATCCGTAAAAATTTGTTTGAAATTAAAAAAAAAACTGCGTAAGCATTACTAAGGAAGCAATATTTACTGCAAATATAGTTACATATTACTAAATAATAATAAAGAATAAAATTACAAATTAATGGTGGACAGTTTTTCATTTTAAAATGCAAATACAATTTACAAAAATTGTATTTATAAACAAACTTTTAAATTTAATCGAGCTTTTAGAGCTAGTTTTTTACTTGTCAGTAAAACTAAGCTTAACACACTGTTATATTAAGCCTCATTTAACTACTTACTGATTGTGTTTCTAAGTAGTGGATTACCTCCTGTCAATTTTGTTAGCATTGCCGTACTGTTCAGTCAAAATACATATGGCATTCCTCCTATTTTTTATATAAATATGGATATCTTAAATTTTCGCAAAAAATCAAACCAACGTATCCTAAGGAATTCTAAAAATTACAATTTGCAATTGTTAGAAATGAATTATTATTTAGTTTTTTCTCTTTCTTTGAATCTTTAAAAGAATTCGGCGTCGGTATAAATGTAGAAATGATTTGGACGTGTCCTTATTGTTCGTATCTTTCTAACAATTGACATATTTAAGTTATTATATGTATGTGTTTGAATCACTTAAATCCTCATCATGTCGTAAATTTCTTTTCACTTGTTGAATTGTTTATTTTATTTTTCAGCTGTTTGTATTTTGACATTTTATATCTAGGTTTAACTCACCAATGATGCTCAGTTAAACCTAGATTATATATCAAATAAATAATAACTGAGAAACACAATTTTTAGTTTAATCTAAGTTTAAGCGAAAAATGTAGATTATCTTTATCCCAGAAACTAGCTCTTAGAGTTTTTTTTTTTAAATTAAATCTTATACTCTTAAAGTTACTGATACAGATAAAGAAAACCTTTTAAATATCTGGAAACATGTTTTCCCAAAAATAGTAACCTTCCTTTAAATAAATTTACTTTTTTTTTAGTTTTCCTTTAAACGTACACCTTAAAATATTGCACTCAGCTGCTGAGACTTATTCACTCAGTTTTGAAAATTTTGTAACGATTTTCTACTGATTTATCTTTTAAATTAAAGAAATATATATATATATATATAGAGAGAGAGAGAGAGAGAAAAAAAACCTTCCATTATGCTTACGAAATTCTTGGTATTACAAACATAATCCTTTACTTTTTTCAGCTCATAAGTGTGAACATTGTGGCCTCTCATGTATAGTTCTTCTTGCTTGCTGTATTTTATTTTCTTTCCACTATATTTTATTATTTGTTTCCTTATGGTCCCATGATAAATGTTATGAAGCAGTGTGAGTGGAGTGTGTGCGTATATATGCGTTTGAGGATGGCTTTTAAGCAAGAGTGCACGTTTTATAGTTCTCATATACTCGTACTCGTGGCAAACAGATATAAATCTTATAAATTATGAAAGAAATTCTGTCACAACGATGTTTGGTTGTTCGTTTTGTTTGGTTGTGTGAAATTTTTACACAGTTTTCGCAAGGAAAAGGAAAGGAGCCACAGCAGCAAAAAATTACCAACAAGGATTTCCTTATACCCACACACACACACTCACCCATTCACTCACTCACTCATTCGCAAACATAAAATCATAAATTATGCAATAAAAACAAAACATTCGCCTTGTATTACATGTAAATGAAATATTTTGACCGCATCTGTTTGAGAAAACAAACTGGTGCTTGGTTGCTGTTTGGTGTTTGCCACACACAGCTGCATATTGCATACAACATTCAGTCAAACACTAACACACACACACACATGTCCATGAGAGTGTGTGCTAAAAAAAACGAGGCAATTTTAAAGGAAGTGCAACAATAAATTTGTCTGCTATGCGGTGAAGTATGTTCATCCTTTGAGAATTCTTCTTGTAAATTTTGGCATGGCATGATGTTAAGAGCCAGCTTTTCTGTTCTTTTGGTTTTTAAAAGAAAATTGTTTAAATTAAATATTGTGAAGACAGTTTTATGATGTTATGTGCAGAGGGCGTTCGTGAAAAGACAAGGTGGAATTTTTTGCATTATATGTATTAAATTAAATTCTTAAAAAGTCAATTATTTTGTGATTTCGTTTAAATATAATAATAATGTTTACCTTTAAGTACAAAAACTGAAAGCCTTAAGCATTCTGTAAAGGATTAGGCAATTTTGAAGCGTTTTAAGTATTATCTTATGCTTTACATACAATTTTAAGTATTATAAAAGCTTTAAGGCTTCATTAGTCTTTAAACTTCTGTTCCGTGTCGTTCTGTTGTTAAATTTTTGTAGTTAGTTTTTCCGTATAAACGTGTCAGCTGTTTTAGGTAAACAGACAGACAACAGACAGACAGCGAAAATAAATCAAAAAGTTTTTCTGTTTGAATAAAACATTACTTTCGACTAAAGTAATGAGTTTTTCGTCATCCATCGTTTATTTTTTATATTTTTATAACTTTTATACAAAAACTTAATTAAATTCAAAGAAATTGAAAATTTTTGTAATAAACCAAACATTTTTTTTGTTGTTCGGATGTCAGCTGTTTTGTGCTGACACTTACAATTACTTAGCAAATTTTTGTTTACAACAGGTTCGTCCGCAACGGCACGGAAAGTAACAAAACAACTAACGACTTCTACACATTTTGTATTTAACAGAATCAAGTCAGCTGATTCGAAACGGAACAGAAAGTAAAGACCTCCCAATTCAAGCCAATTTTTATATGGAAATCTGTCTTAATAAACGTTTGTTAAATTTAATAATCGTTTTTGAATAAGTAGGTAACTGCCGTATTCATAAAAAATAAAGTAGGTTTGAAGTGTGCTTTTAGACAAAATTTTCATACAAAAGTTTCTTAAAGGACATTTGAATTTTTAATTTTTTCTGAATAAGACTGTAATTCTGCCTTTATGGTTTTTCTTTGAAAACTTGCAAATTTTCTGAAAAACTAAATTTTAATTATTACAAAAAGAGATACATTTTTCACAAAGCTCTAATGTTTATAAAAGCTTTAAGGCTATTCTTTGAAAACTTGCAAAATTTAAAAAAAAACTAACTATTATTAAAAAAATATAAGTATTCTACAGAAATTAAATTTTATTTGTCTAAAAACCTTGATTTTTTAAATAAAATTTTAAATAAATTTTTTACAAGAATTTTAATTTTTTGAATTTTTTTTTTTTTATAAAATTAACAAATATTTTAGGACATCATACAACATTTAAAACTACAAAACACTGGCAACAATCTAGACTGCAAATATTATCAAAACTTTATTTTGATAAATTTGTAATAAAAACCATATTATTAAAAATTTTCAAATCTTTGGCAGTAAATTTCTGGAAATTTTTAAAGCAATTGAAATTTTATCACATTTTGTAAATAAAGTCATGATTAGTTACATTTATGGAAGTAAGCTAAAAAAAATCCAATTAATTTTTTTACAAGAATTTTAGTTTTTTACGAAAAAAAAAGTGTACAAAAATTACAAATATTTTAAAACTTCTTAAGGAATTTGAAACGCGAAACAACCGCCAACAATATAAAATACAGTTGTCATTATAAATTTATTTTGATGTGATGACCATATCATGACTGTCAAAACAGCTGTAAAAATTTTGAAAAAAAACCGTGGAAAATTAATTATTGAACAATTTTCAAATGTTTTGCAGAAAATTAACAGAAATTTTTATATCAGTAAAAAGATATTCATAACAGATTTTCAATACTTCCAAAGTTTTGAAAAAAAAAAATGTTATGATTATTTGTAAGCTGAAATAAAAATTTCAATAACTTTTTATCAAAAATTTTAGTTTTTTGGAAAAAAAATGTATAAGCATTTTAAAACTTTTTACGGAATTTAAAATAAGAGACAACTGCCAACAATATAAAATGAAGTTTTTAAAAAAAACTTATTTGCATGCATCCCTAACAAATCCCATCAAAAAAAGCTCTATAAATTTTTAAAAATGAAAAATATTGAAAAATTTTTAAATACTTTGCAGAAAATTTCCAGTAATTTGTATATTACAAAACAGCTTATATAACAGGCTTTTCATTGGTGCCAAAATGTTGAAAAAAAAATTGTTATGTTTATTTATAGAGAAGTAAGCTAAAATACAATTTCAATAAATTTTTTACAAGAATTTTAGTTTTTTAAAAATTGTTTTTATAAAAATCTCAAATATTTTAAATCTTATGGCGGCATTTAAAACTAGAAACAACTGTCAACAAAACTAAATGAAACCATTAACCAAAATAGATTTTGATGTAACAACTACAATCTTGACAAAATGTCTCTAAACAATTTTTTAAACTGTAGCGAAATTAAAATTTTAAAAATTTTTTAAACGAGTATGTATATTTTTTTGACTATTTTTAGAAATTTCTACAATGCTGGAAAGCTACTAAAGTAAGCTATTCAAAGCGGCACAGATTTAGTTAATAAAGTCCTGTTTGAATGTGGAGAAGCCAGTAGAAATTAGGAAATTAAGTGAAATTGTTACGAAAATCTTAAACATTTCACATTTTTTTTATAATTTTATTCTTCGATATTTTAACGAAGCAGGCCCAATGTAAATTTTATATTTAGTATATGAGTTCTCATATGTGTAGGCTTCTAATGCCCTTATTCATAAAAAATTAAAGTAGACTTCAAATGTACTTTAAGAAAATTTTGTATGAAAATTTTGGCTAAAAGCCCACTTCAAACCTACTTTGTTTTTTATGAATAAGGGCGTAAATTTTGATATTAGCAATATTTAACCATATTTAAAACAGTTTAAAGTCCATTTAATTCTTATTATAAATAACGTAAAATTTTTAATATACTTTACAGCTACAACATCCCATGGTCATCCATGTCTATCATCCCTATCGCCAACCCGATGGTGTCAATCATTGTCAGGCTGTCAATGGTCACTGTTCACATTTATGTCTGCCAGCGCCGCGCATTAACGAACACAGTCCACGTATATCGTGTGCCTGTCCCACCGGTCTCAAATTAATGGACGATAGACTGATGTGTGTTGAAGATCGTAAGTACAAAACAGTAATCATTTATCTTTTATATTACAAACAATTCCAGCAACACAGATAAGCCACCTTTTAAATTTTATTTACATTTATATTTTCAATTTAATTTTTTTTTTATTATAATATTATTTCATAAACAACTTGCCATTTTTGTTAATCATTTTTATTTCATTTAAAAACAAAATACAATCACCAAATGTTGTTGTGGTTACTATTTGTGTGATTATTTGTTGCTACAAATCATAAAACAGCCTTGCAAAAGAAACGTTTAGATGGATTTTCGCATGCCACAACAAAACCAAAGATGTACTTTAATTTTACTTCCTCTAAGTCATCGTCTGCAACAGCAACCTCCTCCACTTCCATGTCTTTGTCAAACTCCTCAGCATCATCGAAAGCAGACACAAATATGCCGTTGTCTGTTAACAATCTACCTCAAGAACAGCAAAACATAAAAGGTGGCCTAACAGGCCACCATGCTGGGCAAATGGCTCAAGAGCAGCACAGTAAGGGTATGGATTTCAACCTTCCACAAACTATTCCAAACTATAACTATTACAGTCACTACTCTAAACATTGTTGTCTGTCTAACACAAATTATTATACCTACATAATTTTTAATTTTGAAGCATTTTGAAAATCTACAAAGTTTTCTAAGAAATATTTTCCCTTAAAAAAAGAATAAGACAAAAAGCCTTTCCAAAAGGTGTAATTGGTGTCTTCTCTAACTTTTATACATACATAGTCGTATTTTGGTGTTGGTCATTTGTACTTTAACAAACATCCCTTAAGTCACTCTCCCAGTCCTCAAATCCAACACACTACTACAACTCATCACTACCACCGCTTACAACAACTAGTACTCCTACAATTACTGCACAATCCAACGCATTTACAAATTTCTAAATTTCATGTCCTTGGTTTGTATGTTAAACAATTTGGCCCAAAAAAAATATATGTATATATGTATGTCTATATACTCGTATATTTGTTTTCTTGTTGTGTTTCTATGTTATTTTTCTATTTTAGTTTTATTTTGCAACCTTGAATGTACATTTTACATTAGCAAAAGCTTTCAACAGTTACCAGAAATAATTAAAACAATTTTAAGCCCAAAATAACATGAAAGCAAAATAATGATTAAAATTTTTACAATTTATTTTACTTAAAAACAATTGCAAATAAAACCAACAACTAAACTATAAACAAATTCAGCCAAAGACCATTCTAAATGGGAAAAAATAAACTGAAATTTCACAAAAACATTGAATTAGCAATAAATAGGACACATCAAAAGTTGTAATTGTTAGTTTAAATTAACTACTTGTGTGTAAATGGTTTTGTGTGAATTGTTAAAAGAAATTAGTAACACTAATTTTAAAATTACCATTAAATAGTTCATGTTAAAAACTTGCACTTTTTGTATATAAACATTATCAATCAACCAAAGTTTTTATACAAAAATTTGCTCTCATCGAGACCAACATCTAATCTAACACGTTCTGTTTAATATAACAAGAGCATATATTTCTAATCAAACTTGCCCTCTATATATGCAACTTTGTCTAGAAAAACTAAAAACTTGCACTTTTCTGAGGGCAACTTAAAAAAAACTTGCTCTTTTTTATCACAACTTTTTATAGAAAACTTGCGCCTTTCTACCACATTTTTTTTTCTAAAAAAAATTTGCACTTTTCTAGGGCAACTTTTTCTAGAAAAACTTGCACTTTTCTAGCAGAACATTTTCTAGAAAAACTTTAACTTTTTTTAAAACTTGCACTTTTCTAGCGCAACTTTATCTATAAAAAACTTGCACTTTTCTAGCGGAATGTTTTCTAGAAAAACTTTCACCTTTCTAGCAGAACTTTTTCTATAAAAAACTTGAACTTTTCTAGAAAAACTTTCACCTTTCTAGCAGAACTTTTTCTATAAAAAACTTGAACTTTTCTAGAAAAACTTTCACCTTTCTAGCAGAACTTTTTCTTTAAAAAACTTGAACTTTTCTAGAAAAACTTTCACCTTTCTAGCAGAACTTTTTCTATAAAAAACTTGAACTTTTCTAGAAAAACTTTCACCTTTCTAGCAGAACTTGTTCTTTAAAAAACTTGAACTTTTTTATAAAAACTTTCAATCTTCTAGCAGAACTTTTTCTATAAAAAACTTGAACTTTTCTAGCAGAACTTTTTCTATGACAAACTTTCACTTTTCTAGGGCAACTTTTTTTATAAAAACTTACACTTTTCTTTTTTCAAAAACTTTTAGTTTTCTAGCGGAACTTTTTCTATAAAAACTTTCACTTTTCTAGGGAACTTTTTCTAGAAAAACTTTCACCTTTCTAACAGAACTTTTTCTATAAAAAACTTGAACTTTTCTAGCAGAACTTTTTCTATAAAAAACTTGAACTTTTCTAGCAGAACTTTTTCTATAAAAAACTTGAACTTTTCTAGCGGAAACTTTTTAAGAAAAACTTTCACCTTTTTAGTAGAACTTTTTCTAGAAAAACTTTCAATCTTCTACAAGAACTTTTTCTATAACAAACTTGCACTTTTCCAGGGCAACTTTTTGTATAAAAAACTTGAACTTTTCTAGCAGAACTTTTTCGAAAAAAAACTTTCACTTTTCTTTTTTCAAAAACTATTAATTTTCTAGAGGAAGTTTTTCTATTAAAACTTTCACCTTTCTAGCAGAACTTTTTCTATAAAAAACTGAACTTTTCTAGGGCAACTTTTTCTAGAAAAGCTTGCACTTTTCTAGGGAACTTTTTCTATAAAAAACTTGCACTTTTCTAGCAGAACATTTTCTAGAAAAACTTGCACTTTTCTAGGGCAACTTTTTCTAGAAAAGCTTGCACTTTTCTAGGGAACTTTTTCCTTTCTTGCAGAACATTTTCTAGAAAAACTTGCACTTTTCTTGCTGAACATTTTCTAGAAAAACTTGCACTACTCTTTTTTCAAAAACTTTTAGTTTCCTAGCGGAACTGTTTCTAGAAAAACTTTCACCTTTCTAGCAGAACTTTTTCTATGACAAACTTTCACTTTTCTAGGGCAACTTTTTTTATAAAAACTTACACTTTTCTTTTTTCAAAAACTTTTAGTTTTCTAGCGGAACTTTTTCTATAAAAACTTTCACTTTTCTAGGGAACTTTTTCTAGAAAAACTTTCACCTTTCTAACAGAACTTTTTCTATAAAAAACTTGAACTTTTCTAGCAGAACTTTTTCTATAAAAAACTTGAACTTTTCTAGCAGAACTTTTTCTATAAAAAACTTGAACTTTTCTAGCGGAAACTTTTTAAGAAAAACTTTCACCTTTTTAGTAGAACTTTTTCTAGAAAAACTTTCAATCTTCTACAAGAACTTTTTCTATAACAAACTTGCACTTTTCCAGGGCAACTTTTTGTATAAAAAACTTGAACTTTTCTAGCAGAACTTTTTCGAAAAAAAACTTTCACTTTTCTTTTTTCAAAAACTATTAATTTTCTAGAGGAAGTTTTTCTATTAAAACTTTCACCTTTCTAGCAGAACTTTTTCTATAAAAAACTGAACTTTTATAGGGCAACTTTTTTCAGAAAAGCTTGCACTTTACTAGGGAACTTTTTCCTTTCTTGCAGAACATTTTCTAGAAAAACTTGCACTTTTCTTGCTGAACATTTTCTAGAAAAACTTGCACTACTCTTTTTTCAAAAACTTTTAGTTTCCTAGCGGAACTGTTTCTAGAAAAACTTTCACCTTTCTAGCAGAACTTTTTCTATAAAAAACTTGAACTTTTCTAGGGCAACTTTTTCTAGAAAAGCTTGCACTTTTCTAGGGAACTTTTTCTATAAAAAACTTGCACTTTTCTAGCAGAACATTTTCTAGAAAAACTTGCACTTTTCTAGGGCAACTTTTTCTAGAAAAGCTTGCACTTTTCTAGGGAACTTTTTCTATAAAAAACTTGCACTTTTCTAGCAGAACTTTTTCTATAAAAAACTTGAACTTTTCTAGGGCAACTTTTTCTAGAAAAGCTTGCACTTTTCTAGGGAACTTTTTCTATAAAAAATTTGCACTTTTCTAGCAGAACATTTTCTAGAAAAACTTGCACTTTTCTAGGGCAACTGTTTTTCTAGAAATCTAGCTTTTATGTAGATTAACTTTGTCTAGCATATTTCCGTTTGTGAAATGCTACTGATTCTATTACCTTCATCTAGAATGCTATTAATTTTACTAGAACTAATATTTGTATTAAATTCCATTAAAATTAAAAATCTCCCAATTGAGTTTGCAAAACACAAGAATTATATGAAACTGTAAATCATTTTGTACTTGACCCATCATAATTTAAATTGCTATATGAATTTTTCAACAATTTTCTATATCACTTTTTTATACTTTCATAATAAATCATCTATGCACAAACACATTTACATTTATAAACACAAAAATCACACATACACATTTCAAAAAAAAAATATATATGTATTACTTGCATATATGTATAAAAATATTAAAATTCATGCTGAAGATAAAAAGGATGTTGTGTACAATTCATCACCTCTAAAAAGGAAGCATGTATTTAAATCACCTGAAATACAATCTCTATCCAGTGACGATGATGATATAGAGCAACAGCAGCAGGAGCAATCAATTACAGCATCATTTGATGATGCTTATGCTGCAAAATATCTCTATGCAGTTTGTATAGAATTACAACACTATGACAATGATGACCAGAGAGCTACAAAAGCTGGGGATTATCACCAGGAAATGGTGAAGAGAAAGAAACGTCATATTCTGCCAAAGGAACAGGAAGGCAAACGAAGAGACAATCACAAAAACAATAAAACTAAACAAAAACCAATGAATGCAAATGACAAAAATGATGTCAGCAATATGGAAATAAATTATAATAAATTGTTTGTCATTAATGACAGTATTAGCAGTGATGCAGCTTTAAAATTCGAGTCTGCTGATGATACATTTACAACCCATGATAAATTATCAATATTAATTAAATCCATAAATAATACTAGTGAAACTAGTGATAATGATAGAATAACTAAATTGGAAATTATTGATAATACTGCACAAACTAGGCAAAGTTTAGGCACAACTAATGACAATTTCAAAGAAATTATAAATACTTTAACAACATCAAAAGATTCTGAAGAAATTGTTAAAGAATCCCTTCAACAGGAAGACCTTGATGATAGAACCATTTATTATGATGAGACATTCTATGACAGTGATTATTATGTTGAAGGTGGAGCCATGGCCAGATCACAAGATACTGATACAGAAATAATAACTGAATTATTAAATTCATCTACGGAAAATCCATTCGAATCTTCAACATTAACCAATGGCAGACATAACAATTCCCTCATGCCAACTCAATTCAACGAAGATAGTTCAAAGTATTTTAAAAAACTTTTGTCTCTCTCTTCACAACATTCATCACCTTCATCAGCAGCAGCTCATCAAGCATTCCATACTAATTATGATATACCTGTGGGTTATTTGCGTTGGCTGTGCAAACGTCTGCCCACAATAACAACAAGTTCATCACCATCACACAATAGATCTGATGATGAAAAGAATATTGTCAAAGAAATTGAATTGAATACCATCTCAGGTACAAATCGTAATGCTCATATTCACATTATAGCACTTGAGAGCATGATGATGTAGAAAACAATTAATCCGTACTGCTGTTCAAACATGTTTTAAGTGATTTGTTGTAGCCAATATTTCTTGTATTTGTAGTTGCAGTTAAATTTAATTTTGTTAAAAAAAATGTAATAGAAAAGTGTCCCTGTTAGAAATAACATTTTCTATGCTGCTGTTTAGAAAACCTGCTCTTGTTTGGAACAACATTTTCTATAGAAAATATGCTCCTGTTAGGAGCAACATTTTTTATATGCTATTGTTTGAAGCAACATTTTCTATAGAAAACATGATTTTTTTTAAACTTGCTCTGGTCTGAAGAAACTATTTCTACAGTTTAGAGCAAGAATTTATTAAAAAAAAAATATGCAGATTTTGCAACTGTTTGTTACATCTTCTCTTTATGTTTGGAAATGTGAGAATTTTCTGTTGCCTACATTTAGGCTAATAAATCCTTTACAATATTTTTAGGCAATTGTTAGTAAAAACTAAAAATTTATTTTGTTTTGTGATTACTTATTCCATAGAATTGCAACAAAATGATAATTTTGTTAGAAAAATACATAACAATCCCAAAGTGCTCATATATTTCCATAGATATCGACAAAATACATTAAATTTATTTATAGTTTATTTTAGCTTGGCTTTTAGTAAAAATGTTAAATGCAATATTATTTGCAGAGAAACCTCTAAATTGAAAATGTCAGGCACAGAGATGCTTCTAAAGAAATTTATTTTGGGGGTTTTTATAACTATTTATTAAAAAAAATAAGGAATTGAGAAAAAAGAAACTATAAAACTTGTTAAATCAAAATAACATTCTATTAAAAATGTGTGTGTGTGTGTGTGTGTGTGTGTGTGAGAGAGAGAGTTTGAAAGCTTGTGTCACTTGTTACATTTTTTTTTAGCTGGGGTTTGTTGATTTTTTAGTATTTTGTTTATTTTGTTTTTTATTTTTGCTACTGTGGTTATAAAGAGTCTTCGTCTTAAGCTTTTGACTTAAGGATATTTTAACTTGGTTTGTCAAGTTTTTAGGGATGACTGTGTTTGTTTATCGTTTTCTTGTATTTAGTGCCTACATGTATGCTGTCTTTCCTATACTTATATGCAGCTATGGATGGCAATAAAATATACATTAATTTTACATTTGTTCACCATCAACTTTTTACAATGTATGTTTGTTCCACCAGTTGGTTTGTGTACTTTGGGTTTGACACTTTCAGTGTGCGCACAATGTGAAATAAAAACGGAAGCTAAATGGTTTTTATGCCACAACTTTTAAAAGGGCAAAGTTTTTTGAATTTATTTGTTTTATTTTTTTTGTTTCTTTATTTCTTTGCCATGACGCGAAAAGAGTTAAATGTTTGTATTTATGTTCAAGTGAATACATTGAATTGAGTTTTCTATTTATTTATTTATACATTTTTAACTGCTGTTGCTGCTGTTTTTGTTAGGCCCCTAACCCGCTCTCTGTCTCTCATGCATACATTTAGTTATATATTTTTGTTTTGTTTATTTAAAATGTAGTTATACTGCTCTTAGCCTTAAAGTATACTCCAGATTTTTATTTCTTTATATACATATATTATTTAATATACAATTCTCAAGTTTTGAGTATCAGTTTTACTTTGTTGTATTCCCATCTACATTTTTATTTATACATATTTTCGTTTATATGCATTTTTTTTTGTTCAAATTGTTGTCTTTATATTTGTTATTAGTTATCGATATGGTTTCATGGTTTGTTCTGTACTGTTGTATTTATTTATTTATCGTAAAGGAAATTTATTGTGACATTTCTGTGGTCGAATAAATATGTGATTGAAAGAGTTTTTCATTTCAATACATACAACTGTTTATAAAAAATATATTGCCATTATTTTTGTATTTCAAAAATAATAATAATATAAATGAATAGAGCCAATTTATATTTATGCAGTTTTTAGCAAAAGAAAAAATACTGCTTGTTTTTGTAAGGTTTCATTTTTATTTCCTATAAAAAAAGAACTTGAGGTTTAATATTATGCATTTAAATAGTTGTTGTTGTCATTTTACTGATTGAAACAATTATCGTAAAAACTTATATTTTTACATAATTTAAACGTGTTATGCTTTAAAAAAGCAGGTAGGAACAAAATATACAGCCATGTCAATTCCGATCAAAATTGGTTTTGATTCCGTAAATTGAGTCTTTAGAAAACGAAAAGCGATTTTTTTTTTCGGAAAGAAACCACTTTAGATTTTTAAAGTGGAATTGCTATTTTTTATGATTTTATACTGGAAAAAAAAACAATTAAATAATTAAGGTTATTATTTCATTGTTTTTTTTGATTCTCCCACTAATATTTAAATAAAATGTTAAAAATTTCAAACTTGGCAACAGCAACAAGAAAACTTTTGTCAAAAAATTACAAAATTTAAAAATATTTACACAGCACTGGAATATGACAGAGGAATTTCCTCTTCGTAGCTTTTCAACTAGCTTGTCAACTGCGTTTTGATGTTTTTGTTCCTTATAAACAGCAACAATTAAAATTCTGGGAATTTTTAGAAAATTTTGTTCACTTTTATTTAAAATTTCTTTGTTAGCGTTTTTTTTTTTTGTTCGCTTTTGTTACTCCTCTTTTTATTACAAAAATCATATGTTTTTTGTTTTTAGGTTAAAAATAGAGGCTATTTTCTAAATGCTATTATGAACTCTATGCAATGAAATGCTGCATTGCATACTGCGTTTATGAAAACAGCCAGAGATTTAAAATTTGTTTTGGTAATAAACAAAATCGATCGGAATCTAGAGAATGCAAAATAAAAACGTACGATCTGCAAATACGGAATTGAAACCATTCCGATCGAATTATATGACATGCCTGATAAATTAGAGGAAATTTTGAGATAATGGCAAGTTTTTCAATATACAGCAATTTTTTTCTATGAAAACTTGTTCTTTTCTAGAAAAACTCACTTTTGTCTGAAGCAATATTTTCTATAAAAAATTTCTATTTTCTGAAACAAAATTTTCTAAAAAAAAAACTCACTCTTGTCTAGAGCAACTTTTTCTAGAAAAAAATCACTCTTGTCTAGAGCAACATTTTCTAGAAAACATCACTCTTGATGGAGCTATTTTTTATAGAAAAACTCGACTCTTGTCTAGACTAAGGGCCATTATTACAACTTGCCTCTAATGTTCTTAATAGTAAAAGGTAACTTTAATTAAAGTGAGGAATAAAGTGGCCTTTAAAATTTATCGTTATTACAACTTCCTTGTAAAATAAAATAATTTTTTTCTAAAATATGGCAATATTTGTTTGTGAAAAAAAAAATCAAATTGTACTTTGAGGCTGACTGTATTCAAAAATATTCTCCAGGTTATTAACCAATTAAACGCCAAAATAAAACCAGAAGTGACAATTAAAGTTAATTTTTTTATTCATTGTACATAAAATTAACATAAAAGTATAAAAAATTTAAGAAAAATTATAAGTGAGTGGATTAGGATGGATGTACTCAACTGAGTACAGCAGCGGTTTATATGTGAAAATTTGCAAAGCAATTTTTTTCAATGCATGTTTTTAAATATTTCTTGCATTGCCATCGAACACTTGCATGACATAAAACACATCTTAATTGTTTTTCTAACTTTTCGGAATAGTGACCTATACCATCTTGAGGTAATGAAAGTCGAGCTTTATTTTGCATGTTTTGGCGTAAGTAGTACCTTGCAATGGAACGTCGGAATAAAAGTTGAAACATTTTGTCGCTGGTAATGGCAGCTTCGTCGTTTTTCACAATATGAAGATTCTTTTTTATATCTCGATATCTTTGTCTAGACATTGATTTTGATATCATTTCTTTTCCAACATTTTCATCGTAAGCCCAGTACAAATCCTCTCTTGGTACTTATTTCACCACTTAAATTTTTTATTAGTTTAAAACTCCATTTTGTGGCAGTTGATATTTATAGTCAGATTTTTTTTATATATTTTTTTATTAGTTTACACGTTTCTTTTAAGCTAAAAACATAAAAAAATCACAAAATGTTCAAAATTTTAAAGTTTTCGCTTTATGTTTGGCTGTACTCAATTGAGTACAGCGGCGGGAAATGGGTTAATATAAATCAAACGTCTGCTTTCCATTTTTGTTTATCAAATTATTTATTGACAAAACAAAATTAAAATTAATTTATTTTTCATGAAGTTGACATTTTTTCCAGAACATATGGCAACTACAAATACATAAACCTCACTATAAAATTTAAAGGCAAGATGATCTTCCCTTTAGCTTATCGGTCGGTTTTAGATTAAAGTAAACTTGTAATAACCAAATACTTCTTATCTGTCCGATAACATCATATCTTTAACTATTGCCAAGTTGTAATAATGGGCCTAAATCTTTCTAGAAAAACTCACTCTTTCTCACTTTTCCTAGAAAAACTTATTCTTGTTTAAAGCAATTTTTTTTAGAAAACCTTGCTGTGTTCTAAAATATCTTTTTTTTCAGAAAATATAGCTCTCTTGGATACCAACTTATTCTAGATAATTTTAATATCACTTAACAGCAATTTTTTCTTTTCAATAGAGTCAACTTATTTGAATAGTTTTCATTTTAAAATATTTATATCTTTTTCCGCCTTTATATTTGTGATATTGACTTTTTGTGAATAACGGCCTTTATATAATTAAAATTATTTAACAGCCAGCACGCACCACTGATGAGACCAGCAAAAAATCATGCATCAATTTAAAAACATTCAAATTCGTTTATGTATATAATTTTGTTTAATATTTTTATATATACATGAAATTAAACCGAAAAAATTGCAAAATTCAAGCTTAATTTAACTATTTCCTTCCGTTTCCGTTAACAACAGCCGTATATTCGGATACATACTAATGTAGCGAATAAGAGAGATTTTGTCTAAAAACAGTGACTAACGAAACAGAGTTGATTCAGTTTAAATACTGCGTTCTAGAAAAGTGTTTTTAATTGAGATAATTTTTTCGTTTGCACATTTATTATTCGTCATTTTTTTATCGTCCTGACTGTTGTTTTTTCAGTGCTGTTTAAAAGTAACAATAACAGTTAAAATTATCCAACAGAAAAAGCTCAGAGAAATATAAAAAAAGACAGTTACAATAAAATGTGTATCGTATTATGACCACAAAGCGTAATTGAGTTTCAACATCAAAAAGGCCATTAAATTTAATTAAATTTGAAGAAAGTTTATCACCTAAGGTTAAACATTATTTTACATGACATAAAAATAAGTTTTATTAAACACAATTTTTAAAACTATTCCCCTTAAAGATATTTATGTACGTGATAAAAGCAATTACTTTACCACAAACCCAATACAAGTTTTTTGGTTGTTCAGAAAAAATAAATCTATTAACATTTTATCTGACTGGCGTTTTTATAAAGTTTACATTTTTCTATATACATACTTATGTATGTTTATTGAATTTTTCTAACTAATTGATGTGCAAGAACTCCTTACGTTTTGCCTTTCCTCTTTAGCTCTCTTTTTATATTTGTACAGCATACGTTTAGGTGCAAAAACTGCTATTTGATGGAGTACCCCTTAAAAAATAATGTCATCAATTCAACAGTTTACCCATATGTATAGAAGACGAAAAAAATCCATCATTTACTTTCACTTACACTCTATTCTGGCTCATGCATCTCTATAAAAAATTTGTTTAATATACTAGTATGTGTTATATAGGAGCCCTTTCAAATTATATTTTGTGTGGTATAATTTTATTCACAATTTGATGATAATGATGACATTAAAAGGTGGGTGTTATTTAAGCTTTATCTATCACCATCACAAAAAATAATATAGGGGAATTTATGTATGTATATACATATATTCATAGTGATGTAAATGATGAAAGTGATGATGATTGATGTGTTAAGTTGAAGTTGGTAAAAGAAAAAAACATTGAACATGGCCTACTTTTAGGTAAGGGTTTTGTAATGAAATTAGACAAATGTTGTAAAGTTTCTGGGTAAATTGATAAATTTTCTGATAAAACAAATGGGGCATCAAAATAAACTAATCTAGCTTGAAAGCATATTTGAAACTTAATTTAACATTGAACGTCCCTAAAAACA